>CM076571.1:916262902-916642820 GCA_034641835.2 Pinus albicaulis | reverse complement strand
GATAATTAGCATAAGTCTGGAGCGTGATTGTTGTAAGGCTGGGTGGTGAAATATAGAGCCGAAAGTTCATTATAAGTTATTTATTTAAAAAGAAACGTGGAGTATAAATACAAAGTGTTGAAAGTTAAACATTGGTTATAAGGCTTGGAGATAATATAAAGTCGGGAATATAAATTAAAGTCCAACCATTGTGGATAGTATTTATTTATCAAATTCTACGAATTTCTATGAATTTGATAAATAAACCCAAAGAAAGAAGAAGTCAATTAAGACTCAGGCTGGAGGAAAAGAACGGGGTAAACCAAGGGAAAATGCTGACAGAGCGATTGTAGACACACCAGCTCTCCTTAAGGGTCCAATTTCAGCTTTGTTGTGTCACACGATGATCTCTCTTCTCTGGCATTTACTTGTATTGAAGATCACTATTCTAGGAATAAGGAGTTATTTTCTCCAAAAATAACCCTAGCCAAACATTGACAATGCATCAAGGATATCTTTCTATGCTTCATAAGCACATTTGTTCTACTTCTAAATCATGTCTTGGAAGTGGTTGTTGTGCTGAAATTATTCACCAGTTGGTTTCATACCAAAGTCTTTTTCACATTTTCAGCATCCAATACATGAAAAAGATAATGGTTTAAAACAACATAAATATTTGAAATTTTGCAAGAATTGTCTGGCACACTTTGAATATGATTTTTGAAGTCAAGTGCATGATGCTGTATAGGATCAAGTGTCATTTTGAATACCAAATGTTTCACAAGAAACTTCTCAACATGCTACCCTACAGTAAGGATCAAATGACAATATTGCATCAACTATTTCCATAATAAAAGTGCACCTCGGCCATAAGACTAAACAACTACAAATGTTGTAGATCTAACAAGACCACACAATAAAATGTATTCCACAAGGCCAATATTGTATGAAAAATGAAAAGGAGTTTGCAACCAAAAATACCTTAGGCAACTAATTCAATTAGATACACCAAACCATCAGCAAAAAGGAAAACCAGCCTACTAAAAAGGCAAGCGTTTACCTCCTTTGACAAAATTTTGAGTTCCGAAACAAGGGCCTTTATTGTCTTGTCAATGCCCCTAGTAATTTGAACGGGGTTTGCACCTGCTGCAACAACCTAAACAAAAAGGTTTCATTTCAAATTATTTTCCACAAATTTAAGATACAACCATTGTCAGTTTTGCATTTCCTAACAAGCTCATAAATTTTGACAAAAGAACCAAAAAATTTTAATACCTGATAGCAATTTTTTCACTCAAAAACTATCTGACTCAATAAGCCTAACCCAAAACTAAAAAACCAAACACCATAAGACCCTACAAAAATGAATAGATGATCTTAATCCAGTACTATCGACAAAAAGTTACCTTTACACCCTCACTTATTAAACCCTGTGCTGTTGAATTTTAACTTCAACTGCTGCAGCAGAAGGACGGATTCAGCAGCAACATTTTTTTTTGGAGGTTGCTTGCATGCCATCCAGAAATTTAATTCAGCATTTAAAATTCCTGCAAGTTTTTTTTGTAGACGGCCACAGCCATATTTCTGTACAGGATTGTATTTAAACACAACAACCATCATTAACGCAATTCACCAACCAGAAATTAAACAAACAGAAATTTACCCGACAATTTTGTAAATTCAAAAGGAGGACACGTGGAGCATTAATATTGGATCGCATGAAATTGAAGGGAATCTGAAAACCTAAAAACCGGACCCGAATTTTTTATAGGGCACATTGGATTGAGAATTCGAGTTAAAATTAGGCAGACGTCAGCATCCCATTTTGGAACGCGAATTTGGTTTGAAATTCAATCTATTTAGACTCTTGAAGTCCGACGGAAAGGGTTCTTTAATGTTTTGATAGTTTAATATATACATATGTTATATATATATCATATGCGAAATGAAAGGTGGGCCATAGAATTTAGTTTTAATTTTATTTTTTTAAAAAGAGGGTTTATTATAATATGTTTTATATGTTACGGCATATAAAAATAAAAAGGACAAAAAAGCTTGGTAGTTTTTTTTATAGACAATACGTAAATTTTTTATTACACAAGCACAAAGGTGTGCGTGAAAGACTGAGTGTAACTTTTTAAGTGTGTATGCACAACAGTGCGAAAGTGAAAAACACAGCAGAGTGTTTTAGAGACAGAGTATGTTTATTTTGAACAGACAGTGAGTTGGTTTTATGCACTGCGTTTTGTAGCAGTCATAATTTTGTAATCCCTCTCAGTGAGGAAGTAGTGTAATAGTTTTTTTTTGAGTTATTGAAGGGAATAGAAGTTTGTTTTCAAAGTATTGAAACTCTGTCTCCTGTCAAAGAAATTTATATTTTCTCTGTGTTAGAGGAAGGGAGATTTATTCTCCATTCATTGTTCTGGAATTTTTCAATATTCCAACATGTGCAAGAACAACAAATGTTGTGGTTCCATCCCCAGCTAAATCATTTTTCTTTGCCGCAGCTTGCCTTACCAACTTGGCCCCAATATTTTCAACTGGGTCCTCTAATTCAACCAATAAAAAGGCCAAACCATAGCATTGAGATACATTTCATTACACTGTCAATAACAATAAAATTTGACTCAGCCATAACCCTTTCCTTTTATTGTTGTGAAAAGCTTTATGCATTACTCTAATGTGGCTAGTCCATAGGCCAAGTAGACCACTAGGTAACAAATATGTTTCCTTTCACCTTTGAGTTTTCAAATTATGCCTACTAAATCTAAGACATTTAAGAGGGGGAACTAATACAACGTTAAAAAGAAAACCAGAGCACACATCTACAAATTACCTCCTTAGCTACTGTCACACCATCATTAACTATTTTCGGAGAACCATGCTTGCTCTCCAAGACAACATTTTGCCCTTCGCCCCAAGGGTGACTCCAACAAGATCAACAAGTTTGTTCACACCGCTCGCAAGACAAATTGACAATGCTTTCAGTAAGTGTGCAATTGAATGCCAAACCATATGCCAAAACAACCCTCCATGAAAAATTAAAATAACACATTAAAATCGAATATAAGTGGACAAGGAAAGATCCACCGCAGTGAAGTTTCACGTGCAGGTGACCTTCCTTTAAACATAATTTTTTCTCTGACCCGCAATTTTTTTGTCACTGAGCCATCCTTGTTGAAGTACAACTCCTTTTCCATAGCTCTTGTATTAACTACCTTCTCTCTGTCGCGTAATCTCAGAGTCCCTCTTCTGCTTGAGCGATTAAAGGAAATGGGTGAAAAAACCGAAAGAGAAGACAATTGTCTGCCATAATTATCAAACATTGCACCCAACTTCTTCCCCTTTCCATTGTTACCCAATGAGGTAGATGTGGCAATTGTTGTCATACCGCCCAAAGCAGAGGCCATCTTCTCTTATGTTGAATATAGAATTACAAGATCTTCGTATTAGTATGAACCTTAAAAAACATGACTCCCATTGCTAAAAACCACTTTTAAGTTGTAACAGGCAAACTAAACAACTATCGCAACTTTTGGCAACTTCCGGAGCATTAAGAGAGAAACAACCAAAGAGAAATACAACCACAATCCTCATTTTAATGAGACCGGACTATATATTTGCATTAAGATAATAGAAAGAAATCACGACTATATTAAGGCCAGCACAAAACAATCTTTAACCAGTGTCTCTTGTGGCCTTCAGGTTGCCATGCTAGAGGTTGCATATTTTTAATTTAAATTCTTGACCTCTCGTGCCCATATATGAATGCATCCAATGGGATATCTACATCAAATGCTCCTTTATATCCCCAAAAACAAACTCCCTACTACAAGAGCACCAGTATTGATGGATCACCCCACACCATCCCACTCACTAGAAACGGTGAAAAAGGAAACCCGAGAAACCTTCTGAAATATCTCAAGATGACTATATGGGTGGTTCTTATGAATCAACCAACCATTTAGAACATGCTCATCAATCCAACCATGAGTATTATGTGACAATATTCAAGCAGGCACTGAATCGGATTTCTGAAGCTATGTTAGAGAAACCCTAAACTCTCACTGAAAATAGGTGAAATGTGGCACCACTCAGAGATTGACATGTGCCAATTGGTACAAGTGGTAGACAATTGGCATGCTTAAACAACGAGGTGATGCAGGAATGACATGAGGGAGAAAATATCAGAAAAGCCCCAAATCTGGAGAACTAAAGCTCATCACCAACCCGAGATTGACAACTTTACATGATGTAACCTATGAAATCGTAAATGGAGAAATCATAGTAACAATAAAGTAACCTATGTAACAATAAAGTCGGATTCATCCTGGGAGTGGTAATGGGAGAAATCATAGTGAACAACAAGAAACATGCAGAGTTTCTTACAATCAAATAGATGAAAAAACACATACAAAAAACCTAGATAATAATCATGAACAAGCTTAATATTGAATTATGAATTGTAAAGGAACTTACAAAATGTGACATTACGAACCTGGTCAAGCGCACAAGCAAAAATATCCTGGACATGACCCTAGTTGACAAGTTGTATTGTTCATGATGCAAGAGGATTTGTACCTGCACTGCCAAGTCAATCAAAATCCATCATTATCTATACAATAAATACAAGTAATTGATGTAGTATTTTTTACTCTAAGATGCATTCTTATGATAATGTTAAAACATATGTTGAAAATGTCAAAACATACCTGAATAAGCTCCTCTTCATTTCAAGAACAATTTATCGGAGTCGCATGAACTTGGAACAAGCCTCCCACGATCTGAAAGAGTAGCAACTAAGTCAACAGTGACTTTTTTGTTGCTACGCTGGATCAAGGGAGGTTTTCTCCAAGATTAAATCGCTCCAATAAATTAGTCTCTACTAAACAGGGCCAACCACGTGAAGGTGGAAGCTCTTATGGCCCCTCCCCCCCCCCACATCACTCTCAATTCCCCAATACCCAATCTATATTTCATTTTTTACTTTCATGAGCATAAAAAAAAATTTAATAACTAATAAAAAACAATTCAACAAAAAGTACGCAAGGAAACATTGCAATTAATGCTTGACATAAAAATAGTATGATAAATGAGTTTTTTATATAACGAAAAAAAATGTTCCAAGTATGGTAACGTTTGTCTTATAATAATACAATATTTTACATTGTCAAATTTTCTTTTTCTTCTTCCTATTTTTAAAGCTCCTAATTACATCATCAATATCATCGTGCTCTGCTCCTGTTTCGTGCTTTTCAACCCACACTGCTGACCTAGTTGCGTATTCACGATGTCTGGGCTCATCCAGTGACGGGGCATCGCCTACAAAAACAGATAATATTAAATTTTAATTGTCAGTTTTTAAATATCATTTAACTAGTTCGGTAATATTAATAAAAAAAATTGCAATGAGATTATGTACCTGGTGCACCAGTTGTCGCCGCTGACCTAGTTGCGTTGTCACGATGTCTGGTCTCATCCAGTGACGGGGCATCGCCTACAAAAACAGATAATATTAAATTTTAATTATCAGTTTTTAAATATCATTGAACTAGTTCGGTAATATTAATAAAAAAATTTGCAATGAGATTATTTACCTGGTGCACCAGTTGTCGCCGCTGACCTAGTTGCGTAGTCACGATGTCTGGTCTCATCCAGTGACGGGGCATCGCCTACAAAAACAGATAATATTAAATTTAATTGTCAGTTTTTAAATATCATTGAACTAGTTCGGTAATATTAATAAAAAAAATTGCAATGAGATTATTTACCTGGTGCACCAGTTGTCGCCGCTGACCTATTTGCGTTGTCACGATGTCTGGTCTCATCCAGTGACGGGGCATCGCCTACAAAAACAGATAATATTAAATTTTAATTGTCAGTTTTTAAATATCATTGAACTAGTTCGGTAATATTAATAAAAAAAATTGCAATGAGATTATTTACCCGGTGCACCAGTTGTCGCCGTTGGGACTGTTGCCCTGTCTTCCTCTCTGGTGGTAAGATCCTCAAGGGAAACATTCTCTGTCATATAAACAAAAAACGTTATAATGACAACCATCAAGGTATAATTAGAAAAAATTATAAGTGGAAATTAATTACCGTCACGGCCCTCACTGATAGCAGCATTGTCGGCCTGGTCCCCACTACAATGATCAGGTTGCACGAGAGGATCATCTACATCCGGCTCTAAAACTGGGTTATTTACCTCGTCGGTAGTGTTGCTCCCCTGATTTAAACAAAGTTGTTAGACATTAAATTTATGGACGAAAACAAAAATATTGAAAGGTTAATGTTTTACCTTATCAGGCATTGTAGATCTTGGGACCTGCCCCAAGCTTCTGCGACGTTCAACTACAACTTGATAGCCAAAACGGAAAGCGATATTTTTATCTTCGATATTTTTATCTTCCTATGTAGTTTCTGTTCCGAAGTCATCACCCTAAATTACATATGATTGTGTATTTTTAATCATATTTGATAGGATTACAAAAATGTTGGAAGGCGATACAATTAATTATAAGATGTTTAGCTACTTAATTACAATTCTTGCGGCTAATTTCAAGTAGCCGCCCTGGCCTAGCTTGTGATGGCCCTTTTTTTCAATCCTAGATTTGGTTGTCTTTGAGGTGTCAGGCAACCTAGCATCAAAAGATTGAAGTCAGATATGACGTAGCACACTTTTATTTTAGACATAGAGAAAATTAAAGCTATTGAATTAAAGTTGTAATTTACCTTGCGGGTCCAGTTGGCATTTTTCCTTCTTTCTTTGCCCTTTTCTCTTTTCCGTCATGGATGAGTGCTCTCCACTCACTCTATGAAACTGCGAGAGGACGCTCATATCTAGGGTTAAATTGCAATTGCGTCCTATAGGTGTCCCTGGTATATTTCAAATATTTGCCGGCTACCTGAGCCACCGCTTTTCTGTCAAATGTGCCGACCCCAAAAAGGGCTTCTAGATAATCTAGAAGTTCTTTTCTCAGGTTGGAATTCTGGGAATTCCACCCTGTACGTATGGTTGGGCCAAAAATTACCAACGCATGGCTCTCCAGAATCCTGTAGAACTCATTGTTTCCTACACAGAATAAAACCAAAAGAAAAAGAAGATATTATCATTAATTTAAAAATAAAAATCATGATAAATATGTTTTAGATAAAGTATATGAAATAGTTAAAATATTAAAATTTACCTGGGAGTTGTACATGCTTTATAGGGACACCCTCATCGTTCACCAACAACGTGCCATTAATGGTCCCTGTGGAGGTGACACGTGTAGCTCCAGGAAACGCAATAATGTAGTTGGCCATATCAGCCTCATCATTGCCAACACGTTCAGCGGTTGGCTGGGTGTCTGCTTGGGCAGGGTGTGTTTCTTGGCTGGCACCTAAAGGAGTAGAAGGTGTACGAGAGGGTTGATGGGCAATATCTTTCCCTTCTGTCCCACTACCACCAACACCGGGTTCAGAAAGTGCCAGAAAACACTACATACAAAAGAACTTTTTGTTAGTTTAGTCAATGTAAAAATTAAAAATCAAACTATCACAATTCCTCTCATGCAGAACAAAAAAAATATCCTTTTGACTTTTTATTATTACCTGATATGTTTCTAGCTGGCTCATAAGTTTTTTTATCCTCTCTTCTGTTTCAAGTGTTTGAGGCGCGTCTATCAAAGTATTAAATTCCGACCTTGCATCTCGTGCCTTTTTTCGCAACAAGAACACTAGAGATAGGGATGAAGAAAGCTCTTCCTCAAAGAGGGAATCATCAGGCGTACCATGGCTAGGTGTCTACATATTTGAACAAAATTAATATTATTTCAATTATTTAAATAACTAAAATACCTGAAGATAGAGCAATGCTGGCACTTTACATGTTCTTCCGCTGGCCTCTTTCCGCGATCATCCCGTCTCGGGGTTGTTCCTGCACTGCTCTGATCAGTCTGCCACATTGCAATAAAATTATAAATGTAAAAACTTGAAAACAATATCTAACTTGAAAAAACAAAATGAAAACTGAAATAATTTCTAATAAGACACCGGAAGACAGAGTTAGAGTTTCAAATATGCCTTGCATTGAATTCAGTCCTGGAAACATGTCATTGCACATTAAGGCACCCAAACGAGAGACGAGTTGACAATGAAGACCTTATTGAATATATTGTTGGAGCAACTTCTAGTAAACTTGTTGTGAAGACCTTGAGGACATTTTTGGAGCAACATTGTTGAAGCTTATGGTATAGCATTGTTGGAGACAATCTTGAAGGGCCTTGAAGTGAAGCTTTTGGAGCAACTATTGAAAAATTCTTAGAGCATTTAAGTAAGGCACTTTCTATCTTCCATCACCTTTTTCCTTTCAATATCCTTTAAAATATTTTGTTGATATTTAATGTTTGAAACTATGTTGCCAGGAAACGTGGGTTCGGGGACGGGGACGACATTTTTTGAAATAGGGTGCGTGGGTTCGTCTGGGTATTTTTATATTAATATATATTATAATTTATATATCATATATAATACTATATTTTCTAAATTATAATTTATAAATTATAACTTTAATGACACTAATATAGTAATTTGTAAATTACTAATAATTTATAAACTTTAAACTTTAAAGATTTAAACATGCACATCATTCAACATTCAAGTTTCAACATTCACATGTGACATTTGTCATTGAAATTTCAAAATTTCTAGTTTGATAATATCATGATTCATATATGATATCAAGTGAAAATTGGAGCTCAGTTTACATATTAATAACTTATAAGAAATTAGAATCATGATTCAAAATTTCAAAATATATGTCCATTGTCATACTAAATTCAAAATTTGCCTCAAGGCATCTCCAAATGGAAAACTGTAAACATGAACCAGGAAATTTTGATATACTAAAATAAAAATAGCTAAAGCCTAATAGTGAGCAATGGCTTCCTCAAGCCATATCATCAGCATCCATGTCATCAGCATCACTTAGATCTTCACTTAGCATGTTCTCCAAGTAGGAATCACTCTCATCTTGAGGCTCTGGCTCATCCATAGCAATTTGAGGATGGATGTTTGTGGTAAGTCTACGCTTTCGCTAGGTAAGTTATGAACTTATGATTCATGGATAGGTAGGTATGTTTTAAGGTTTTTTTTTTTTTTTTTTTAAGTTTTAACTTCCCCCTTTATAATTGACTATAGCCTATGGGGTTGGATAGGCTACTTTGTCCTCCCTTGGGCAATTTAATTATAAGAGAACATTACAATTGGAATATTGTTCACTTCCACTGTTGTTTTGTATAATATTTCATAGTAGTCCCAAGGCAGAAAATTCACAGAATTAAGATCCAGGAAACCTCTGGTTAAGAGATTAAATTTCTATTACATTTAAAGTCAAAGCCAGCAGAAATTTCTTCACCAGTAACTACTCTGTCTAAGCCATGCCTAGTATGATAGATATGCTATTTGTCCAGTTTTGCATCATAGTCATAGTAGCTACAGCACCTTTGGTGTGAACAAATAATCCCTCTTGGAAATTAGGTTGTGTATGTCCAGATTGTATTCGATCAACCCCATGCCAATAAACCTGTAGGAAGCATTTTATACATCTACTATAACAGAGCTATAACTTTAATGTCTAAGACTTCTTTACCATTAAAAAATAGACATGTTTATTTCTGAGGTTTGATCTTTCTAAATATGCCAAACCAATTCATCCAAATAGCATACCAATTCATTTGAATCATTTAAGTTTTAACTCTTAAGTTTTAAAATTTAATTGTAATTTGTATGTTTTAAAAAATAGTTAGAAACAATACCATTTAAAAAATAGGGTTCTCAGTCCTTGGCATTCCTTCACCTGGGCCTAGGGGCACACTAGAATAATTTCACACTAAACCATGCAAACTTAAAAGTAACTTAATAGATCCATAAAGTAATAATAATCATAATTCTTAATTTCCTATTGTACGATATGATGCAAATTATTCAAACATGAAGCAATGAAGACATGCAATGTCTGAATTTCAAGATTGATGAACCAATACAAGAAGTTAGAAACTACAACTTTGATTCAATACTCTGTGTCCTAACTCCAGGAAGGAATCTAGTTTGTAGTACAGAACATGCATCGTGTATTATCAATTCTTAATTGACAACAACTAAAGGACATCTACCTCATCAATTACTTCCCATTTTTTGTTTTTATGTTATATTCCTTATAAAAGTGTCAAATTTTTCTCAAAGTAAGCAACCACTGAATAAAATAAAAAATAGTTGAGATATGATTGAGAAATGGTCATTTATTTCTTGAAAGGATCTTCATGATTTCTTTGGTTGTTTTTCATCTCAAGAAACAAGAAATGACCTAAGAAACTATCGTGATGTAATATAAGAAACAACACGGTGCATTGGCCATTTTCAAAGCCAAATGATGTCCATTGAGGACATGGCCTTTATTTGGTTCCTGTTTCATAGGAGTTTCGGGTAGAAATGGAACTTTGTTGTACCATTTCCAGTAGTAAAAAGGGAAAACCTTCTTTTTCCATGGGAAATAATTTACCTTTCCTTTTTCAAGATAATCTAAATCACAAAAAATATGAACTATACTGCACACATTCTTGGATAATGTGAAAGTGGAAAAGGAATACCCTACACAAGTGATGCACACATGTACATTTGAACACTAATAGATTTTTTTAGTTGAAATTCAATGCTTGTTTTCATTTAAATGTAGGGTTTTTAAAGCAGGGAGAAATAATGGCTGCCAAATTAATAAGCGTTTCTTTGGGAAAAATTTAAATCTTGTATTGGGTGATGAAGATAATAGAGGGTATTGAATCTTGATTCTTGACATCTAGAGAACCCTACAGCCTAACACAATCCAATGGAATTGACCAAAAAAACCCAAATAGAGTCAACCCTACTATAGGAGGAAGGGCCTGCAGTAAGAACTTACCATTTTGCAAGAGCTGAGGGCGAATGCTTTTCTGCAAGAGCTAAGGGCGAACGCTGAGGGCGAATGCAGGGTGAATGTTGTTCTATAAGAGCTCAGGGCAAATGCTGAGGGCGAATGTTGTTCTGCAAGAGCTCAGGGTGAATGTTGAGGGCGAATGTTGTTCTGCAAGAGCTCAGGGCGAATGCTGAGGGCAAATGTTGTTCTGCAAGAGCTGAGGGAAAATGCTGAGGGTGAATGCTGTTCTGCAAGAGCTGAGGGCAAATGCTGAGGGAAAATGTTGTTCTGCAAGAGCTAAGGGCGAATTCTGAGGGAAAATGTTGTTCTGCAAGAGCAGAGGGTGAATGCGCGCGTGATATCAGACGTTAATGTAGCTATTGCGACGGATATACGTTTCGTATTTTTAATAAAATCATTTTTATGTAGCGCGCATATAAGTGTCGTTATACTGACGGTGGAAAAAGCGTCGCTATTGTGAAGGATGCCTCCAAATGTCGCAATTGCGACACTTAGACATTGTGTCGTACTTGCGATGTTTGGAGGCAGTCGTCGCAATAGCGACGCTTTGGGGCATAGTGTCGCAATTGCGACGTATTCCTCCAAACGTCGCAATTGCGACAAGTTGTCTAAGTGTCGGTATTGCGACACTTTTCTATAAACGTCGGTATAGCGATGGTTTCGGGCGGGATTGAAAAAATTTAGGGAAATTTCCGACATTTGGTCAAAAGCGTTGGAACCAAGTGTCGGAATTTCCCCCAAATGTAGTAGTGCGATCGCGCGGAGGACCCCTCTCACCTATGACCCTCAAGGTGAGGGGGACGAGGGGAATGAGCTGGTTTAGAACTTAGAGGGAATCGACCGTGGGATTCTTGATTATGCTCGCCTATCTGATGTCCCTATGGCTTATCAGAGGCACACCGTAGGGGTGCCTAGTCACCTTCATCGCTTACTGAGGCGATTGGTGGGGGCAGTAACATGCTACCATGAGCACCATGCTGATTAGTCGCCTAGGCTTTTCATATATATATTTTTGAGAGACATGTTTTCTCCGGATGTTATTAAAACAAACATGTATATTTTTTGGATTTTCTATGATGCACACGCTGCAAACATTCGACATATATATATATATCTATTTTTTCATGGATCTTTTTCACATATGATGATGTTTTTACAAGTTGCATAAATTTCTATCTAATACCATGTTGGCTACTGCATCTGTAAGTGTATTCATTCGTCTTTGTATATGCTGATATGTGATGTAATCGAAATTTCTCTCAAGTAAACGAATAGGTAGATACAGTCTTAAAATGCATGGGTTTCTAACTAAATAATGACCATTGAGCTGTAAAACCACAAGCTGTGAATCTAGGTGTACAAGTAACGCGCGAATACCGAGGTTAACAACCTCATTTAATAATTCCAAAATGGCACTATACTCCGCGACATTATTTTTAGAATGTCCTAGACAAACGTCTTGTAAATTAATCAACTCACCAACAGGATTGTAAATTACCCAGGCTACCGAAGACAGGTTCCTGGTACTGCAGGAGGCACAATCTACAAAACCGACATAAGGAGTAATAGACATCTGCACAATCAGGAAGATCCTATCAGCAAAAAGACGCTTACAAAGCACACCACACCACACATACACAAAAATGAAGAAATCACCTATGTACACTCACTACACAAGAATGATTCAAGCGTAATACTTCTTCAGGTACAACCCATTTTTGGGCTGTGTCAAAGGAAGACCTTCATAATCGATTATCTCATAGGCCCCATTTTTCAATACACGTTTAACGATATAGGGCCCATGCCACATAGGTTGGAATTTTCCTTCCCCAAGCTTATCATGTGCTTGATCATACAAGAGGACGAGGTCCCCTTGGATAAAAGAGCGCGAAGAAGCCGTTTGATCGAAATGAGCTTTAACTCGTTTTTTTTGTGCCTCGATAACCAAAGCAGCCAAGCGGCAAGTTTCGTCCAATATTTTGAGATACAGGAGACGTTCTTCCTCCAGGGAGGTGTCGGGCAGTAATTCCACAGCCAACTTCAGAGAAGGGATCTCACATTCAACCGGAAGAGTAGCTTCCAGGCCATACACCAACTGAAATGGTGTGAACCCGGTTGCACTCTTTACTGACGTTTGGTAGGCCCAAAGAGCTGAGAACAATTGGAGATGAACAATTTGATTTGTGAATACCAATTGTTCGTTGAAGCATCGTGACAAGCACCTTGTTCACGGCTTCAACCTGGCCATTTTCCTGAGGGTATTATGGCGTCGAGCTATCATGACGTAAACCCAACTTTGATGTCAACTCTACCATCATGTAGTCCCAAAAATGAGTGCCATGATCGGTGACGATGGCCTGAGGAATGTTGAACCATGTGATCACGTGGTTGAAAATGAATTGAGCAACTGTCTTACTATCTGCGGCCAATGTAGGCATCGCTTCGGCCCACTTGGTGAAATAATCAACGGAAACGATGATATAAGCATGCCCCCCAGCCAAGTGAGGGTTAAATGTCATAAAATCAATGCCCCATTTGGAAAAAGGGCCTACAGTAATGAAAATATGTAAAGGGAGGGGTGGTGCACGCATCTTGCGTTGAAAGATCTGGCACGCATGACATTTCCGCACTGCAACAATGCAGTCTTTAAATATAGATAGCCAGAAATAGCCTGCACGCATAATCTTCTAGGCGGTAGCATAAACGGACATGTGACTGCCACAAGCGCCACTGTGATAGTTATTCAGAACTTTCTCAGCCTCCTCTAAGGTCAAACATCGGCAGAGTACAGAATCGACTCCGACATGATACAAGGTATCTCCGACAATGCGATATCATTGCGATTGATGTCGAACACGACGTCGAGCATCCTTCGTCAACTCGGACCAGAAGGTGGATGTATAAAGGTACATGATGATATCACCATACCATGGATCGAGAGTGCTTATTAGAAAGAGTGTTTCATCCGGGATATTATCCTCGGGTTGAGACAGAACAGAGTCAGTAGGGAGAGAGCAAATGAGATCAGCAAAAACCAGTGACTTTGTCGATTTGGTAGTGGTGAACTCCAAATTGAACTCTTGAAGAATCACAATCCATTTTGAGTAATTTCCCCCCAGCAATTGTCGAGACAGAATGTAAGTCATGGGGTTGCAGTCGAAAATCACGGTTACCGTGCGTAAAAGGATGTAATGGTGAAACCTCTGAACGGCCTAGACCGTGGCAAGTGCCAACTTCTCGATGTGGGAATAATGCGTTTCAGTGTCGAGGAGATTCCGAGACAGGTAATAAACCACATGTTTTTTACCGGCATCGTCATCCTGTACCAGAACAATGGAAATTGTGCTGAAGGCGACAGCCAAATAGAGGGTAAAGTCACGATGATAGTTGGGAGGATGTATTAATGGAGCATTGATGAGAAACGTCTTAAGATTGTCGAAATATTGCTAAGAAATCTCATCCCAATGGAAGGGCACGTCCTGCTTTAGGAGTCACGTAAACCATTTGGCCACCTCTACATAGTTCGGGATAAAGCGACGTAAAAAATTCACTTTCCCCTGAAGACTCTTAAGTTGATGCAACGAGGAGGGGTAGGGGAGATTAACAATAGCCTCAACCTTAATAGGGTCAAGGCGAATTCTATCTTTAGAGACAATGAATCCCAAAAGATGGCCAGAATCAACGCAGAAGACGCACTTATGAGGATTAAGCCTGATTTTGTAACGTCTACAGCAGAGGAAAATCTGGCGTAGATTTTCGAGATGGTCTTCGCGCGGAGGTGAATGAGTCGGCAGGTCATCCAGATATGGTTGAATGATATGGTGTATGTCATGAAATGCGTAGGAAATGGCACGCTGGAAGGTGGCCCCAGCGTTTTTCAAGTCGAATGGGAGCTTCCTATAGGCGAATGTGCCCCACGGACAAATGAAGGTGGTCTTATGTTGATCAGATGGTAAAATATTAATTTGATTATAACCCGAAAATCCGTCCATAAGGGAATAGATCTCACTCCCCACACAATCATCAATGATCTGATCTATAAATGGGGTGGGGTAGTTATCCTTAGGGCAAGCCCGATTAATATCTCTATAGTCAACACAGACTCGAATTGTTCCCTGCTTCTTATCCACAGGGACAATATTGGAAACCCACTCTATCAGAGGGATCAGATATATGAAGCCCGCTTTAATAAGTTTCTCAACTTTAGCCTTTATAGCAGCGGCTTTTCGAGGATGCACTGGACGTAGACATTAGCGCACAAGCTTCGCACCGAGGTAGGTGGGAATTTCGTGCACAACGATACTTGGATCGATCCTAGGCATCTCTTCATAAGACCATGTGAAAACATCTCAGAATTCGTGGAAAAGGCTAGTGTATACTTGAATCTCATCAGGAGAAAAAGTAACTCCCACATGGATGTTCTCAACAACCCCTGGTTTGACAGAGATGTCGATAGGCATCGTTTGGGTGATATTACTCAGGTTTCCTTCTGAAAATACTTCATGAGTCAATATTGGCATTTGGAGAGGTGGAGAGGGAACCTCAGATGCAAAAAGCTCGAGACAATTAGAAATTTCACCCAGACCAGGCATGAACGAGGAACGATGATGTCCATCGCTCCATGACAGATCTTCGAGAGACATCGTCTCAACGATAGCTTCGTCAGACGGAAAAATTTCTCTCAAAGGATCGGCGAATCTGCATCGCCGAGCCAAGGGGATTGGGAATAAATGTCAAGAGCCATGCTCAAGGGAGAATTACCAGCAGGAGGAGAATCTGATGCGGCAACGATCTTGCAATAATTGATTTCAAATCAGGTCAGAGGCATCGATTCTCCAAAATAGGCGACCTGTTCAGGAGAAGGGATGATCCATAGGTCATCTGACCTAGAGACCATATTGACTTGAACAGTGTTCGAAGGTGGAAGAGGAAAAATACCCATGAGAACAAGGTCCTTGAAACCAGGTCCTACACTGTCAAGGGGATTAGGGATTTGATCCACATACGGTATGTTGTTCTCGAAGGATGAGGTGAAGAAAGACAACTGATCAACAGTAATAATCTTACCCTCATGCGGAAATTTCAAAAGCCGAAAGAGGGTGGACAGAACGCATAGCATGGTGTGGGTCCAGCTGCGACCAAGTAGAATATTATAGTTTAGTTTGGCATCAACCACTTCCACTTCGACGTTGACTGTCTTACCTTGCAATGTAATCAGTAAATTCGCGAGAACAACCAAGGGTTTTGATTCCCTTCCATCGAATGCCTCAAGGGCATTGGGAGATGAGGTGAGGGCTAGAGAGCCAATGGCCTTCCAGCAGGTGGATGACATAACACAGGTGGAGGCACCTTCTTCCACAACAGCTTTATGAATGTTGAGGTTGTTGATACCAACTTGTATGACTAGCGCGATCTAATGCGGAAGTCGGGGGACAAAATTCTCTAGATCGAAGGAGAGAAGGCTAGAATCGGCAGGATCAATTCCGATGATCGCAGATAATAACGCTTTTCGTTGGGATGGACAACTCTGAAGAACTTCCAACACGGACATCGTGGAAGGTGCCTGTGCCAAATCCTCAACGATGTTGTAATGCTGAGCGGCACGGGCGTTTGGATTATATGAAGATTTTCGGAGAACACCTTTGGAAGGTGGCCGTACAATAGGTTCAACACTGGGCTTTTCAATTTCAAGAGGACCAGAGGTAGGTGGGGGAGGAGGGCCATCAATGACTTCCTTCCCAGCTGCCTAACGTGGTCCGGCGTAATTCTTTGATCGAGTGGCAATAGAAACAGGTGCAACACCATTCATCATGAAAACTTGAGACCCAAACGGTGCAGAAGGTGAAGGCTGCTCAACCATCTAGGTCTGTTGAGATGGAAATGGTTCCTTGAGAACTGTCGGAGTCCCCTTAGAGCCCTTCAGAAGTTTACTAACCTCGGATCGTCGAGGAAAATCTTTGGTGTAGTGGTCTTCATCACATATCAGGCAAGGGTACTTCGGTTTACATTGCAAACCATCCTCAGCACGTGGTTTAGACGATTCTAGTTTTGGGGCATCAGGTTTGCCTTTGCCTTTTCCCTTCTTCTTCCCTTTGTAAGTCTTGTCCACAGGATTAGCCTAAACAGCATTGACCTCCGCGGTCTTACCAAAATCTAGGGTAGCGGGAGGAGTAGAATTATTGGAAGAATTCGCTTTCTGCTTCCCATTGGAAGACTTACGAGAATTCTGAGAGACAGAACCAATAACACCGTCTACTGATGGAGTAGGTGGCACTTTAGAGGTCCCTAGTCGCGGAGCATCAGTCAATATGTTGTACAACATGCCAGATTGAGAGTACACTAAATCTAGGGTTGGGCACGAGCAATGGCTTGTTCCTCAGTTACACATTCCCCCATAGCAATGTCCTGTGAAATCTTGTTGACAAAGGAGGTAGTGAACCAGTGAGTTAGAAGCTGATCAGGAATGTCAAACTTGATCAGACGATGACGACGTCTCCACTCTTGAATGTGATCTAAAATATGAGTGGCTTTGTCTTGTTTTAGAGATTTCAGGAGATGCGTCCTGGCTTCATAACGAACTGATAACTCGAAATGTGTCAGGAACACCATGGCTAAAGTATTTAAATCCTGAAAAATGCCACGGGGTAGCTCTATATACCATTTAGCGGTAGCACCGATAAGAGTGCACTAGAAAAGACATAGACGAATCGAGTTATATATCCAAGAATTTGAAGAACACCATAAGTGGTACGTCATGACATGTGCTTGGGGGTCTTCACCAGATTTACCCTCAAACTTAGGACAGTCACCAGGCACCTTCGTCAGAATCGGAGGCCAATATGGATTATGAATAATCGGATCATTAGTCAACTTGGATACGTCCGGTAACTCCAACGTGGCAAGAAAAGGTAACTGAGGATTAAAAGGCATGCCAGGTCCTCAATAAGGACCTGTACCTGTACTCCATTCTAGTTGAGCATAACTCTGCCCCCACTGGTTCTGTCCTGGAGGATTCTGACCGTAGGGGGTATAAGCCGGATAATGAGGTTGATATGGTGGCTGATAACCAAGATACGGGGGTTGATAACCAGGGTACTAACTCTGATTATACGTGGGCCCCATTTGAGCAGTGTATGGATTTGACTGTGGAATATAGGTATAGCCTGGCTGTTGAGAGTAATAACCAGAACCTTGGGGTGGGTTGTGAATCGGTCGAGACTGACCTTGAAGGTAATAACTGCCTTAGGGTCGAACGGGCTGCTGATAATTGGGACCCTGCTGAGTCTGATAAGTCGGTCGCACACGTGGATTCGGCTGTGGCATAGAATAGATCGGCTGCTGAGCAGGGTTAACAGGTTGTGCAGGTTTTCCTGGTTGAACAGGTTGACCTGGCTGAACAGGTTGTCCTGGTTGAACAGGTTGACCTGGCTGATGGAGGACACCCAGTTGCCCTGGCCGAGCTAGTTGGCCTGATGCCAGAAGAAGGCCAGGTTGCACCTGATGACCAGGTTGACCCGTGACAGGACCATAAGATGGCCCTGGCTGTGCAACATTTTTACCAATCGGAAAATGGGGTTGATGAGGTTGCACCGAAGGTTGAGAAGGATGGGTTTGCCCCCCAGGACCGTATGGTGGTCCAGGTTGATACCCTGGTTTCCCTGCTGGTTCTTGAGGTTGCCCTGGTTGGACCACAGGGTGAGGCTGCAGAGGTTGACCTTGAGGATTGTAAGACTGCCCTTGCGGACCGTAAAACAATCCCTGCTGGCCTGAAGGTTGTCCCTGTAAGGGTTGTCCTTACGGGTCGTATAGATAACCTGGCTGGGCTGAAGGTTGTCCCTAGAAGGGTTTTCCTTGTGGGCCAGAAGCATATCCTTGCTGAAACAAAGGTTTTCCCTGTAATGGTTTCCCTTATTGATTAGAAGGTTGCCCAGCCTGGGCAGATAGAAAACCGTTAATGTACTGATAAGCCTCAGGAGCAGGAAAACAAAGGGGGTTTCCCTGCTCATCGTATTGATATGGAAATACGTAAATCGGAGCACCATCCGGTCCATAATGGGAAAAGTAAGGACGATTAAGGTCCTGAGAGGATGGACCAACCTCGGAGTTCGATGGTTGTAAAGAAAACCAATACTCCTCAAGAGAAATATTCTCAGGAATGGCAGAAGCTATGTACATGTCTTCAAGAACTGACGAGGTCCTGTTTGACTGAGTAGTGACAGCAGGCATAAACGCAGCCACGCAGACAGTAGGTCTAACAGGTGCTAATGTGACGAAAGGAGATGACGTGAGAGGTGTCGATGGCGACATCCATAACGAGGGAATAGTCGGCCTTGTGGACGGAGTCAATACTCCCACAGAGGCAATGGTGGCCATGACCTAACTTAAAGACCTATATCCAGCTGGGAGCATAGGACCAGGTGAAGACATAATAGATGATTCAGGGATATCTTCAGGAAAAAGTTGATAATATTCACCAGAAGTAGGAATTCCCTCACTAGGAGAAGGACTGGATGAGTCTCTATCTGACCCTGCCGTGAGATCTTGTAAAAGATGACGGGGACTAGGAGGTATGACAACAGCCAAAAAGGGTGATATCGATGTAAGAGGAGGGAAATGTTCCCCTACTCCATATAACCGGTCCCCCATCAGGAAACTCAGACACAATGGGCTGCTGATACTCAGCAGAGGACTAGGAGACCTTTGATGAATCGTCTGTGTAAGGACTACTAGTAGATGAAACTGACGGTTCCGCCACTATGACTATAGCAAAAAAGAGGAAGAGATCGCAAAACAAAGACGCTCAGGAAAAAACCAAGGCAAACAAAAACAGGCCGAAAAATCAATCTCTAAATGGGCGTGTGATCGTAGGTGATTAATTGTACCACATTGGAACTAGAAAACTTTACTGTTTCATGTTTTAAGAGTCTAGAAATAAGTAAAAGATGACTCTATCACTTTCAGTTTGGAAACAAGCATGAAAGGACAAGCGCTTGATGATCTTTTCAAATTTAATGAGTCAGTAAAGATCAAAATGACTGCTCTGGTAATCTATGTAAATGGGTGTGCCAGATATCCGTGAACTTCCATATACACCTTGGTAAAAATGAAGGAGAAATCAACCAAGGACTTGACGTACGTGCAGGTAATCTCCCTGAATGTTGTGTCTGGTGTATCACGGGTAAAAGGCGACAGACTCGGCTTCCTACGCATAAAGTATTGCAACCTAATGGGGTCTCCCTTTATATACGCAATGGTACGGGGAGCACAAGTCCATACTAGCGTTGTCTGTAACCAGATGGTGAGCGACAGCTACTAGGCTTAAAGACGCCGGAACACGTCTCTACCTTAGACTACTAGATATTTCGTTAATGTTTCAAAGTTGCCTTAGGTTAATTCAGTAAATTTTAAAGTTGATCTTCAATTTACGCTTCAATTTCAGGCCTTATCGAATGTTGGATCTCATAAAACCTCTAAATGCACACTACATGCCACAAAATATCACTTTGTTCAATGAAGATCTATTTACTTGAGAGTTGAGAGCTTTTCAAATAACAACAAAATGAGCACAAAAACATCCACTACTACCTCTAATGCAAGCTAATGAAACTAGAAAAATTCTCTCTAGAGTTATATAACACAAATAATGCGAAAGAGCTTTCAATTTTCATGATGCCAAACCAAATGCAAAAGATCTTGTTTTTGTATTTTTTCAACATATAAGAGAAAATGCACTAAATGAATGAAAAAACTAATGAAAACATCAATTCGAGGAATGACAAGGAGAGAGCTAAAACAAACAAGTTCACTCAATCCAAATGCATACAAGTAAGACTCAAACTGATGACGAAATCCTTCAAAGCAAAGAAGAATCTCGAAAAAGACTCACAAACCGTGCAATCTAGGCTTGAAGCAACACATATTGAAACTGAATGAAAGAGAAAACAATCACTCAAATAATGCAATGATACAATGGAATCCAGCAGAATGAATGCAAAGGAGCAAAAACGAATTCGACTGAGAAAGCAAGGACCCAAAACTCCCATGGGAGGCTCAACGCATTAAAGCACCTAGAAGCCTAGGGCTAGAATGAAAAACCGATATTAAAGGGAAAACAACCGGAGGACAAGGGCCAAACATAGTCAACAATGACTCCAAAGCACTCAATCAACCAGAAAAAAGACACCAGGACCAAAACTCAAGCTCAGAGAGCCCAAAAGCAAGCAAACCCTAACACCAAACAGAGTTGGCGCGACTGTTTGGTTGCAATCTGCACCAAAAAAGCATTGGTGCAGGGGCCTAACTAGCAACAAGCACCAGTTGTCATGACTTTCAGGAGATAAACCGCACCAATCGAGTTTACTATAGAAAAAAAGATGAAAAAGGACAAACAGAGACTAGATCTAGTCTTCTGGGGGCTGAACAAGGGTTTGAAACCAAAGGAGGTGAACCAGAAGAGCAAATAAATCAATCAAAAGCCAAAAAAAACAACCCAAACGAAAAGAGGACTAACTCCCACTGATCCCCAGCAGAGTCGCCAAATTGTTGAGGCAGTAAATCCCCTCTCCGGACAGAGGCGATCCCACTAGCCTAGATCGGGTCTAGCAACAATCAAATCATGCAAAGACGTTGGTTCCTAGTTATGAGAAAGACAAAGATCGCGATAAGTGACCTACCTCAAATCCCATGTTGTTGTTGTCGAAGAAGAAGTGGTGCTCTTCATCCCTTGCCCGATAGATCACAGTCCTTCTATTTGATTCATCCAAACACCTGTACACACACAAAGAAACGACGACATACAATGTGATAGCTAAAGCGTGTAACTATATATCAGTCAGAGAGGATATTATTCATTGCATTTCATGAAACAGTAAACACATGAATGGAACCAAAATCAGAGTTGCTTATATTAATGATGGCAAAAAGGGAGATTACAACCAAATGCTCTGACGCTATGATCTTCCTTCGGCGGGGCTTGCAGCGGAGCACGTCTCAACGAAGCCTGTCGGGAATTTGGACAAATCTCTCCCTCATGGGGTTCTTCTCAGCTCTACTTTCAATGGTTTCCCGAATATCGTTTTCCTCCTACAAGTTCAGCTAGCTTGGTAATAGAAAATACAAGCTTTTATAGATGGAGGAAGGGAAGTTGGGATCCCTATAATCATGGGATATGCCCTATCTCTTAGGAAGGTTCCATGAGAGGTGGAAAACCACTTCCTATACATGGAGATCCGGAGCCAAACCACTCAACTTCCTTTGATGATTCATTCTGGAGTTTGTTAGAACCAAAATTCCGCCATTTATTTCTTAAAAACATTCCTTAATGGGCTTGGCGCGAGTGAGACACAAGGATAGTGCACCAATTGGCGCACCCTCTAGTGCGGATTTCCCCCATTAGCGCGAAGGATGAACTGACTAGTCGCGCCAAGGTTAAAACACTTGTTTTTATGGTTTTAAAAAGGAAATTTTCTTCAGGAGAATGTTTATCCTTAGGCAAGAGGATGTTATGAAGGTGTTTTCAGGACATGTTACTGCTCACAAGTCATGAGAATAGTCCTCCAATGTGCGGGACAAGGGATTGCAGGGACGGTGAAAAAATACTGTGTAACACACACAACACCGCATATCCAACATGCGCACAGTATGATATCTACACAGCACCGCATATCCAACATGTACATAGCACCATCTATACCCAGCACTATGTATGCATCATGCACACAACACTATATATACAACAGGCACCCAACACCATAGGTACAATCATTTAATATACAATATGCACAACATATACACAACAATAGCACTTCACATATAAAACCACATTGTCTCTACCAAGAAACCTTACTTCTAGTGTCTCTCCTCCATCCATGCTTGTCCTAGCATGTTTCGGATCACGTTTTTTTCATTCTGTTGATGTATCTCTAAGAATTTCCTATCCATAACGTAAGCATAGGCATAGTATAAAAACATAATATCGACTCATTTCCACGTGATATTGACCTCATATATTTGTGAGTATTACTCTTTCCACTTGTTGGCGAGAAGTCAGGTCTCGCGGACAAGACCCAGGTTCAAGAGTTGTGGCCAACAAAGGGGTCCGGTGTAGTCTAGGAACACGCCGGCATTTTCACCCTGCTCTAGAGAGCACTGTGTCTCACCCGAGGCGTGTCGCAACCACATGCAGAAGGGGATGAGATCAATGGCAAGGAATAAATCCGCAACTCATGAAGGACAGTGCATCGATTACATATACAGAGTTATATGCGCAAGATCACTTAATAAGCATTCAAACATTTGCAAATAAAATTTTAAACCAGCATAAACACATTACAGGCACATAAACATCTTATTGAGACAGCAACCTTCCATTGTATTAATATCTTGGCCAAACACATGATTACATGGCATTCTCAATGATAGCTTACAAATTTGATACAGAAGGATTTCGGAACAGAAAGGTAGAATAGAGAAGAAGAGGAACCATAGGAAGGACATGCATGATTCTTCCGCAGTCGCTCTATGCGTCTTTTCCTATCACGAGCCTCGCAGCTTCTTCAGCATCCTCCTCTTTTCAGCCGGGTGACTGTTATTTATTCTCCCGCTCTCGCGACTATCAATTCCTCTGTGTCTTTACTTTAACTTCTCCCGGCTTCTCTCCTGTTATCTGCGTGTTCCACTTTCTGTCTTTGGCTGTGTGTTTCCTTCATCTGTACTTGTCCATGTTCTATCTCCAGCTATCGCATGCTTCCGCGCCACCTTGATAGCTCCGCGACTCCTGGTAGTTGCGGCGCAGTCGCGGTTGCCATGTGTCTTCATGCCGCAACTCAAAAGGTCAAAATTCAAAATGTTCTAGCCAAGATTTCAAAAACAATCAAAAACAAGGGCCCCAACAGGCCCCGACCACAATTCCTTGACTCATCCCCGAGTCAATCACAAATAACAGTCTCCACTTCCATTGCCCCGCTGGCTCCCGTGCTTTTTTCTGCTGTTGCTTCACCCCGCGCCCTTTCCTGTTGTGCTCCACCAAGTGGTTGTTCAAACAAGGGCCCCAACTCTGGGACCCTGCGGAGCGCTGTACCTTTAAGCCCGAAGAAGTCCGCCACCGGTTGCTGCCATTCCTGCATAAGCAAGTCTGCTTCTTCAGAGATCCTGGTGGCGGCGGCCTCCTCTATAATCGTCGAGACAGCCCCGAACAGCGTGGCAAGCTGGGCCTCAGCCTTGGCATCCAGTTTTTGTATGGATTCGGCGCGGGCTCGAATGGGCGGATGGATTTCCCGAATGACTTGTTTGGCCGCTGCCGAGTCGGCCTCAATCTGTTGCATTTGAATTTCAAGCTCGTCCGCCTCGGCATAGAGCTGATCTAACCGTGCTAGGTCCGCGGTCTCTTGAATTTGATGGGAAATCTGTTGCAGCTGGGCAGAGATAGGCTGCGTTTTGACAGTGAGTGCGAGTGACCACTCCTGCAGACTTCGAAGAAGGGTGTAAGCTTCGCCCGCAGTAGAATGGAAAGTCACCTGCATATTAACTGCCTGAGTCTGCTTGGCAGTCACCTGGTCTGAGTAGACAATCTGTGGATCCGGAAGGGTAGGCCGTGCGGCTAACGCCGCTTGGAGTTCCTGGTTCTCTCTGCATAGACCATTGAAAGCAGTCCGAAGGTGGTAAGCCTGGGCTGCTACACTTTCCTCCGCTATATTGTAGGGAAGTGGGGCATGATGAGCCCTTGCAGCGGGCCATAGGCCGGAGAACGCCTGAGCAGCAATGGTGACCTGCTCCTGTAGGTAGGTCTTCTCCCTGTTCAGCTGATCGCGCTGTTCAGTAAGCGCTGTGATTTGGTGGTGCTGCTCAGTGTACCACTGCTGCAGCTCTGAATGAATCTGTTCGGCCTTGAGGGCTGCCCGCTGAATGAGTAGGTACAGCTGCCCTGTACCCCAAGTTTCTGCATTGGCCGTGCCGGAAGCGCCCTGCTCCGGCATCCGTTCCTGCGAAGGTTGGCCACTGGCCGCTGATCGGTTGGAGGTCTTAGAAGGAAGGACCGGTGTCTGCTGCTGCATTGAGGTGGCCATATCGGACTCCGGCCGGTCTTGTTGAGGGGTCTGATCTGGGGGAGGGTCAGCCGAATCAGCCCCAACAGGGGCCAGCCAGGTAGATATAATAGAGACAGGATCCTGGGGTGTGGCCACGGGGTCAACCGGCGGTACTACGACTGCAGTATTGGAGGTGACTTCCACCCCGTGGTCTTCTCTGAAAAGTTCCCGGATGAGAGGATCTGATACAGTGGCTGATGAGTTGGATGGATTGGAGGAGGTGGCAGGTGGGTGGCCGGTGGAGGGGGTAGTGGATGGGGTGAAAGAGGTATGGGGGAGGTGAATGTTGAGGAACTCTGACGGATCGATCAGGGGTCCCTCCGGAATCAAAGTCCCTGTGAGTGGAGTGGATGGTGGATCATCGTCAGTAAGATCCACCATTGGATCTATGACAGCAATGCGGGCCCTCTTGGATGGAGGGGGGTCTGATGGATCAGGTTCTGGGCCCGTTTTGCCCATCGGTGTGATGATAGGGGTGGTAGAGGTGAATAGGTTGGTGGGGATGGGAGAAGTGAGAGGGGCGGTATGGGAGGGAGCAAGAGACCGACCGAGCTAAAATTTAGAAAATGAGGGAAACAAAGGGGCACCACTTGAAACAACTTGGGTTACCATGTTAAGGCGTCGTACCTGGGCATTGAGGTGTTGTACGACAGGGACCAGTGATTCAGGCAGGTCCTGTGCGGTCTCAGCTGCATCCTGCGGAGGTCCCGCCGCAACCTGTGAGGACCCCGCTGCGCCTGTCTCGGCAGGCCGCTGCGCCGGCATCATCCGTTCAAAGTTATATCGGGGGATCCCGTCGCAGATGTGCTTGGTGACCCCTGGCCACGCAGAGACCTCGCGGTGGAAGGTATCATCATTCAACTGGAATCTGAGGGGCGCCATGTGGAAGGTGGCTTCCGGCACGCAAGTTGGGCGGAGGTAAGTGTGCCTATGGCTTACCCCGAACCATACCTGCTCACTATACTCATCCAACAGGTGCCTGGGCACCCATTGCTGGTTAGCCACCACATCTCTCATTAACCCATACCACGCCCGAAACGCCTCCGCGTTCACCTGTTTGGTGCTGGGGTCCGAGGACACCTGCCACGGGGTGTACTTCATCGCGAGAGGCTGGCTCGCGGTAGTCTCTGCCTGCATCCGGACAGGAGGAAGGTGCCATTTCCACATGGCGAAAGCTAAAATCAAGTAACCGTAAATGAAACTGGTGGTGTGCTTGTAGTTCTCTTCGCAGGCTGCGAAGAGTTCTTTCAGCACGAAAGAACACCAATTCAGCCTGACGCCCTGGATACAGTGCTCCGCAATGGAGATTGTATCCAAGGTGCACTCTCCCTTAGTATAGTGCCGCATCGTCTTGCTAGCAATGAGGTAGCAAGCGAACCGAATTTCTGGCTTATTGATCAAATCAATTTTGACACCTTTGCTCCCCCAGCGGGTGCCATACTTGGTGTATAAGTCTATGTCACCCGACTTTCGGGCGCGCTTAGAAGATGTCTGGCCGGCAGCGGAGACATCTGCACCATTTTGAGACAGCCCTGTAAGCTGATGAATGTCTTCGGCGTGAATTGGGGTTTCCTCATTGAGCCACAGGGACCCGTTCTGTATTCGACTGAGGAGGAACCGGGTGCATTGCAGGGCCGGTCCTGTAGTTCCAAAAACCGGAAGAGTCCTTAAATTCATCAAGGACGACTGCTGGAGGTCCCTGTATTCTTGTCGTATTCGGCTGTTGGAGCTACTGCCTGGCGTGTAGTGATGCTCCATGTAGGTCTGCCAATGGAGGTGGGGGAATTCAGCTGGGTCGGACAGGTTGGCGTCCATCATCGTTGCGTTATCATACTTGCCAACCAGCGACTCTGTTCGGTGGATTCGGCTGTCTAGCACTGGTTCAGGAACGGATAAGGGAGCCTTCGGCATCTTGACACGACGCTGGTAAACTTGGAGAATTCTTCTGGAGTTTCCTTCTGTGTGCGGTGCGCTTTGAGGCTGCAACTGCTCTGGAGTCGCTGCAATTGCCAAATTGAACTGGTCCGTCATTCTCGTGCTGTTGGTCTTCATGCAAGTTATGTCATCCACTGGCACGAGCGGAGTTGATGAGACTCCATAACGACAATTAATTCTTGCTATCCTTCTTGCCTGCGATAATCGTGCGATCAATCGCAGGCCTATGTGTAATCTGACAGTTGCTGACGGCGTCATGGGGAGATGGGTGGACGCGACGGCTGAGGGAACTGTGGGTGATGGAAAATGATTATGGTACGATTACTGTCTACTTATGGTAATTTATGAAGCAAATCTGAGCGATCCTACTGACTGACAAAAGGACTGACGGAAATGACCTGGACTGACACTGGCACGAGGGTGAATCCTACAAGGACGGCATGCTGGACTGGCGCCGTGACATGCTAGACTGGTCCGCCCTAACCACAGTCGGTTGCGGTGATGTACCCGCAACTGACCGGTTATTTGACAGACTACCTATGAACGGAAAAGACTCCCTATGCTCCTCCCGGTTGCGGGAGAGTTATTCGACTAAGCTACTCTACGGGTTCTCTCGGTTGCGAGAGTTATTGGTGAGAAATGAAAGGTACCTACTCCTGGTAGGGTTTCAGGCGTGCGCCATTCACCCACCCAGGGAGAACTGTACCGTCCAGCTGTGCCAACCGAACGGCTCCTGAGTCGCGGATCTCGATGACAAAGTAGGGTCCCAACTAGTGCATCTGGAGCTTGCCTGGAAACTTCTGGAACCGGCTATCATATAAGAGAACTTTGCCGCCAGCTTGGAAGGCTTTGGTTTTGATGTGGCGGTCATGCCACGCTTTCTGCCTAGCCTTCTGAACCTTCTGGTGGAACTCCACCAGGAATCGGGCCTCATCCAGGTCCTGTAGCTTCTGGAGGCGTTCCTGAAGTGATTCCTCTTCTGAGAACTGGAGAGACGTTGCGATCAAAAGACTGGGTACAGTGAACTCGGCGGGAATCACAGCTTCCCGGCCATACACCAACTGGAATGGTGTCTGGTTGGTCAAATGTTTCACCGTAGTCCGGTAGGCCCACAGTGCCGCTGGGAGACGCTCGTCCCAATCGTCGCGCTGAGCATTGCAAATTTTAGTCAAGCCCTTTTCAAGAATCTTGTTGAATGCTTCCACAGTACCATTGGCCTGTGGGTGGTATGGGCTGCTTTTATGATGCTGAATCATAAATGTGTCCAGTAGTGACTTGACAGTGGCATTAATGAAATGCGTACCCTGATCGCTGGTCAAGCTCCGAGGGCAGCCAAACTGGCTGATGATGTGTTCAAAAATGAACCTGGCAGCGGTCTCTGCCGAGCAGTCGCGTACCGCTGCCGCCTCAGCCCACCGAGTGAGGTAATCTGTGGCGGTAATGATGTACCGGGCCTTGGAGTGCCTGGCGACCGGGGCGATGGGACCTACGAAATCAATAGCCCACTTTTCGAACGGCCGCAACACATGCACTGGGTGTAGCGGAAGCTCGTCCCAGTGCAAAGGCCTTCCCGTCCGCTGGCAAACATCGCAGCGCTTCACATAGGCCTTACAGTCAGCATGTACTTTCGGCCACCACAGGCCAGCTTGGAGCACCTTCCTTGCGGTGGATTTCGCACCCACATGCCCTCCCGCAACACCACTGTGACATTCCCACATCACCGCTTCCCGTTCGTGGTCAAGAACACATCTGCGCAACACCTCATCAAGGCCGAGTTTGTATAGCTGCCCCGCGATAAATTGGTAGTCGGCCGCTCGGACAACCAGGTGGCGTTGCTGGAGCGGGGTGTAATCCTGATGGCATTGTCCCGTGGTCAGATAAGTGGCGATGTCAGCCAGGTAATCTGGTACTGCTTCTACTCGGAAGAGGTCGGCATCCGGCAGCTGATCGTCCAACGAGCCTTCATTCTCTCCTGTCTCCAACCTGGATAAATGATCGGGACCCACATTCAACTTGCCAGGCTTGACAATCACCTCAAACGTGAATTCCTGGAAAAGTAGAAGCCAGCGACAGATCCGTCCTTCCAACACAGGCTTATTCACCAGATACTTCAATGCAGAATGGTCCGTGAAGAATGTGAATTTGCCGCCCAGAAGATAGTGGCGGAACTTCTGGAGGGAGTACACCATCGCCAACGCCTCCCACTCGGTCATGGTGTAGTTCTTCTCCGCATTCGATAACCGACGGCTGGCGAAGTATACGGGGTGGTCAACTGTTGTCTCCCCGGGTTGCGCCAATACAGCCCCGAGTGCAATACCAGACGCATCAATATGTACATGGAACTGCTTATCCCAGTCGGGATGAACAAGTATGGGTGCCATCGCCAACTTCTCCTTCAAGGTGTCAAGTGCCTTCCTACACTCCGCTGTCCACTAAAACACTTCTGACTTTCGCAACAGTTTCTCCAGAGGGGCCGTAATATTTGCGTAGTTGCGAATAAACCGCCTGTAATATCCTGTGTGCCCGAGCAGTGCCCGCAACTGCTTCACGGTCTCGGGGGCTTCCATGTGAACGATGACCGCAACCTTGGCGGGATCGACGCAGACCCCTTGCTTGCACACCACGTGGCCTAAGAGTGTGCCGAATGGAACTGCAAAAATACATTTCTTCAAGTTCAAGGAAATCTGCAGCTGACGACACCGGTCAAACATAACGCGCAACAGGGAAGCGTGTTTCTTCAACAGGCTGTAGACGGTCCAGTCATCCATATAGACCTCCAGGAACTTGTGAATGTACTTCTGGAAAGCAGCAATGACAATCCGGGAAAACACAGCTGGTGCGTTCTTCAGACCAAACGGCATAACGTGGTATGCGAATGATCCCCACTCAGTGGTGAATGTCGTCTTTGCTTTGTCTTCCTCGGCGATGCGCACCTGATGATAACCCGAAAACCCATCAGTGAAGGAATAAGCTTCGTTTCCCGCAACATGGTCTAGAACTTCATCGCTGAAAGGAGTGGGAAATGGGTCGTGGATGCAGGCATTGTTCAGGCTCCGGTAGTCTACACAGACACGGATCTCCACTTTGTCCTTCTTGTTCTGGATGACAATGGGACTCACCCACTCTGCTTCTTCTACTGGAAAGATAAGACCTGTAGCCAGCATCTTGTCGATCTCCATCTTGACCTTTTCTTTGATACGTGGGTTCAACCCGTAGGGTCGGTGCTTCACCGGCTTGGCCCCCGGTTTCAGCGCGATGCACATTTCGCCCAGGTCCCCCTTGATCCCCTTCAGGTCCGCAACCGAGGACGGGAACAAGTCTTCGTATTCCCGGAGGAGGCTGAAAATTTCTTTTGTCATTTCCTCGTCCCAGTAGTCTCCCACTGTTGCGAGCTTGGGTTTCTCGTCCGTTCCAATGTTCAGCTTCTTTGTCTTTAGCGGCTGTAAATGGACTCCTTCAGTCGTCGACTCTTCACTAATGTTCCGCTCGCCTTCCCTTTCGTCAAAGTAAAGATGCCTGAGGTCCTCCAGACTATCATCATCCGAATCGCCGTCAATCCGGTGGCAAACCAACTCGCGCCTGACCTCAGGTCGTGACAAAACTGGGCCCCCGTCGAGCTCTTGATGGCAAAAGAACAAGACCTCCTTGACTGCCTGTAGGGCCTGAGACTCTTGCGCCATCTCCCCTTCGAACAAGAAGCACCGAACGAACTTGTCCGCGACTGCCTGCCAAGAGCAAGTTCCCCGTTTCCGCTCTTCCTCTAGGTACCAGGCCTGGGGAATTGTACCCAGGGAGTGGATAAACCTGTGGACCCACAGCTCCTCAGGGTACCGGTTGCTACGCCACTGTTCCTCACAGGTCCGCAAATGGTGTTGCGGGTCGGAAGTTCCCTGATACTTAAGTGTACTGAAAGGTCCTTCGTCCTCTTTAAAGCGTGCCCGCAGAGCATCCGCCACGCACTCCCATCGCAACAGAGTGTCGCGGTGATTTTTCCACCACCGTGCCGACGTTGACTGCAAGTCCACATCCAAAAGTGGCATCCGGCTTTCAGCTGGGACCATGTCTTCCACCTTGGTAATAAAATTATTGACTGCCCGCATGTTCGACAAGGTGGGATATCCGCAGATCTCAGTCCCTACCCATCGGACTTGGGCAATGGAGGCACATCTTCGCGTGGTGGTCTCATACCCCCCTTGCTGCCAGTCTTCCCAAGCGAGTTCGGATCTGAGCTTCGAGCTCTGCACACTCCGCCAACTGATCGAGCCAGTCGCGGTCGGGTTAATATAGTCGTCCCGCTTCCCTGCGGTCATCTGATAAAGGTGGTCCATCATCTGAGCATCCTCCCGATTGTCCATCGTTTCCGTATATCGCGGGCCCTGATACGGGTCGAGAGGCTGGGTGACCCGTACCTCCCCATCCTCAAAGATCATCAGCTCCTTCTTAAGGTCGATGATGGCGCAATTCTCAAAAGCCCAATCAATGCCGAGTAAGGCGGGATAGGGATCCTTGTCGCCCATGATATCAATAACCTCAAAATCAGTGTAAGTCTTCACCCCTGCAACGTCGACCTCGACGCCCTCGAGCCGACCGATTGGCAGAATACAGTACTGGTTCGCCATCCTGAGTTGGATTGGTGAGTAGGCTAGTCGTGGCCTTCTAAGAGCCTCCCATGTCTTCCGTGGCAGAATGTTGACGTCGGACCCCAAGTCCAACATGGTGTCGCTGATTTGGAATCCCGCGACCTGCGTGTTAAGCTGAAATTCTTTGCCTGTTCGTTGCTTGTTCCGCTTCACGCGCCGCATGTATTGAGGGCCAGCGTCCACCGGATCTCTAAGTTCTGTGCGCCCCTGCAGTGCTCCTTCCAAAGCATGCTTGAGCTGCTACCGCAGTGCAGCGTTGTCAACAATTCTGAGGAATAGCCAGAGCCAATCCTCGACCACAGTACTTGCGACGTTCTGCGCCCCAAATTCCAGCAGCAGGGGCTCCTCCAAGCCTCCCTCGTTCCGCAACTGGGCGAACGCCTCAACTGCCTCCTGGAAATACTTCTTCTGGACTTCGGGCCTGATCAACTTCTTCGGGGATGCCGATCGAACCACTCGTGCTGGCTCCTTCCCGTGGGCATCCTCTCCAGTCTTCTTTCCGCCCCTCGTCACGATCGCGACGTTCTGCAAGTCTGGGGTTGCAGTCCCTCGCGGCTCTGAGTTTATCAGATTCGCTCCCCTCTGCCTTGCCCGTTCTTCCCACTTCTTGATGAGCTCTGGACAGTCCTCTGTAGCGTGGGCGTTTACCCGGCACTGGGAACACCAGGGTCGTCGCGAAAGGGGACATTCTTGAGCCACGTGACCCTCCTGGTCACAGTTGTAACATTTTACCGGACCGCGTCCGCCTGTGCGGCCTCCCCGCATTCCGCCGCCTCTTCCCCTTGGAGCCTCGTTCACCCTGTAGGAGGGATGATCCAGTCGATCCACAAGTGCATCAAGCGCCCTGCACTTCTCAGTGTTGTGAGTCGTGGAAACACAAAATTCGCATTACACATTATTCGGGACCGTGGAGTACTTCTGTAATATCGGGCACATTCGAGGAGGATGCCCCAGCGTCCGGCAAATCTCGCAGTACTCTGTGGTGGAGGCCCCCGGTTGCGGTGGGAACCCCGCGTAAGTCTGTTGCAGCTGGTAGACTCCCTGCGAGTTCATCGCCGCGCCGCCACCCAGCGGTGGACCCCCCTGGATTGCTGCGACCGAGGGTCCCGCTCCTGTGCCGCGCAACCAAGGACACTCGGTTGCGGTGTGGCCCTCGACCAGGCAATGAGTACACCAAACATTTGGTCGCGTTGGTCTCACTGGCTGAAGCTCCTTGAGTTTTTCAATCAGGCTGGCAATCTGATGTTGCAACCCTATCAAAGAAGGGTCTTGCGGAGCCGCCCCCCCCCCCCGATATTCCTAGGGGTAGCCCGCCATGGCTTCAATCTTCATGGCCTGCTCTAGAGCGTCCTGCAGATTATCAATCTTCTGCTGAGTGAGAGGGGTTCGTGTCAAGGGAAGCAGAGCCTTGATGAACCAGTCCCTCTGGTGGTTTGGATCGATTGGGTAGCTGAGTTTCCCGATCACGTCCTTGAATCGCCGCATCAACTCCCACGCGGTCTCACCTTCCTTCTGCTTAATTTCCCACAGCTCTGACAGGCCCTGCTGGTCTGTCTGGGGAAGCTTGAATTCGCGGACAAAATCCCGCTTCACGTCCACAATTACGGGGTTAGGATGAGCCTCGGACCACTTGATAAACCATCGCAGAGCCCTCTCTCTGAGCGTGGTTTGGAATTCTATTAACTTCCCTGCATCTGGCGTCTGGCGAGCCCTCCAGATGGCTTCGCACAGATACCAGTGTTGCTCTACATCATCATTGCCCCGGCCAGAGAACTCTGGATACCGGGTGAAAGATCCAGCCATGTGTGCTTGCGGAGAATTGACCAGGATAAATCCTCCAGGTCCTGGTTGCGTAACGGTCCCACTAGGAAAAATACCACTACTAGTAACGTTGCTGTTACCGGACGTTACTGACGCTGATGAACTATTGTATGACTGACTCAATGCTTGTAACTGAATAAAAATATTACTTAAAGGTTGATACAGTACCAGGGGAAGGTCGGGATCCTGGCCATGTAGAAGGTGGGAAGTAGGGCTGCTTGGAGGGGTGGGTGCCATCTGGTCTTGAAACATCCGCTGCATCACGCCGTGCCATTCGTCATCGGAACTCTCTTCGGGCCGCATATTTCCCTTATCTTCGCTAGTCACTATCTCTCTTTCTCGCGTCGCTGGGCTCCCATGCACCCACTACACTTCCACCGCTGTCTCGTCTTCTTCCCGGGTATCCAAACCCATAGTTCCTGTCCTCTGAGGCACCTCCTTCTGATTTTTCCTCTCGATCTCCCTTCTCTTCAAATCTCACATTACCCTTCTTCGCCACCTATCGGCGATCTGTGCCTGCCGATGCGCACGACGCTCCCGCAACCTGCATGCGGCCTCAACATCCATTCCCCGCTCCCCACTTTCACATTCTACACCACATCGGTCCCCTCAACCCTTCCCCCAGCACGGGTGGTTTACGCTTCCATACTCGTTTTGTGGAATTCAATCAACCCTTCGTCCACCATCAGAGCTTTGATCCACAGCAGAATCTCCTTCAGCAGCTTCCCTCTTAGCCCTGAGTGGAAAAATGCCTCGGCTTTCGAGAAGGATTGGTAGCACTCAGCAGCAAACTCCACAGTGTATCCTTCCAACGTGGTCCTTACCCAGAAATCCACCGCGCGGGTCAGTTCAGTGTCCGCCCGGTGCAGTGCCACCAGATCTTCGTGCGCCCACCTACGGTTTATCTTCCGCAAGCCTTCTTGGGGCACCGTCGCTCGTAACCTCCGCAACCAATTATAAAGGTCCGTAGGGAACCTTCCCCAGAAAATTTCGTACGTATCGCTGGCTGAATCAGAGAAAAGAACAAGCTCCTTGATCGCCGCCTCCTTTTTCTTGGTCAGCTCTGCTTGCTGAGCAATGAACTGGTCGAGATGATCATCCCACCATCGTCGTATCTCTCCTTCAAAAATCCTCGATACCATGATCTAGGTCCCCTCAGAACATGCGTGTCCTGGCAACGGAACCATTTTTTGGCGAGAATTCAGGTCTCGCGGACAAGACCCAGGTTCAAGAGTTGTGGCCAACAAAGGGGTCCGGTGTAGTCTAGGAACACGCCAGCATTTTCACCCTGCTCTGGAGAGCAGTGCGTCTCACCCGAGGCGTGCCACAACCACATGCAGAAGGGGATGAGATCAATGGCAAGGAATAAATCTGCAACTCATGAAGGACAATGCATCGATTACATATACAGAGTTATATGTGCAAGATCACTTAATAAGCATTCAGACATTTGCAAATAAAATTTTAAACCAGCATAAACACATTACAGGCACATAAACATCTTATTGAGACAGCAACCTTCCATTGTATTAATCTCTTGGCCAAACACATGATTACATGGCATTCTCAATGATAGCTTACAAATCTGATACAGAAGGATTTCGGAACAGAAAGGTAGAATAGAGAAGAAGAGGAACCATAGGAGGGACATGCATGATTCTTCCACAGTCGCTCTGTGCGTCTTTTCCTATCACGAGCCTCGCAGCTTCTTCAGCATCCTCCTCTTTTCAGCCGGGTGACTGTTATTTATTCTCCCACTCTCGTGACTATCAGTTCCTCTGTGTCTTTACTTTAACTTCTCCCGGCTTCTCTCCTGTTATTTGCGTGTTCCACTTTCTGTCTTCGGCTGTGTGTTTCCTTCATCTGTACTTGTCCATGTTCTATCTCCAGCTATCGCATGCTTCCGCACCACCTTGATAGCTCCGCGACTCCTGGTAGTTGCGGCGCGGTCGCGGTTGCCATGTGTCTTCATGCCGCAACTCAAAAGGTCAAAATTCAAAATGTTCTAGCCAAGATTTCAAAAACAATCAAAAACAAGGGCCCCAACACCACTTGATTCCTCATAATACCAGGAACCTCTTCATGCCATTCACCTGCATAAGAAATCATTCCTTCACAAGAATGATCCCTGACAACCCTGTCAGACAGTGACATAGATACATATATATACATATAAACATTAGCATAGAAACATGACATGATCCATGATGACCCTGTCAAAGAATGACATACATACATATATATATATATATATATATATATATATATATATATATATATCGACATAATCATGGTCACAACATAATTACCAGATATCATAAGGTCAAGTTTAGGAGAAATCCCTTTATCCATGCACAACATTGAGAACGATAGCCAACATAGCCAAGGCATCTAATATATAAAATCCATTTACTTTACCTTTACTGGTTACCTTTCACATGATTGTCTTTCCACCGTCCATTTATCCCACTGTGACCCAACCAATCTGACTATTTTTCGTACTCTTGCCTTCAACTACTCGTATACATGCAGCAAGATTCATCTGAGTCTTACATTACCTGTTGGGTTTCGTCCATCTCTTTCTGAACTTCATTAATTTTCCTCTTTTCCAACCAATTCCCAATACTCCCAAAACATAAAATGAAAGAACAAGAAAAAAAAAACAAGAAGAAATCCATGAAAACCAATAGCAATAAAACATCACAAACAAAGTGGCAAGGCCTTGTACCAGACATAAACAAAGCCACAATCAAGAACAACCAAATCACAAATACCAAAAGAAAAAAACTAGCAAGAAACACCATGACTCCATCCCCATGGTTCCCAGTGCTTCCAAAGGAAAGCTCAACCTGGGACTTCTTCATAATTTAATGGTAGTCTCTTTGACATGCAATCCCCTGCATCATATTTCCATAAACACAGAAATTTCAGTGCATAAATAAATATAAAAACATACTAATTGCCTTACCTTGTTGTTCCAAGCACACTTCCTTGTAACTGAACACGTACATATATCATTTCTCAAGGGACTCTAATTCCCCTGATGAATCCAACTATAACTAGAAACCGATCGTTATACGTGTCAAATACATGTTCATGAATATAGCACATATCCTCATAATGTTAGAAAAAAATATAGGTTAAGAAGACTTCTTATACTCATGAAAGCACTCATTCATTTGGAATTGTGGTTTCAAAACATTAAAAAAAGAATTCTTACCCAATCCCTTTCTTTTATCTTGTTGCAATCAAGCCTTACTATTTACTGTCACATTACCCAATTGTTAGTTATATAAACAAATCAATTATGTTGGAAAATAAAAGTAGTTATATTAGGGTTTGATTCTTCAATCTTGATAATTACTAGTGAGTGCGTTGGCTTATTTTACTTCTTTATTATCTTATATTTCATCAAGAAATTACCATATTATTTGTGCATGAAGATCATAAAACAAGAGACATTAGATGTAGGCACTATGCCAAGGCAGAACCCCCCTCAAGGGAAAATCCTAGTCTAGATTATTCTTCCTTTCAATAGTATTCTTTGAGACTCTTCACCCTAGATATATACCAATCCTTCCCTCCACACCAATTCAACCTCCCAGATCTTTGACCCATTTCCAGGAACTTCGATTAGGCAACAACTTCCAGCAGCAGACAACTTCCGAAAGCAGCAAAACTTGGAAGATTTTGATCTCCCAATCTAGGGCACAAAATAGAGAGATAAAGGCAACAAAATTTCGTTTTTATTCTTCTCCTTAGACTTCCCCAAACTCGCACTTATTTCAGCTTCCTACCAACATACTTCAAACTTCTCTAGCTACTCTTGAGATATCGAACTAGCTTAAGAGAGATGCTCCAAATGAATTTGACTTCCTTCCTTTTATAGGGTCCAGGTGAGGTTGAATAGGTGTCTCTTAGGTTGACATGTTCCTCTTTAGGTCGACTTGATGTGGAGGTTACATAATTCATATTTAACTCAATTCTTAACGGATTTATATGATTCAAAAGCCCAAGAAGGGTCACTTTGAATGCACAATGACTCTATAAACTCAATATTAATCCTAGGAGTCGACAATGGGGACTTTGAATATTATAATGATGACCCAAGCATGAAACCCATGCTTTAATAATTTATTGTTACAATAATAAAATTATTTTTTCAAGTACATTTCATAATGACTTCAATACATTAGATGAAAATAGAATCTAATTACAATTTCCAACACTCTATCTTAACTAGGGAGGTATTCATCTATAAAAATATAGTAGAAGATCTAAAACTATATGAAACAATGAAGAACTTTAGGCACCGGAATGCCATGGACTAGATTCCTCACCAAAGAAATCTATCCATTGGTCTCTCAACAATTTAGGCACAGCAATGCCACGAACTAGATTCTTAACCAAGGAAATCTATCAAAGTGGGAATAAGGTGGACTCTAGATTTCAACCCATTTAAGTACCATCATTCTTACTTGCTAACCACCAACCCAAGGACCTAGGTGTGTATCAATGGTCAGAGCTCTATGACCCACGCCACCCTTCCCTTCTTTGGGACCTAGACATCAACACAAAGTGTAAGGCATATGTCCTCCCAGGAATTTATGCTTCACTCACAAAGCCTCAACAAATCTCTTCCATTTCCTTATCATCAATACAATCAACAATGTCTACCAAACCCATCAGTTTTCTCAAACTTCTTATTCGGAAGAGCCTTTGTTAGTATGTCTGTTATTTGTTCATAAGTCAAGACATACTCTAACTTAACGATCCCATCATGCATTAAGTTCCTAATAAAGTGGAAATTATTATTGATATGCTTCGTCCTAGCATGAAACACAGTATCTCCAAACACCTTGATACAACTTTGATTGTCACAATTAATCACAGTAGGACCCATAGACTTCTCGAACAAGTCTATCAGAAGCTTCCTTAACCAAACAGCCTTCTTTCCTACTTCACACGTAGCTACATATTCTTCCTCATCACTACTCAATGCAATGAGATATTTCTTCCTACTCTTCCATGATATCATAGCAGGTCCCAGACTAAAACATCCTCCGGTAGTTCTCCATCCAACAGTCTCGCGGCCGCCCCAATCAAATTCTATGAAGCCAATTAGCTTGACTTGCTTACTATCATACTTTAGGTAGTGATGTATAGTGCCACAAAGATACCTCAGTATATGTTTGGAAGTTATCCAGTGATCATGGCAGAGCTCCAACTGAAACTGACTAAGAATGTTTACTGAAAAACATACATCTAGCCTAGTATATACCATATACATCAGGGAACCCACCAATTGTCGATAGGAGGTAGGATCCACGAGACTAGAGTCAGAGTCCCTCAACTTCTTGAGATTAGTGATCATAGGAGTATTCATCGACTCAGAATCCATCATCCCAAATTTTTGCAACAACTTTATGATGTACTTCCCTTTCCCCAAATATATCTCCCCATGTCTCTGCCAACTTCTAGACCTAGGTATTTGTGCATTAGTCCTATATCCTTCTTTTCAAATTCAGCTGCCAACATCTTTTGACATTCTTGAATTCTTCGCTCTACACCAGTGATGAATATATCATCCACATATAGTAGAATAATGATAGGCTCATTATTCACAACCTTGATGTAGAGATTCATATTATAAGAACTCTTTACGAACCCAATTCTAAGTAGATATGAATCCATCATAGCATACCATTCCCTAGGTGCTTGCTCTAAACCATATAAGGCCTTCTTAAGTCTGCAAACATGAGAGTCCCTACTATTAACTTCAAAACATTCGAGTTGTTCGATGTACACTTCCTCATCAATGGTCCCATTTAGAAATGTGGTCTATACATCCATTTGATGGATATTCCACCCCATTGTAGCAGCCAATGAAACCAACGATCTAATAGTAGTGTACTTTGTTGTAGGCGAAAAGGTTTCTTTATAATCAATGCCTTCCTTTTGAGAGAAAACCCTTGCAACAAATCTTGCTTTGTATTTGTCTACACTTCCATCAACTGCATGTTTGATATTATAGATCCATTTAGATGCGACAACCAATTTGTCAATAGGTCTAGGAATGATTTCCAAAAACCCATTCTTTGTGATGGATTGATATTATTCCTGCATTTATTTCTTCCAACCTTGTGATGCGCATATTCCTTTAATGTAGATGGTTCAACTTCTATCAATTTTTTCATATATGCAGCATAACCAAAATACCTTTTCGGTTTCTTTCTTTCCCTGAAGGCTCTTGCAGCTTCATGTCCTTCAGCATCTTCCAATGTGGCTTTCAACCAATTTGGCCTCTTCCTTGTGGTTGGGATGACCACCAATTCAATAGTCTCACTTGGTCCTTCTTCTTCGAGTTTTGTAGTATATTTTTCATGATGAACTTCTTATTCTTCAAATATGGGAACTTCTTCTTCATCATAATCAATAGGAATATCATTTGATTTCTTGTATGCTTGATTCTCATCAAATATGACATCATTACTTACTTCAATATATTGCCCTTCCTTGAGGTAGATTCTATATGCTTTTGAAGAGAGACTATATCCAACGAATATTCCCTTGATACTTGTAGAGTCCAACTTATTTCTCTTGTCTTTCGAAAAATGGATAGATGCTAGACTTCCAAATATTTGGAGGTGATCCACACTCGGATTCTTTCCTATGAATACTTCTTTTGGGTGGTGTATTATCAAGACTCTTATGAGGACTTATATTTTGAATGTATACGGTTGTCATCGATGCCTCTCCCCATAAGAACTTTGGTAGATATTGATCAAGGAGCACAATTAGAATGCCTTCTTCAATTGACCTATTCTTCCTCTTGGCCAATCCATTTTTTTCAAGATAATAGGGATCAATGAGCTCCCTCTTAATACCTGCTTCCTTACAATATTCAATCAATTCCTTAGAAGTGTATTCACCACCATTATCATATCTCATAGTTTTTACCTTTATTTTGGTTAGGGTTTCCACTTCAGCCCTAAACTCCTTGAACTTATCAAATACTTCATCTTTAGTTTTGAGAAGGTAGATTCATGTCTTTCTAGAATGATCATCAATAAATTTCATATAATAGAGATGATCTCCAAGTGATTTATCATACATGGGCCCACACACATCATAATTGATGAGGTCTAATATCTCTTTAAACCTAGTTCCACTATTGTGAAAAGTATTTCTTGTATGTTTTCCCAGAGAACATCCCTTGCACACACCTTCATGATCCAACTTAATATTATGAATACCATGAACCAATTGACTAAGAGTAGGGATGAATTTATAATGGAGATGAAAATACCTCCTATGCCATAGCTCAACGGGACTTATTTCCATATGAACCAAATCTTGAGAAGTTGGTGTAATGACTTTATAAATACTTCCTTCATGAACTCCATTAACCCTAACTTTATCAATGCTAGATTATTTTCTCCAATAATTTTTCATCAAAAAAATCAATTATTTCCCCTTTATCTTCTAAACAAGAAATAGAAATAAAACTATTTTTCAAACCTAGAACATATAGAATGTTTTTGAGTTGCATCTTCGATCCATTATCTAGGTTCAACGATGTTGATCATGGGCTTTTAACAGCATAGCTTTTGTTTTCACCCAATTCCACTACATGAGAAGATGGCTCCTTTGATAGTGTATGGAGTTGTTTACTTTCTCATGTCATGTGTCTCGATTCTCCACTATTAATGATCCATGCATTGTCATCATTAAGAGAACCTATAATGGAAGCCAAGAGTCCTTGACTTTTGACCTTGTTGAATAAGTAATAGATGACCTTATTGATCCAGCTTCCAGCAATTTTGATACCCATTGTTATGTAGTCCATCAAAGAGGTAGAATTCATGCCAACAAAGTGATCTTGAATTCTTCCTAATCTTAGCTTCGATACCATGTTGGAAAATCAAAGTAGTTATATTAGTGCTTGATTCTCTGATATTGATAATTAATTGTGAGTGTGTTGGCTTATTTTACTTATTTATTATCTTATATTTCATCAAGAAATTACCATATTATATGTGCATGAAGATCACAAAACAATAGACACAAGATGTTGGCACTATGACAGGGAAAAACCCCGCTCGAGGGGAAAACCTAGTCAATATAATTCTTTCAATAGTATTCATTGAGACTCTTCACCCTAGAAATATACCAGACCTTCCCTCCACACCAAGTCAGCCTCCCAGAACTTTGACCCCTTTCCAGCAACTTCAACTAGGCAACAACTTCCAGAAGCAGACGACTTCCATCAGCAACAAAACTTGGAAAAATTTGATCTCCAAATCTATGGCACAAAACACACACACACACACACCAAAATTTTGTTTTTATTCTTCTCCTTAGACTTTCCCAAACTCACACTTATTTCGGCTTCCAAGCAACAGACTTTGAACTTCTCCAACTACTCTTGAGATATCGAACTAGCTTAAGAGAGATGCTCCAAATGAATTCGACTCCCTTCCTTTTATATGCTCCAGGTGAGGTCGAATAGGTGTCTCTTAGGCTGACACGATCCCCTTTATGCCGACTTAAAGTGGAGGTTACATAATTCATATTTAACTCAATTCTTAACCGTTTTACATGATTCAAAAGCCCAAGAAGGGTCTCTTTGAATGTAAAATAACTCTATAAACTCAATATAAACAGGAAAGAGTCCAAATGACTTTGATTAATATTATTATAATCTGCTTACGAAACCCATGCCGTCAATTAATTTTAAGAATAATAAATCATTTTTTGTCAAGCATTATTCTATAAATGACTTCAACACATTACAGTAAAGAATGAACCTTTGTTTTAATTTCAACAAATTGTTACCTCAATATGTTGACATCGTGGTCAATGATAAGCTTCATCGGCAAAACATTCACATGTTAGCTCAAGTATGTTCTCAAGATCAACACATCATGAGTATATTAACTGAAATCAACATTTCACCAAGACTAAACCGCGTCATAACTGTAATCATCTCATAATACATAATGTTGTGTATAACTTCAGCACTCACATATCAACTATCTCAGCACATAATGTGTTAGTACAATAGTCTTAAAACAAGATCATATCTTCATGCAATCTTATGGACATATACTCATATCATGCAATTAATAAAACATTCAATCAACTTGTAAACATACCATGCTAGATAAACCAAATTGATGACATAATCAAACACATACCTCAATGTATCTCACAGGAGGCTATCACATCTACACAAGTCAGTCCATATTAATATGACACAACATCATAAGTATATCATCTCATACCTGAATTTCACAACCATAACCATCTACATAAACCAATCCAGATCAACAATATACATATAACATCAATATGTTAATGCAATAACCCTAATAATCAAGCTAACTAACATATAACAACAACAAGTTAACATATAATATACTTATCAACAACATATAACATAATCATCAAGTTAACTATCATATAAAAATAAAAAATTTAACATAAAACATACTTATCAACAACATATAACATAATCATCAAGTTAACTAACATAAAACAACAACAACAACAACAATGAATATAACAACAAGTAACTATCATTCATGACTATTCAACACATGTGCATATGACTACACTGATCAACTAGCATTTATCAAATGTGTGACCAAAATAACAATAAAATTACAAGCATATAAGTAACCCTAATTCTTATAACATCCATTAACCACATACCTGCATGCCAACATACAAACCTATATGACGATCTTCTCTTACCCCGAAGTCTAGTGCTGCAACCTCACTCTAATAGTATGCATCTCCTGCTCTATATTGGCCAACATATCAGCATCATATCTTATCAACAACATTATGATGACATAACTACATATAATGACATCACAATGCATGAAAAACAACCTATAGACACCAACATGCATAAAAAAATGCATAACCTACATACACTCATGAAGACCACATTGAATAAACTACACCATCAACTTTCACTTGGCGACATCTTTGTAACTATCACCAACACCATGCATATGCAACAAGTACATTGACCACAAGCATAAGGAACACATATCAAATCGACATGAATTCACAACCAACACGCATCGCCCATCTAGTCCAAGGGGTGAACCATCCTCTAATACCACCTTGTGGTGTAATATATCACATAAAGAGAACAAAAACCAGGCACCACAAAAAGAGAATGAAACCCACTCATATACCACTTTGTAACCACCCTCCTCCCACATTTACCCAAGCTAACCAATCACCATGGTAAACATGTGATGAAGAGTTATTATTATATGATTCATCTCCCTAAGTGCAGTTAAGGAAGTGGAACCGATTAACCGCACTTCACAAACCTCCCTCGGGTGCTACAGGACCCCTAAGAGCTAATCCACCACTCCAAGTGCTCAACCCATGCATTAACCTAGCCTTTCAATAAATTAAACCCCCAATCGCTCCCATGAAAAGGCATGCATGTGACTAAAACACTCCAGTCACTCCCACAATTCCTGCAATGGAGAGACTACAGTTCTTTTCATCCACTTTTGTGCCAGAGACTACGAGATTTAAGCCACTTTTTAAGTGCTACTCTCTAAACCAATGCCAAGAACTTGACGAGACTTTCCAAGACAACAACTGACACCAAGACATGGCCTCTAACACAAAACTTAATCAAGGAATTGACCTAATCAAGCCCAACATGACATTCATTTCATCAAACATGTCACAAATATGAAGTATACAGGTCTTAACAATAGATCTAAGCATAAGGGTATCATACTTATATGATAATCGTTAAGAATCATTGATGCCTTATCACATTAGCTGCATTATCATCTACTAGGTCATATATTCATTGTTAATTCATTTACAAATCAAAACATGATGAGAGACATACATCATAACTATCATAAAACATACTCATAACCAGCATATAAACAACACAAATAGTAGAGATATAATAGCCATAAAAACCACATAATAGAAAGTACATTACCCATAAAATACAAAAGGATAAAAATATCTTATTATCATGTGTATAATGCAACCAGGTCTGGAACTTTCACATACCACCCAACCATATACTAAGCTGAACCAAATCTCTTTTTCAACTAGTCACCCTCCTGCCATATTCCAAGCATGAATGTGGGATATAATGGAATAAACGAAGAAAAATAAAACCAGGGCTTCCTAAGGAAAAACCACCTCAACCCTCAACCAGTGATTCCACCTCATGGCTAGAAATCACTAATCATCACCATATTGGTCTCTACTCAAGTTGTACATGGCTCCAAAGCGTTTGTTCCAACCAAGGCTTCTAGGACTAGTAACTCAACCCACAACTATTGTCACGCTTCCAGAGCATTTTTCCAGTAGGGGCTTCCAGGACTAGTAACTCAACCCACCAATGGCTTCCAGATTATTTTTCCAACCAGGGCTTCCAGGACTAGTAACTTAACCCAAGTTTTTATAGAACTTCCAAAGTGTTTGTCCAACCAAGGCTTCCAGGAACTAGTAACTCAACCCACGGCCAAAGGAACATGAGAACCAACCAAAAAACAAAATTAAAACCCACAACACCATGGCTATCCAGGAAATGGAAAGGCTAGGAAAACCATTGTAAATTCATGCCACCCTCCATGCCAATGACATCTCATGACCAAGAAACCACATGCATGTGCTATGTATGCCAAAAATAGCAAGGAAATCATACATGCAACTCGATACCTACAAAGAAATCTAGTTGTAGCCATTGATCCCATTGTCCTCTTGCGCTTTCCTACTTTTCTTTTTCCTTCTTGCTCCAAACACCAAGTATGCCACACTCCTCCAAGAGTGCTCCAAGAAAACTCTAAGTCTCCAAGAGTATGAGAGAGAGAATAGAATTAGAGCTCAAAAAGTGGACTAACAAAATCTACCAACTGATCCTTAGAAGCCTATTTATAATTGAGGCCTCTATTTTCTTCATTTTCCATTATTTTCCATCAATTTCCTCCTCACATGCAACTTGTGACCTTTCACCTTCCTTTGATTCTAATTTCTGTTATTTTCATAAATAAGATTCCAATTAAGGCCTCATGCCTTTCCAAAGCCTTTGTCATTTCCTTTGCCAATTTCCTTTAGCCATACTAACCAAGTGAACACCCACTAGGATGTTTTTTCCACCATTCAACTTGGAATATGTGCCCCATGAATTTGGTCTTATATTTTTTTACATGAATTTTAAGCCAGGGTTGTTACATACACAATACCATATGTACACAACAATAGTAGTGTGCATCTGAAGACCACATTGTCTCTACCAAGCAACCTTGCTTCTAGTGTCTTCCACTATTAATTCTTGTCCCATCATGCCGCAAAGCACACTAGTTCCATTCTGATGATGTCATAGCATAAACATAAACATAGTAAAAATATATAATATCAATTCATATCCACATGATACTAAACTCATAGATTTGGTAGGGATACTTTTGCCACTTGATTTCTTGTAAAAAAAGAACCTTTTAATGTCATTCACCTGCATAAGCAATCACTCCTCCATAAGCATGATCCTTGATGACCCTACCAAACAACGACATACATACATACATGTATGCATATAAACACTAGCATAAAACAATCATGGTCCCTGATGACCCTGTCAAACAACGACATGCATACATACATGTATACATATAAACATTAGCATAAAATAATCAAATAGCATCAACTAGCATACTACATACATACATATATACATATAAACATTAGCATAAAATAATCATGGTCTCTAACAACCTTGTCAAACAACAACATAACTACATACATGTATACATATATAGGAATCAACATAATCATGATCACAACATAATTACCAGATATTATAAGGTCAAGGTTAAGATAACTTCTTGTATCCATGTGCATCATGCAAAATATTGGGAAAAATAGTTTCCAACATAGCCAAGGCATCTGACACCTCAAGTCCATTTACTTTACCTTTCTTGTTACCTTTCTTATGACTTTCCTACCACCGTCCATTTACCCCAATGTACCCAACCAACCCAACTGATTGTCATGTTCTTAACTGTAGATACCCTTTACATGAATTGGACTTCATTTGGGTCTTTACATTACCTGTTGGGTTTCATTCAACTCCCCCAAACTCCATTAACTTTCCTCTTTCCCCAACAAATTCACAAAACCCTCAAAATATAAATGGCAAGAACAAGAAACACACTAGAAAATTTGGCCCAATTTCCGGTGGCCACTTCGTCGCTATTTCGACACATAGTCGTCGCAAGAGCGACAGTTTGGGGATGGAAAAAACGTGGCTCGCCATTACGTCGCAATTCAGATGCCTTGACTAAGTGTCGCAATACCGACACTTTTTCCATCGCTTCCAAACAAGCGTCCCTCTTCTAACATTTCCCAAACCATCCCTCTTCCGACGTTTGTAAATTGTTGCAATTCTGACGAAATGTGGTTCGACGTTTTGAATGTCGCTCTTCCGACATTTTTATACTGTCGCTCTTCCGACATTTCTAAACTGTCGCAATTCCGACGCCATACAAAAGTTTCGCAAGACCGACGCATTGCAAAAGTGTCGCAAGACCGACGCTTTCCAGAAGCGTCGCAATACTGACACTTTCCAAAAGCATCGCAATACCGACGCCAGGAAGAACTGTCGCAATATCGATGGACGTCACAAGACTGACGAAAATGGAAATCATTCAAAACGTCGAAAGACCGAAACTTATAAGGCGTCGGAAGAGCGACGCTTACAAAGCGTCGGAATACCAACGGCGGGTTCAATTTAAAAAAAATAAAAATGAAACTTTAAAACAGGACAGTAAATCTCCAATATTTGTTATGAATTGTGGGCATTCCAATTTTTATGAACATAATTCGACCGTGAAATATTAATATAATAAACCACCCCATAGCGCTTCGAATATAAACAATCATATAATAAGATCGGACCCTGCTAACCTTTAGTGATGGCATTCACTTTATAACTGGGAATTCATATGAGGCTTGGACACATAAATATGAATAAAATTTTGTCAATGCAAACAACCGCACATACCTCCGTTGAACCTTAGTGAGGACAACAATAGTTGACATATATACGCGTGGGGCCCAGTGCTAGCGGCCTTTCCACATCCAACAGTGGATAATACATCACTCTGGCCTTGACGATCCAACGATCCAACTGGATATCGCGTGAGTTAGTTGCACGATCATTAACTCGCGATGAGAGTGGGTTTTCAAAACCGCTCAAGGCCACGTGTCAGCCTATGACATTGATCGCGTCCAAATGGGGAATACCGCTTACCGTACAAAGTCGGTGCGATATGCCGGAAACTCATCTTTACTGTGTGGTCCTCAAGGTTCCAACTACTCTTACTCTAGGTTCTGTCCACTTACCAATGCCTTACTGCCATTAAACTCTGCCTCATTGTTCATCCTTCGCGCGGCCATACCAAATGAACTTGGGCAGGACCTTTTCGAGGAGACACGACGCATTACATATGCCACGGTTTATGTCTTATGGTTCCGACAAGGTTAGTATCGACTCTGCAAATCGATACACCGGTCCTTGGTTCATTCAATCGCCTACACATTCACAACACTCATTACGAGGTTTTACCTAGCTCACGGAGGTTCGAGCACAGCATCTCCTTGCTCTACCACAGGCGCACGGGAATGTCATTAACCTAATTCACCCTCTATTCACACAACTGATTATAGAGAAATTCCCCAACTGTTTGACACAGTTATCTGTGGAATTCACCAATGCTCATAAGTCCTGAGTCATTAGCTCGTGTTCCACCGAGAACTCAACCAGTCTATATGCACATAACCTAATCACAGGGTTTCTTAATTACCATGGGATTTCAATTATCTTTCACCAGGATGCGTACATATATTCACACACTGAAAACTTACTCAATCAATGCACATATAATACTAACAGATTCCTTATATAAATGAAATTTCTTACAGTCTCCTGGTCCTCGGCCAAATCTTCGATACAATGGCCTCCTCTTCCCTATGCAGCTCTATGCAGTTCTCTTTGCAGGTTTTCTGTGCAGGTCTATCGACTCTGTCACGAAGGTTTATTTTTATATCAATTACAATGAATCAATTTGAATTTATCGATGACTCACAAAATCTTCAAATTCCTAACTCTAAGACTAACGCTCTGACAGACAGAGATGGACTCCTAGAATTAGCTTAACTTCTGAAATTGACTATCTCTTCAGGTGCCCATTAATCATTTGGGCAGTTACATTTTCTCTACAAATTAACTAAATTAGCTCAACTATGGATAATTTCATAGGGAAATAAAACATGAGACCCCCCTTTACATTTATTTATGTACAAAAGTGGTCTTGGGCCTAATGCCCCTGCATCAGATAACATAGTGAGGGGCTAAATTTCTAGAGCTTTCATGCATCTGTAACATCTTCGGAGCATTTTCAAGTGGTTTAGCTACCCTTGTCACTCAAATTGATATTATATTAAAGATGACAGATGTTTTCAGCGTAACAAGTGCCATTTCAGGTTTCATTGGAAACATTATTTAGAAAACACAGTTTGTGCAATCAATCTTCATACCGAAGTAGCATATATTCAGTTTCACAATGACCTAATGTCATCATGTACTCAACAAGTCAATTTTTGCAGTGTCATACAACCTCAAGCCTCAAACATCTTTACAAGTGAGCATTTCAGGTTCGATTTAGAACAAACTTGTTAGAGATTTTACTGAAATCAAGTTACATTCTAATGCTCATTTAATATAGAGATTAAGATTCTGAATCTATGATGTTAGTATTGTTGCCAGTATTTTTATTGTACTTGTGCCATACCCAACTCCACTAATATTAACATCAATGTTGAATCCTGATCAGTCTCCATCCATGGGATTTTAATGGCCCTTATATGTGAGATTCACATGCCAAATTGAATCATTTCATAGAATGACTCCACTGCATATTACTGCCTTTCAGATATGGCTGAGTATCAATTTTACCAATTTGGCCAGCACTTGAATATAATCCTAATTACATCAAATTTCAAAATTTGAGTCTAACCCTAAGTGCATAAAATTTTGCAAAACCCACTAACGCAACACAGTCTAGGAGGGGTTAACATGCCTATGAAGTATTTAAACATTGTTGAGGGCTAAGAATAGTTGGACTTTGCCAACTAACCAAACTCACTTTTGACCATTTCTAGTAACTTTAGCCTGTAGATGCTCTCATAAAAAGAAAGCAGGTGGTCCAATAAAAGGAAGGGTACTAGTTGCATGTTTCATTCCCTTTTTTTTATCAGCTGAAAGCTTTCCAAGAAGAATAAACTGAAGCATGAAACTGATTTTGTTGCTACCCCAACTACCAATGATATACATCACAATGTGTCATAGTTTACTGTAAGCCTCTATTGAGATTGGGCAGCACTAAATCTAAGTAATTCTCCTCATCCCTTAAAAGACACCTCTAAATATAACTAGAAATTTCAAATAGTTAGTAAAGGAAAAGTACAAAGATATAACAGATATGTGTTGAGCCAAAAACCTATGCATTCACAACAAAACTGGGATGGATAAAACTTAAAAACAATTATGGACTTTGACAAAAAATCATCTTATGCATACAAAATGAAAGAAGCATTGGCATACTACTATGTTTAAAAATTTAAGGACAGGCAGAGTGAGTCTCCGGGCAACACAGTTTCATGTGGAGACCCTAGATCCTTGTACCCACAATATCTAGTGACTTATAAAATGATTGCCAACACAATGCCTTTGCTATGCATGTAAGAACACCACCTATATAATGAGGGAGATGTAATATTGTCTGAGAAGCAGATTTATACAGAGTGGTCCAAGATTATGTATTTATGGAAGATACAACTAATTTTGGCATGAAACATGTATCCAAGATTTCAATGTGCCTTATTTCAAAGCCCATTAATGATTTACTATGAAACCTAAACTTTCAAAACAAACACATTGAAATCATAGGATCTCCATCACAAATATCATAAATATTAACTGTATTTTGGGCACTGGTAGTAGATACCATAAGAGGCCCACATGGCCTGTACCACCAATGTTGATTCTCTGGCATAACATTTGCAAAGCCAAAATTTCTCCCCGAGACATCCCTCTCTCCCAAAACTGGAGAGATGGTACTGGACGTTGAAGTGAAGGCCTCTGATTCAGTATGGAATGCCATAATTTATTTATTATAAAAGTCCCATGAAAAGAAACCTGAGTCCAATGTACAACCTGCAGATGCTGCCACAACATATTTACCAGAGCGACCATCTGAACCAGCTGCTCTGATCAACCAGCAATCACCCCACATGTTTGGGGTAAGCCCATATGGAGCTTTATATTCAACCTTCTCCTGGAGATTGGAAAAAAACAATACTGAGTATTACTCATACATCAACTGCCCTTTATGTTAAGGGAAAATTTAAAGAGTGCATAAATATTCTTGAAATCCCAATCATAGTTTCTAGAAAATTTCAACAGTTTTTGAAATGAACTACATCCTATTTAAACTACATCAAATATTTAGGAAAATCATTTTTTTAAAATAGAAATTGGTGAATTTTATTTCAAATATAGAAATTTAAACCATGAGAATAATCTAACCCCTAGGATTTTCCCTATTTCTAATAGAAAATCCAAAAATGTATAAATTATAACACCCATAAACCCCAAAATTAAGTACAATAATTAAAACCTCCACACCTCTGAATTTGCTATATCGTGAAAAGAGCAGCATCCATGATCATGGGAAAGCAAAACCAATTCTCCTTCTGATACAAACCAGCCTGCAGTAGATGTCTTATGGCTGATTTGATTCAATCAGTCACAGGAAACCTCTTCAGTTTCTTCAATATTTCCAAAATGCTCTAGCTTGTTTTCCTGATCATCAAAGTCCATATTTTCATCACATTGAAGTTGGGGTTCATTACGATCAGGTCTAGTGCCTATTGCAGAGCTCCAAACATATAATCCAATATTGGAACTGCCATACCCGTTCCCATTAGAGATTGTAAATCCTGCTTCTAGATTTAATTCGGTAAGTTCAAGAGCACTAGAACTAGATTCAGTTGATTTAGACTTGGTATAGTTGTCCTCTGATTTGTATTCCGATACAACACTATACTTGTGCTTCAACACAGATAGAAATTTTGCAGCAATGGGATCTTCATCTATGGGGTTGTTACACTAAAAAATGTCACCCTGACATTCTGCTGACTGTATGAGCTCATTGACACTCATACTGCAAGTCTTACAACCTTTGTTCCTCATTCCAAGCCCTGAAACATGGAGAAAAAAACCCTAAAAATCTCAAAAACTTTGGGTACGCAGGTAACATGAAGCCTACCTGCGTTCCTGGATAGGGTACCCAGGTAATGTGAAGAGGAACTACGTTCTAGAATGCAGTTTTCCAGTGTTATGCCTGCGTACCCCTGTAAAGATCAAAAAAGCACGAAATTAAAGTGAAAAAGTTGAATTTTGGTCAATTCTAGAAGGTTCTAGATGAGATTTTTTGGGGATGAGTACGCTTTAGTAAGGTGCATGTATCCCACACCTTAAGGAACTAATCCCTTGATGTGAGGAGCCTATCCCTTTGAAGGAGGGTTCTATCCCTTTAAAGGTGGAATCCTAACCTCCTCATTTTCTCTATAAAAGGAGGCATTGGGTAGCCTCAAAGGGTTAAGTGAAGATTTTTGGGTGAAGTTTTTGGAGATTGAGATTCTGGAGATGGAGAATTAAGATTTTTGAGTTGAAGTGCTGTTAAGATTTAGACTTCTTTCTGCTGAGCTTTTGAGAGGAAAGATCACATACCTCTTTGTGCTCCTGAAGGAAGAGTGCAAGACTTATCAAAGTAGAGGAGATTCCTGCTTCGGACCCCGGGAAGGCCTTTCGAACATCAAGGCTAAGGTTGTAAGGTTCTTATGTATATTTTAAGATTAATACAATCAAGTTTTGTTTTTCTCAATAAATTGTCATTCGATTGTTTATTTCAATAAGCTGTCGTTTGATCATTTATTTCATAGATTCCTTGATCACTATGATAGGTATGTTTTATGATTATTTTTTATACAGGTGCTATTTAATATTTGCTTGTTTGTGATTGCAGGTTGACGAAAGATGATACTTTCTTGCGACAAAAGAGCTCTTGTTGCGACGAAGGATTATTGATGCGACGGAAGCACTACGACCGCAAATAAGCATTTGGATCTAAGGTAGGATCGACACCTTCATAGAATTTATTTGTAAAACGAATATATCTAGAGAAAGACAAACTTAGTTGTTCGTTTGTTGCTAGATTGTCTTCTGACACTAGGGAGATCGGTCTTGTCCGCAAGAACGATTTATCCGGCCAACAAATTGGCGACTCCACTGGGGAAAGAACTTGTTGTTTTTTGTTCTCTTTTATTTTGATTTGAGGAAAAGTTTTTCCTGGTTTTTGATTGATGGATATCTGCCTGGGTAGCTTAGGTTTTCTCTGTTTTTGAAAATTTTGAAATCTTTTACGTTTTTCTTGAACTTTTCTAGGGACCGCACTTTGTTCTTTTGCACAGTGCGGGCAGTTTCGCACTTTCCTTAAGTAAACAGTGCGGGACCGCACCTGTTACTTCTGGAAGCCTGCGGACCCTGTTAAATTTTTTGAAAAACTTTAGATTTATTTTTTCCAGTTTAGTTTAGATTTAATTTAGGATTCTTAGCATCTACCCAGATCTGTATTTTTCTGTCAAAAATCTCTTGTTTCTGAATTTCTTTCAACAATTCTTCATCTCATCAATCTCCATTAAGTTAATTGGGTGTTTTGAGTCTCTTTTTTGAGAAATTCTTAATTTGATTTCCTTTGGTCATTACTTGGAGGTTTGTCTCAGTCTTTTCACAATTTTTGCATCTTTTTAGGGGGGCTAAATTGTGTATGAGTGTTAATCGCCTTTGAGTGTTTTTTGATCTTTGGAACTCTCACCCGATTTTCTTGACTTGCACTTGATTGGTTCTTAGATCACATTAGAATCATCTTGTGTTTGAGAATTATCTTGCATAGATCACATTTGCATAATTAGAATTCTCATTTTCAGAATATGAATGAAAAATGTGCATAGATTACATTTGCATACTTTTCATGTGAATTGTGCATAGATTACAATTGCATAGTTTAAATTCTAAAAAATCAATTGTAGATTTAGATCAGTTTCTTTGATTTGAATTTAGATGTTTTTATGCTTGTTTTAAAAACAAAAAAATAAAAATTGTTTTGGGATTGATTTGCATTAGTTTTTCTTGATAAAATTAGTGCATTAGAGAATTTGGTATATTTTCTCTTAGTGATCAATTTTTGCATTGTTGGAAGTGTATGGAAACTCTCTCCGTACTTTAGTTAGGATTCATCGAATTGAAAAGATTACATTATCATATTCGATTGCATTCAGTTTTGGTTCGGGTCATAACACCATTGGTTTCATATCCATTTACCCTTTTGAGTAATAACAGCCTAAATAACACAACACTTAATTAAAATTCGTCTAGTAATTTTTACATTTTTAGGGCTCTTTCCACCAATCTAGCTCAGGATTAGTGCTTTGGAATAGGTTGTAGTTAACTTTCCAAAGCAACTAAAACAAACAAGTAGATAAATCTTGCGGTAGGAAATAAATCCAATTGTAATTGGTACAATCTGGGAAGCTTCTCTTAAAGGAGTCAATCACGAGATCATGTCCGAACCTTTGAAACAATCAATTCTGTTTCATTGGGGAAGATAGAAGATTTTGCGCGCATTACAAACGGTAAACCTCGGATTAACCATTGTCGAGGAGCCTGGGGTCACTTGTCGGTAAACCTCGGATTGACCATGTCGAGGAACCTTCAAGGGGATTGAGCTTTGTTACTCTGCCCTTGCGCGTGGGATCGGATCGTAGACTATTCCCCCAGTTGTATTTGTTACTGTTGGTAACCTTAGTGTCCATAAACTTAAGATTATTTCCTAAGGTGACGGTGAAGGAAAGATCTCACTGTACCTGGAGCAGACGTCAACTAGACTCACTTGGACTCTCTGGGGGGTTCTCTTCACTCGATATGGTTTTGTGAAGAAACTTGTGCCAGTCTGTTTCATTAAGCAGGTTGTTGGGGTAATTGTTCCAACCGCCCTTTCTGTATTAAATTCTACGATGTTGGATTTCATCACCAACTAGTTGTTTTTAGTACGGGAAATTACTGTTTGTGTGTGGTTTGACTCCTAGATTTGATAGCATGTGTTAATTTGTTTGTTTTTACTTTTAGAAACCATAGGTGTGAATTGTGAATTTTAATTTTTTAGGTGTGAATTGTGAATTGTTAATTTTAGTTTTAAATTGTTAATAAAATTCATTGAAGTTGAATATAATGGAAATTGTTCTGGAATTTACCAACCAAGGAACCCCTCTTAACGAGATTCCTAGTACTTTTCCTTGCTTTGGAAATGTTGGTCCTCCTTATATGGCTACTTTTTCATTACCTGGATTTACAATAGGTTTACCGATATGGTTATTTTCAACTTCGTTGGCCCCGAATACTCCAATTGTTCCACCTCAACCGGATGCTTCACCTCAACAGAGTTCACCATCTCAACATCACCAACCTTTTGTTGACCCTTACCTTCTTCGCCTAATATTTCTTCCTCCATTTCTTCCTCTTCGCTTGGTAAAATCCTTGACGCTAGTAACCAGGTGACTAAGAAGAAGAAGAAAGGGAAGAAGAAGAAGAAGAAGAAGCAAGATAAGAAAGAAGTCAACCAACCAACCATGGCTGTAAGTGTTAGTTGTGTTAAGAAGTCAACCTCCAACATGCATCGTAAACCCAAATACCCTTGCAGGCTTTGTAAGGGTGACCACTTCTTTATCAATTGTCCTGGTATTCCAAAGGTCTTGGAAGTCTGGTCAGAAACATCTCATCAACTTTCCGTTGATCCATCAACCAGTGATAGTCAAGTTCCTGGGAAAAAGGGTAAAGTTAGGTTTCCTTGTAAGTTATGCAAAGGGAGTCATCAAACTCACATTTTCCCTCACATTGATGAAGCCTCAAAATTATTGGAAAAACTTACTGTTCCACAGCAAGAATTTCCAATTGGTTACGGTAAACTTTCTCCCAACCTACCGTCAACTGACGAAGTGATTGATCTAATTTCAAGTACAGTCGATCCCACTCTTCCATTGGAGAGTGAAAGTCATATCACTCAGGTTGATGATCCATTAGTTGATCAAGTGGTCGATTCGATTTCACATTCGGTCGATCCCATTCTCCCTGTAGAGAGTGAACTTCATACCACTCAGGTTCTTCTTGTTACATCAGATTCTTCTACGCCGGGGGGCATTTCACCTGTTTCTACAGAACCCCCTCCAAGTACTGAGGTATTTTCCTTTGATTGGAATAGACTGATAGAACCTCGTCTTCCTTCCTCCATCCCTTTCCAAATCATTGTGAAGGCTGGTCGTAGGGACATACACCGCACACAGATAGATGAAGGTGCTTCTGTTAGTATTTTATCCTCAACTGCTTGGAAAGCTTTGGGTTCCCCTCAGCTTGTGCCTATTATGCAGAATCTGAAAGCTTTTAACAGAACCATTAGTGAACTTTTAGGGATCCTTCCTAATTTTTCTATTACTTTGGAAGGTAAAACTGTCTGTATTGATCTTATGGTAGTTCGAGGTCCCTTGGATTTCAATTTACTCCTTGGGCGAGACTATGTTTATGCAATGAAAGCTGTCGTATCGACACTCTTTCGCATGATCTATTTCCCTCATAATGGGAATATTGTGACTGTATACCAACTTTTATTCCCTAGTCTTGTTTCGACTACCAATAATATGACACCCCTAAATGTTCTTGTTTCTAAAGTGGTATCTACCCCGCCACGGGTTAATTATGTGGCAACTAGTCCCACGTTTTCAGTTACCAATGGAAGCGAGCCTCTCACTGTTTGCTTGACTTCCTATAACTTAGATCCGGTAATTGACATGGAAAACTCTATGGGATTATTTGAATGTGATGTTCTTATCCCTTTTGAGTCCCTTGACATGTGTTCCTTCCAGAGAATTTTTCTTCCATCTGATGAAGACCTCTTGGAAGCCATGATCAAGGTGTGTCCATTGACATGTGTTTCTTCCAGTTGGAAGCCATGATCAGTTGTCAAGGATAATTCCTTTTACTGTGTCAACCTCGTTAAAAAATGAATCAGTCAGTCCGAGCATAGTTCCTTTTCTTGTGACAAGCTCGTTTAAAAAATGAAACAAGCTTCTATGAGGACAGTTCTTTTCCTGTGTCAACCTCATTAAAAAATGAAACAGTAAGTAGATTGTAGAGAGTAGATGTAAGGAAAGTTCCTTTTACTGTGTCAACCTCGTTAAAAAATGAATCAGTGAGTCTGAGGATGGTTCCTGTTACTGAGTCAACCTCATTAAAAAATGAATCAGTGAGTCCGAGGAGAGTTCCTTTTACTGTGTCAACCTCGTTAAAAAATGAATCATTGAGGTGAGGATAGTTCTTTTTACTGTGTCAACCTCATTAAAAAATGAATCAGTGAGTGAGGACAATTCCTTTTACTGTGTCAACCTCGTTAAAAAATGAATCATTTAGTCAAGAGCATAGTTCCTTTTCTTGTGTCAAGTTCATTTAAAAAATGAAACAAGCTTCCATGAGGACAGTTCTTTTCCTATGTCAACCTCACTAAAAAATGAATCAGTAGGTAGATTTTAGAGAGTAGAGAGATAGATTACAAATAAGTAGTTCATGAGGATGGTTCCTGTTACTGAGTCAACCTCGTTAAAAAATGAATCAAGTATGAGGAGAGTTCCTTTTACTGTGTCAACCTGGTTAAAAAATGAATCAGTGAGTAGTTAGATTAGAAATAAGTAGTTTCCAAGGAAAGTTCCTGTTACTGAGTCAACCTCGTTAAAAAATGAATCAGGTATGAGGACAGTTCTTTTCCTGTGTCAACCTCGTTAAAAAATGAATCAGTTGGTTTGAGGATAGTTCTTGTTACTGAGTCAAAAAAATGAATCAGGTATGAGGATAGTTCTTTTCCTGTGTCAACCTCATTAAAAAATGAATCAGTAGGTTATATAGGTAGATTGTAGAGAGTATATTTGAGGACAGTTCCTATTACCATCTCAACCTCGTTAAAAAATGAAACATGTAGAAGAGGAAAGTTCCTTTTACTATGTCAACCACGTTAAAAAATGAAACACGTTGCCATGAGCATAGTTCTTTTCTTGTGTCAAGCTCGTTAAAAAATGAAACAAATCCTCCCCTAATTGAGTTGAGTCTTTGACTAGATCTTGTAAATGTTAAGTCATATATTTAGGTTAGTTATTTCAGTTTTTGCATAATTTTATTACAATTTTAGGTCGGGTTTTTCATATGATCTCGTAAATGAACCTTCATTCCATCCAACTATTAATTATCAGCAGTGTACTTAGTTGAATGAAATGAAGCTGGGGGGGCATGCGCTCTAGAAGTTATGCTTAGGGGGCATCAAGAACAGTTTTCTCTCTTTTTCAAGCTTGCATAAAAATGAAACTACTCTGAAGCATAGTTTTTCTCTGTTTCAAGCTTTTGTAAAAATGAAACCTATCTTGAGTCAATTTTTGTTATTTTCAAGACTCATTAAACTCATGAAAATCCCGAGATTATTTTGCTATCTTTCATTCTCGTAAAACACATGAAAATTCCGAGTTCTTTCTGTCTTTTCCTGCTCGTATATTAAATTGAAAGTCAGCCATATGAGTACATTTTTATCCTTTTTTCGAACTCATTAAAACTTACGAAAAAGTGAAATTTGGAGTTCTCTTTTAAGCCCTTTTCAGACTCTCTAAATATGAAAAGATTGCCGAGTACTTGATTATTCGAACTCGTTAAAGTAAATGAATGATCGTCCCTTCAGTATAAGTTTACCCCTTTTACGGACTGAAATGGACTATTTACGAAAAAGGTATACGTTGACTAATTACGGTCAATAGAGTTCTCTCCCACGTTATTTTATCCTTTTTCGAGCTCGAGAGACTAAATTTACGAAAAAGTACACCCATGGAGTTTTCTTAAGTTTTTTCTTCTGACTCCCTAAAATTGAAAAACACCGAGTTTCTCCTATACTGGACTCGTTAAAATTTAAACAGTAAAGGACCTGTTCAATTTTCAAACAGGAACGGACCACTCCTTCTTAGGGTTCGAATTTTAAACTAAGTTGGACTCATCCGAAGGATGAGCTTATAAACAAGCAAATGTTATCCTCCTCAAGCTCGTCAAAAATAAAGAGGTACTTGCCAGAAATGGTGGGGGAAAAGAGAGAAAAATGAACCTGTTTGTTACATTTTGATTATTCAGAAAACCATTAACCACTCTTGAACATGACACTTTTTTTTCACCTGGGTTGGGAAATCCTTTACCTAATAGTTAATCAAACCATTGAAAGTCTTCAACCGATTTCTGGGTATTAGCTTTGGGTTAATTTTCGCCAAACCATCTGCAGTGTCGTTATGTGTTCAAGAGGACAGTTCAAATAAACCATTCATCTACAAAATATCTGTCTTCCATTTTGACCATCCCTGAGTCAGTCCTTGCCAATATATTTTCAAAACTTGATCTATGATTTCGTGTTGTGGGCTTGCCTACGACGGATCACTTTCTATCGACGACAGCTCATTATCTAGGAAGTTGATCTAGAAATCGTCAGTACCTTAAAATCTGCATGCCTCAATGGCAAGTTTCTCGCCTTCGACGATAGGTTGCATCATTGACCTTCGATCGAATGATTCCGTGACATGTTCGACTTCAGCTCATTCATTCACATTTCATGGATTGTACTGAGTACTTTGAGAGCCATTGACATTACTAGTGGTTACTCTCACACTTGTTAACAGTTCACATCATTGACTGGTAATCAAGTGGTTTCTACCATGTTCGACTTCGACACATTTATTCACATGGATAGAATCGTACTAGTTCGAGATGCGGAAATCAAGACCATGGATCTAGTTTCTACCATCCAGGCTGCGAGGAATTTTGTTATTCATTTATACAGTGGACTATTCATAAACAGATGGCTGCGTCCATACTGTGTCTACGTATTTCTATACTGATGATGTATTCAAAATCATTCCTGTATCAGAACAGTTTGAATCTAGTTAGTTTTTGATCTGAGTATGGGAATGCCTACCTCAGCGATGATATGATTACATATATATATATTGCATTGAATGTTTTTACAGGTTCCGACCGGGGTGTCCACAGGATGATCCTTGAAATGATAAAGTACTTCACTCTTCATATATGACAGACTTCATCTTCATCTATTTCAGACTTCGCACTTTAGGGGGCAATCTGTTACACTAAAAAATTTCACCCTGACATTCTACTGACTATATGAGCTCATTGACACTCATACTTACCTCCTCTGCAAGTCTTACAACCTTTTTTCCTCATTCCAAGCCCTGAAACATGGAGAAAAAACCCTAAAAAGCTCAAAAACTTTGGGTACACAGGTAACATGAAGCCTACATGTGTTCCTGGCTAGGGTACGCAGGTAATGTGAAGAGGAACTGCGTTCTAGAACACATTTTTCCAGTGTTATGCCTGCGTACCCCTGTAAAGATCAAAAAAGCGTGAAATTAAAGTGAAAAAGTTGAATTTTGGTCAATTCTAGAAGGTTCTAGATGAGATTTTTTGGGGATGAGTACGCTTTAGTAAGGTGCATGTATCCCACACCTTAAGAAACTAATCCCTTGATGTGAGGATCCTATCCCTTTGAAGGAGGATTCTATCCCTTTAAAGGTGGAATCCTAACCTCCTCATCTGCTCTATAAAAAGAGGCATTGAATAGCCTCAAAGGGTTAATATTTTTGGGTAAAGTTTTTGGAGATTGAGATTCTGGAGATGGATAATTAGAGTTCAAGATTTATGTGTGATTGAGTTGAAATGTTGTTAAGATTTAGACTTCTTTATGCTGAGCTTTTGAGAGGAAAAATCACATACCTCTTTGTGCTCCTGGAGGAAGAGTGCAAGCCTTATCAAAGTAGAGGAGACTCCTGCTTCGAACCCCGAGAAGGCCTTTCGAACATCAAGGCTAAGGTTGTAAGGTTATTCTGTTATTTTAAGATTAATACAATCAAGTTTTGTTTTTCTCAATAAATTTTCGTTCGATTGTTTATTTCAATAAGCTGTCGTTTGATCATTTATTTCATAGATTCCTTGATCACTATGATAGGTATGTTTTATAATTATTTGTTATACAGGTGCTATTTAATATTTGCTTGTTTTTTATTGCAGGTCGACGAAAGACGACACTTTCTTGCGACGAAAGAACTCTTGTTGCGACAAAGGATTATTGATGTGATGGAAGCAATACGACCGCAAATAAGCATTTGGATCTAAGGTAGGATCGACACCTTCATAGCATTTATTTGTAAAACGAATATATCTAGAGAAAGACAAACTTAGTTGTTCATTTGTTGCTAGATTGTCTTCTGACACTAGGGAGATCGGTCTTGTCCGCAAGAATGATTTATCCGGCCAACAGGGGCTTATGGATCTGCCCTCAAAAACATCCTGAATATCTGATTCATTTTCATTCAAATGATCATGCAAATCCACCCTCGTCTTGAGCACAGCAAGTTGAACTGAAGGCTGGTTTTTCAGTTATTTATGGTGGGGGTAAAGCCTGTCTTCCAGATCTTGACTATTTAAGCGTTTAATTTGTTTTTTCAGAGACCTAACCATAGAATCAAATGAATCTTGCGAATCCTGCGAAATAATAAACAATAGTAATGCCATTATTTATTGGTTTGAAATAATAAACAACATGCAACAAACCCACATAATTAGTAAATTATTTAAAGACAATAATTCCTACATATTAAAATATAAAGTTATAACATACCAGCTCATACTCGAACATAAAATCTATATCAATATTCTTCTTTTGTATCTTCTTGATCTTCATCCAACTGATCGACATCTATATCAACATCTGATTCAAAAATGGTGTTGAAATGATCGACCATGTCATCATCATCATCAATTATGTCATTTTCAATAATATCCTCATTGACATCATCATCAATAATTGTTGCCTCATCTCCTATGCCTGGTTCATCTTCTAAGATATATTCTTCATCTGTCAATGCATCTTCCTGCTCATCTGCCACTACATCATCTTCTTCTTGATCAATATCATCTTCTTCCTCTATATTATACTCTACTGGCCTTCCTCTTGGATCATATCTAATAGCAAATGACCATTCATTCTCACCTGGAACCTCTGAGTAAAAGACTTGTTCGCATTGGCTTGGAAAAACATAGCGATCTTTTCCTACTTCAAACTACGATGTTTTAACCATTGGAAATCCATTGTCATGTTGAATAAGTGTTCTATCATCATCACGTACATTCATTCGTAGCCTATACCATTTGACGTTGAACAAAACTATTTTGAAGGAATTAAATTCACACTCAACTATATCAACTAAGAACCCATAATATCTATTTTCAGATTCTCAAGGATGTTTGAAACTCCTGGAGGAAACATTAGTGACCTGGAATACTGCAGTTATCCCACTATCAGAATTTTTCCTGTTATCATTCAACTTTTTAACTCGAAATTTATGACCATTGCACCACATAGCCTTATGGTGTTTCAACTGCAATATGCCAAACATGAAAAAGATGCATTCTAAATTAATAATTAATCATGTAATTTACACAGCATGAAAATTAACTGAAAAATCAAACTTGTTGTCACATTATAAATATAGTATAAAATAAGTAATGAATAAAATAGGTGAATTAATTGCTTACCTTTCTATCTTTCAAACCATATGCTAAATCGATTTCCCTGTCCGTAACGTTTCCATCTCCACTATGATACGCTTCTCTAATCAATTTAGATAGTAGTTGCCATGATAACCTACCGGTGTTACGTGCTTTACATGTTTCAATCCATTCACTCATCCACTCAAGATTGTTTGCAATGTATAAAAGTAGTGCCTGATAATCTTGAGCACCTGAATAAAAAAACATTAATTCACCAATATTAATAAATATTACTTATAACCATGGTAAATTATATTAATTAATAAACTATGAAAGAATAATCCCTAAATGAATATAATGATCATACACATGATGTAAAAAAATGAAACATTATATGTATTATACATAATAAATCTTTTACCTCTCACTTTCTTCATTCTACCTTTTCCCAACAGGTGCTCCACTTCAAAAATTTTGATGGAATTCACATCCCAAATGAAATCCACCGCCTTCATGGTTGGCGCGGCTAATATAGGAAGATAATGACTAATATACACCATGGATTGATATACCAAATATCCTTCCAGCATAGAACCCTCAGGTCGTGCTCTTTGTCTAACCAAAGCCTTCAAGGATTTCAGGTGCCTCTCGACCATCTACATTGACCTTGTGTGTACTGGTCCACACATTTCAATCTCCTCAACTTGGTGTATCAAGTAGTGTTCTTGTGCATTGAAAAATGTTGGAGGTAGATACTTTTGCATTTCACACATTAGCAGAGGAATTTCTCTCTTCCAATACTTTATTTCATCTTGATGGATTTCTTTCAATGACAACCATCTGCAAATCATTACACAAGGTTATTTCAATGAAACATAATATATATTTCATTATCAGTAAATTAATACATCATTTCATCAAGTACGAAAAGAAATTGTAGCAATTAGATTTTGCGTATAAATCAAAACTACTTACCTCATGTATTTACTAAGACCATATATAACTTGTTTGACATTTTTGTCGAAGTCGTTTGGGAGAGATACAGGTAGAACATACTATAACAATAAAAAATGAATCGTTATTGGTTTCAAAATTAAACAGAAAAAAAGGAAAATTTAAAATATGTATTCAAGAAATAACATACAAAAACGCATACCAAAAAAATTACCTTAACAAAGGTATGCCAATCATGTGTTTTCACCCCACTGAAGTCACCTTTCTTCGTTAAGATATTATTTATGTTTGAAGCAAAACCTGTTGGAAATTTAATTCTTCTAACGACCTCTTTTACATCACTGCTTTTTTGTTCTGTTAATAACCATGGAATATTATTATAATTTTGACCTCCATTGGTATTTGATCTGTCGATCACACTCTTCATTGCATGACTCGATTTCTCAATGTCAGCACAAATTTTTTCAATTTTATCTCTATCATGTGCACCATCTATGGTTCGCCATAATGTTTCTGTCACATTCTTCCTGACATGCATTGTATCAAACAAATGAGTTATTTTTAGGTCCTCATAGTAGGGAAACCTCGCGAATTGAGAAGGATAACATTTCATTCCAGGTGGAAGTACAATATTAGTACCTTCACCGCGATGATGACCTTGATATCAAAGAATAAAATAAATCAGAACAATATTAATTATAAAATACAATAAAATAAATTCATTAGTTAAAACAAAAATTCCAAACATTACATAAAAAAATAATATATATATATATACATATACACACACACACACACACACACACACACACAAATTACGTACCAGCACCTCGATGCTTATTAATTCTGTTATATTCCAACATCCACAACTGAGGTGTCATTATTCATGGTTTTAATCTAGTTTCTTCTTTATCATTGAAAATATGTTTTTCAGTAGTACGATACTTATGGTTCCTAGGGAGGAAGTGCCTAAACTCATCAAACACCATCTTTCTTAAGTCTAGCGAATGACGATACTTCATCTTAGGGCCACAAACTGGACATGCAAATCTACCCTTTGTTTGAAGACCTGCAATAGATAGATCAATAACAATTAATATACTATGAGATCATTTTTAAAACATGCAATATGGTATATATAATTTAGATAATTATGTATTATATTAAAGTGCAACGAAATATTACATACCACAAACATGTGTTAGTCCTGGGGCATCATGAATTGTCCATACAAGCATTCCACAACATTGAAATCTCTTCTGCTTGATTGGTTTAGTGATGTCATACATAGTGATGCCATGACATAACTGTATTAGCTCATCGATAAGAGGCTCAATATATACATTCATATCTTTGACCTGGTACTTACCTAATTATTCAAAATTACGGTACATAATAATTACAACCATGATATATGTATATATAAGTAAGTAAATAAATAAAATATATATTTATGCAAACAACGAGAGAAATGAAAATGTTACATTCAAAAAAGTAATGTATCAAATACCTGGAATAATCATAGTCAACATTATGTGCTCCCTCTTTATTGACATCCAAGGAGGAATGTTATTGTTGATAACAAAAATAGGCCACACTGAGTAAGTAGATCTAAGCTCTCCGAATGGATTAACACCATCAGCTGCCAATGAAAGCCTGACATTACGAGGTTCATTTTTAAAATCTACATATTTTCCTCGATTTCTCTAAATGCAGAACCATCTACAGGCATTCGAAGAACACCATCTCCACTTCTATTCTTTGAATGGTAATCCATAAACTGTGCTATGCTGTTACACCTGAACATTCGCTGCAAACGTGGAATTATGGGAATATGACAAAGAACCTTTTGAGGCACCTTTTTGGTTAGTTGATATGTTCGATATCTACTGGTACCACATTTCGGACATTCTGTTTTCAACGCATGTTCTCCGTAATATATAATATGATATTTAGGACATGCATCTATAGTGTTATATTCCATTCCAAAGTGTTTCATAATAGCACGTAGATCTCGATATGTTTGAGGTAAAGTATTTGGCGATGGTAACAAATATTCACCCAACAATCTACAACATAAACAAAAACTAGTGTCTTGTAAAGATTATTAATCATATATATATATATATATATATATATATATATATATATATAGATCATAGTTATTAAAACCGGAACCAGTGACCGGACCGGTGGAGCTAATGAACCGGGTTTCGAACCGGAACCGGTCTAACCAGTAGCAATCAGATCTCAATGAACCGGTTTTAAAAAAATACATTAAATAATTATTTTTTAATAAAAAAAAAAAAAACTATTTTTAAGATTTTCAACCATGATTCCAAGCTAATAGAGACAAAATATGAAAATTTTTCTCATTTATATACCATGCAAAGGTGAATATATCAAAATGGCACCAAATGCAATACATATCATCAAAAAATACATAAGCAAACTTGTTGAAGTAATGTATCAGGTTTCTCTTATATTATTCACTGTGTTTTATTGTTGAGTTAATATTATAATATACAATCTGTCCCTGCTCAGATCTGTTGTCAATTCATTGTATCAGCCTTAAAGAAATTTCTGGGTTCAGTATATATATATATATATATATATATATATATATATCAGACCAGCATTTTGAAGATCTTGTATTCTTCATTATCTATGTTTGCTTGGCAATAAATTTCTAGAAAAACATATACAACACTTAGAGGTATTGAATTGGTTTATGAAACCCACTATTAGTGCTATTTGTAACAAGTTGAGAGAGCATTACAACTTCAACAGTCTGCTCACAATGTGTTTGACAAAATTTATCACTGAAAAGATTCATTAAAACCCAGAAAACTTAGTAGCCAGTTTAGTGCATTTCCAAGCGGGAATTTTCTAGTGGTCAATTTATTATTGCCAGTCACATTTTCATTAGGTTGTATGTTGTTGTCCCTTGAGTGGCGTCAGACCATTTTCATCAGTCTTGATGCCATGATCAAATTGCTTGTATGTTGTGTGAAAGGTTTTGTATTTATGCTGCTGCTATGTGTGAGCAGAGAGAGAGGGTCTGACAGTTCCTAGCTGAGTGTGAAATAAGGTTGTTGCTGATTGTTTTGAGAACAAAAATTGTCATCAAGTACACTTGATGAGTTGCATGCTGCCAGGGATTTTATGCTAGCCAGCCTTGTATTTATCAATCATCATGTGTATTGTTGCTACTATAAGGTGTTGAGTATGAGTTATTAGACAAGTTTGTTGCTAGTATAATAGAGGAATTTGCAGCTCATGGAGGAGACACTAAGGAATTTGCAACTCATGGAGGAGCACCTAACCGGTCGGTTAAGTACGGAACTGACCGGTTTATGCATAAACTGGCCGGTTCCTTACTTAACCAGCCAAAACAGGTGAGAATAGGCTATTGACCGGGTTGCAAGGCCGGTTCCAGTCGGCAGCCATCCTGACCGACCGGTTTTGATAACTATGATATATATATATATATACATATACATATATGTGTGTGTGTGTGTGTGTGTGTGTGTGTGTGTGTGTGTGTGTGTGTGTGTGTGTGTGTGTGTAAGTTATTATTTTACACATTTATTACAACTAAAAAAAGGGAAAATAATCAACATTTAAATATATGTGATCATATATACATATTGCATACCTTAGGTGTTGTGTCATACATCTGTTCGACAAATTATTCATAACCTTTAAGTTCACCAGCAACAATGTAGCAGAGAGAAGAGTTGCATTTGAGTGTTCAAAAAGTCGTTCACTTGACCTTTCAATCAGAGGTACATCATAAATACCATCACTGCTATCTCCACCATCATCATCTGACTCACCATACAAGTCTTGGAGCATTTGATTTTTCCCATCATTAATGTGAACTGTATCATTACTGACATCATGATCTACCTCCATGGGATCATTAAAATTACCTTCATCATTCGCTTCATGTTCTTCACCTTGTACAACATCATTTCCAATACTAATATTTGTTGCAATATTCTCTTGTATTGGTGCAACATCATCTAATCTACTACTATTTTGCTGTGGAAGCTGGTTGATCATCTGAAAAAGGTTGGGGGGCAACTGTGCCTTTATGAAAATTACAAACATTAATAATTAAACATTAGTGCGCATATAAAAAATATTAAAATAATATAAAATTTTACGATATAATCAAAATGAAGATAGATAATTAATTACCACGAGACGATATTCATTCGATCCACCATCAATGTGCCCATATTTCCTACAATGCATTGTTGTTGTTGCTATTAAAACTCTAACATTATTTCTCATACAACATTTTTTACAAGGGCAATAAACTCTACCATCACCCCTTTCACCCTCTTGAATTTTTTTTCCACCTCTAATGTTTTCTTCCATTGATGCAAATTATCCTATAAAGAAAATAATAAATCTCTCTCAATGGTGTAGAAAACCCAAGACTTGTTGAACTCAATGGGAGCTCAATATATAAGCAAAAAGAAAATAAAAGTGGGCTTTTTACAAATTGTGAGCTTTTGAAAAAATGTGGGCTTTTTACAAAATTGTGGGCTTTTTACAAATTGTGGGCTTTTTACAAAATTGTGGGCTTTTTACAAATTGTGGGCTTTTTACAAAATTGTGAGCTTTTTACAAAATTGTGGGCTTTTTACAAATTGTGGGCTTTTTTTATTCTTAATGCATTTTCTATAGAATACTAAACAGATTTGTCCAAAATTTGAGATGCAAATTGTAGTCTCTACTACGTTTGGAAAATTGGAGGTTTATAAAAGATAAACTGTGAACAGAATTGTACCACTATGATAAGAAGCTGTCAGAAGCATTCCTTCTGCTTCACAAATGTGGAACTACCTTAAGAATGCTTATGGTTGATATAAATATTAGAGCATGGTAGTTAAATGTAGTAGTTATGCTAAAATATTGAATAACAGCTTGAGAGTGCTCTTCAGATACTGTACGAATGCACCAAATTAAAGTTGTACCATTACTAAAGATAAATGGCCAAAAATAGTCAATTTTGATATCGTGAAGTTATGTCTTTCTCAGTAGCAAACTGGGGATAGGATGGAAAATATGAGAGAACTAAGTTCCAAGGACTAAAAAACCAAGGCCAACATAGTTCTTCCTTGAATCAGAGACAAAACAAAGTTGCCCAAAAAAGTGTTTGAGAGCACCCATTGAAGCTCCTATATATAGCAGAGTCAACATTTTCCTATTGAACAAGTTTGTATAGTCAAAGCCACAACAAGATCAAATAGCCATGATCCTAAATGAGAACCAGAGCCAAAGCTAAGACAGATCCACGTTTAGCAGAACAAGACAACCATAGCAAAGGATTTGACCACAGAACCAGATCATGAGAGATAGCAAGATTCTTGCTTCCACTGTGGAAATGTAGAAACTGTACAAGGGTTTTGCTTCCAGCAGATTTCATTGTGACAGTAATTGATATGGTGTTGTAAGCGCTCATTAGTAGAATATTAAAGCCATTCCGGAATTCTTTTAACCTGGAGAGGGTTTTCTGTGGTTATAAATCCTCATGTTCAAATTCCATTGTCGATTGGTTGTGTTTGATATTATGTTTTTACTGTCCGCAGTTGAATTTTCGCACAGAAAATTATCAGTCTAAAGCGAAGCAATTTTGCGATGTTTCTTTTGCTTCCTATTGTGAAGTATTTCGCTCAGAACTCTACTCGTTGTAACAGAGGTCTTGGGCATAGAACAGGGGACTTGGGTTTTTTGGAATCAAACTTCAAGTTAATATGCTCATCTGAAGAATGGCACAGTGAGCCTTAGCATGGAGTTGGGAGTACCAATTTGAAGTGCAGGTAGGGCATTGTACAATAGACCAGTTAGATTTCTGGACCCTAATACAAAAGTTTCTTCTTCTTTCAAAACGTGTTTCTCGTTTTCTGTAACCAATGTGGGTCCTGTTCTTGTTTCAATTAGGGATGGATCAGCATTTTTTATTGCTCCAGATGATCACACTCTGGGTAGCCCTGGAGGCTATTTGGGGGTGATGATTCCAATAGGTCTCAATGAACTGTTTCCCTCGCCGGGGAATACTATTGCGGTGGAATTTGATACTATTTTGGATGTTGAATTCCACGATCCTAATGGAAACCAGTACCTTCAGCTCCAGTACCTGTTCACAAAAGAGGGTGCCATAGTCATTCATGCGTGCAGAGAGGGTGAATTGCAGGCATTGCAACATGAGGTGTTGTTGTTGTTGCATTGGCCACTAGATTGTTTGTCTGGTTCTGTTACAAGCACAAAGTATTGAAAAGGACAGACAAATTTAGTTCAGATATTGTGAAATTGCCTCGGAAATTCACCTACAAAGAGCTCAGCAATGCTACGAAAGACCTTTTTTGAATGTGATTGATAATCAATAATTGCAAGCAAGGGTAATCCCCTTGTGAAACCCAAATTTCTGAGCATTTTCTAAAACTTGATGACAGAGTCATTGTAATGAACAAGCGCCTAGGTCCATATTACATCCAAATCTACCAAGCACCAAGATCTATAAAAAAAATCCACAGTATCTGCGAAATAAGAAGAAGAGGCATAAAATGTATTCTGCTTACTTGTTCGAATAGTGGTTGGGGTTTACCACGACAAAAATTTGACAGAGCCCATGTAGCATTTCTTATCATTGAAATTCTGGCAGTATCATTCAACTGGGCAAGCACCTGCCTCAGAGCTCCATGACTGAGGGCAAGATCCCTAAATGTTGCAGAGTCTCCAGCAATATTTCCCAAAGCCCAAACAGCCTTACACGAACACCAGTTGAACTCAAATTTGGGTACTAGTTTTTTAAATCAAATTCCAAAATTATAGACATATAAAGATAGTTGGGAAGAATAATTTTATGCCTCTAAAATAAACGTGCTACCTGTTCTCGAACATTATCATTCCCAAAGGTAAGAAGTTCCACAAATATAGGCAGTGCCCCGTAATCAATCACAACCTTTGTATTCTCAGAGGCTCCAAAAAAACCCAAATAGGGTCAACCCTACTATAGGAGGAAGGGCCTGCAGTAAGAACTTACCATTTTGCAAGAGCTAAGGGCGAATGCTGAGGGAAAATGTTGTTCTGCAAGAGCTGAGGGCGAATGCACGCGTGATATCAGACGTTAATGTAATTTTTTTAAAAATCATTTTTATGTAGCACGTATTTGATTTTTGCATTTCAAATCATTTTTATTTACATTTGATTTTTGCATTTCTAATACAAGTGACAAACAAATTTCTACAAGAGGTTGAAATTTTTACTAGATAGCCATGAAAGACTAATTAAAATGGCTTAAAATGAAAGTGGAACTTCAAAATAAATGTAATTGAAGGTTCTCTCCACTAAATTTTTGCAAAAGTGCTTACATTATTTAAGTTATTTAGGATATTTTTTTGTATTACACAATCTAAATTAAATAATGAAATAGTTGGGTAGTCTTATTGTTTCAAATTAGGACACAATTTTCAAATGGTGATGAAGTTTCATGTGATGATTAACTGACAATATTCTCCTTTCCTATCCTTGAAAAACTATACAAGGTTCCCTGCTGTTACATGAAACCCTAACTCATGTAGCAGCATAGGACTAGTCCTCCATTTTGCCCGACATAAAGCATTTTGCACGTATTTGACGACTAGAATTTGCGGATTCCCGTTTTCCGTGAGGTGCTAAGAAGGATAGAAGACTTAATGTTTACGTTTGAAATTTTTTCAAAAACATTCTTACGCCCTTTAATTTCCACTTACCAATAATTTTGCAACACTAGTCCTCTTCGCAATTGCAAGGCTGTACTCAAAAAGTAAGGAAAGTTACTTTTTTGGCTCACTCAAAATTAAAATTTTAATAAAGGAATTACCACTTATCATTATTGATATTTTAAAATTAGAATCAATTTAGTTTTCCCCTTCCTATTACAGAAAGTTCACAAATCCTTTCTTTTACATAAAACACCAAAGAAAGAATAAATCCCATTGCCCTGCAAACTTCCAAGGTTGTGATTAGTGAAGCAGTGAAAAAGTACGGCTATAGCACTAAAAATTTAGAATGCCAATCTGCCCCAACATGAAGTAGTGTTAATATAGCTGGTGGCTTGGCTTGATGGTCAAACGGTGAATTACACAAGCACAAAATAAAAGCTTTAGGCGTCTAGTTCCTTACACTCGCACTCTCAAGGCATTCAAACTTAGGCCGAGCTCAAGTTTGGCTCCGAGGAAACTAGATTGGCTCATTAACCTGCCATATTTTAATTTCATAAGGTATGTTCGAAGTTTGAACTGCTAGGGTAATTTGTTATTGTGAAATCATAGTTCTGAATTATCTCTTATTCTGTGAGCAATGTAATCTATTAATTGTAAGCAGATTCATTAAAAAAATTCAAACTAATTTTATCATGAATGATGACAATTTATATATTAATTGGTTTTTAAGAGTATTTTTATTATGTAGGAGCACTGGAAAGAAAAATCAAGACTTCATTTTCTTTTTTCCTTATTTTATTGGGCTGAACTGGAGAAAATTGAACATGAATAGTGAGTTAATTGTAAGATCAATGGGCCAAGGCCATACATCAACATTGACCACAGTGGGGAAGTACAAAAGCATGGATATTCATGCAAGTATAGTTATTAATGTAAGATCAAAGTTAACTCTTAGCTTCACTAAAGAAATAGAAGGCAAAGATCTAGCATCAACTGAAACTCACGTGAAAAAGTAGATGAAAAATGTACAATCATCCAATGGAGAGGTAATCTATAATTATACAGTAAGACTCTTTGCTATGCCTTGAGACTAAACTAATTCTCAATATTTTTGAATAATCATCCATTGGAATTTAGTAGGAAAACCATAGTAAATCATTGTCCAATGGCCATGCAAAAATAATAATAAAATAATATTTGTTGGTTGTTTTTCAATAGGTGGACCATGATGGGACCACTAAGAAGGTGGGGGTGTTTTTTTAATCATGGAAGTGAGGTTTAGTAGATTGATAGTCAAGTTATCTTTCCCTATAAATTTTCTCAATCAAGTTATTCATTCATTGAACTTTGATTCATTCCTATTGTTTTGATACACAATCCAATCCAGTTGAGTCTTGAGTCTTCATTGAGAATGGCATTCATAGGTTGTCAAGAAAGAGGTTATCATGCACATGCACTCTTCTTTTCTTGGTATCTTTGTAACTATGTTCAGCCCGAGTTCTATATTTTTAAATTATCATAATAGTTCGTGATTATTAGGCTTTTATTTTTTCTTTTAAGAATTTTAATTTAATTATTATTAATCATTAAATTTAAAATATATATATATAGTTATTAAACTTTCAATAGAATTATTAAACTTTCAATGGTACATCAACTTTCATACATGAGAAAATAGATACTGACAAATGGTACATGATGGCCTGATTAATTTCACTCAGCAATTTCAAATGGTATAACATTTAGTCAATAGTAATCATTAATTTCTGCACACAGAGACGAATTTCTCTGGAAGCCTGAGATTTTTTTGGCTTGTTATTATTATAACTACATAGACATAATTAATAGAGAGATTGAGAACAAAAAAAAATATAGCGCTTAGTCTCCACTACTCAACATGATTTTGTGAGAAAAAATACATAGATTGATTTCTCTGAGTGCCTTAGCGTTCTTTGGCTCATTATTTTAATCACAACAACAATAAAAAATGCACTGAGGATCTATTCTTAGTCCGATTATGCAATTTTTATAAGACAGATTATGAAATATTAATAATAAACATAAATTTATTGCAATTTAGGGAAAGCTCGTTTATGTTTTTTTCTTTATATTGGAAGGTTACTTTCTTTTTGAAGTAATTTTTAGTAGATCATAACATATATTGAGGAAATATTAGTTTGACAAGAATCATTTATTTCTCTTGAAACTTTAAGTATTAAAAGTCCATGACACAGATATATCACACTCCAAAATCCAAAGAAAATGGAAGAGCGTTCAATTTTTTTAATCAAAATTTTATTGGTGAAGGGTTAATTTATTACGAGAACGTCATTAATGAAGTGAAAAATTTTAAACGTAACATTTATTGACTAGAAAAATAATGACCAAAACGTCAAAAAAAATTGTGTGACGGGTAAAGAGAAATCCAAATTCCAACCATGCCTGCCACTTGTTGGTGAGTGGAGGTTATTCACTTTTCATTTACAGCTTACCAGGTTACTCATGTTACCAATATTTTCACATGGCTCACTTTTAGGTGACTACTTATTGTACTTCTTCTTTATAAAGAACAATTGGTAGATAATTGTATTTTTTGAAATCTATAACAAATCCGGGCAACAAAATTACAACAAATAGAAAATTATGCAAAAAATTCACCAAGGCACTAATGTGTGGATACCCTATCATTTCTTAGATCCTCATAACTTACCAACACCTACTATATTGGTATACACATAATATGGCATTTACCTGAAGTATTTCATATGTATCTAGAAGTAAATAAGTTGTATGACAATGTTTATGGCAGATACAAGATGTGTATTATAGTTTATATTTCAATTTTTCTTAAGTAGCATGTATGTGCGGTTCATATAGTGACTACAATTACCAAACATATTTCAGTGAAGATGTGAAGATTATATCTCATTAGGTCCTAATTACTTAAATCATCATTAATTATATTTCCAAATGAATAAAATATGTTAACAAATTAGTAAAAACTAGGAAAACAAATCATGCTTTAAAAAAATATGGCACAATGAGTCACACTCTGAGATTTATTTAATTACTCATCAAGTGTTGCTACAACATATATATGTTCACCATTACCATAGAAATGGGACATGTGATCATCATTTTGGTTTCTCCAATGACATTCCACATCATGAGCATTGTTTAGGGTTGATTGTGTTGATTTTTTTTAAACAAATCATTTATACATTTTATGGAAATTATAGACACAATTTATAATCACATTACAAGATCATGATGTATGGATATTCCTTATCATTTCTTAGATACTCACATCTTACCAACACCTAATATATTGATATACACATCATATGGAATTTACCCCTAGAATGCCACATGTATCCTAAAACAAATTAGTTGTAAGGCAATTGTTGATTCAGGGGCATTAGGCTCAAAACAACCTTTGTCCATAAATAAATGTAAAGGGGGGTCTCATGTTTTATTTCCCCATGTATTTATTCATAGTTGAGTTATTTTTAGTTAATTAGAGAAGAAAATGTAACTGCCCGAATGATTAATGGGCACCTGAAGAGATAGTCAGTTTTAGAAGTTAAGCTAATTTTAGGAGTTCGTCTCTGTCTGTCAGAAGGTTAGTCTCAGAGTTAGAGATATGAAGAGTTTTGAGCATCAGAGGAGTTGATTCGATTCAGGGTTTGTATAAAAATAAGTCTTATAGGCATAATAAGGCAGACCTGCATAAAGAACCGCATAGGCTACGTAGGACTATCGTAGAGACAGAGTAGAGGAGAAGGGCCAAGTAATTCGAAGATCTGGTCGAGCCAAAGTTGTAAGTACTTCATTGCATAAATGTAGAATTATTTCAATGGTATTGTGCATTTTTCGAGTTAATTATGGCGTGAATGGTTTTTGTGTCCCGATAATCAATTGTATAGTAGTCTGGAATACGTACTCGATAATTGTGGTTTAATGGGGTCCTGTATGTTGAAAGAGGAATCGAGTCCTTTCCTGAATTACTAGCCTCTGTGCGAGAGGTTCTAGCCTTTCCCAAACCCATTGGATATTAGTTTAACTCAGTGTAAGAATTTCCGGATGAATAAAGTTGTGTAATAACCCATGTTAAGCGCCATGACAGTGGACGGTGTGGCATTGGACAGTGGTATGACAATGTTGTGGTCGAGACTCATGTAATACAGTGGGAAATTCCATGGTAGAGAGGGTCCACAAGTCCAAATTATGGATCTCCCCATAGTGTAATAGAGAATTATGCTCGAGCCTTCGATTCAAGGTTCGATCGGTGCTACCACGTACATATAACCGACGTGTGAAGGAACCTGGAGTGCGAGTCCTTAATTGAAGAAAAAAAACTAGTACAGGAAGATGCAAGTCAAAGGAGTGGAGGCGGAGTACAATAAAAGAAAGCTCGACGGAACCTGGAAGATAAGAGACAGAACTGTGACCGAAGTGCACAGTAAAACCACTGTTTGGAAAATCGGTGATATTGCGTAAGTTTGGAGGTGGTAAGCAGAATTGGTGAAAAGGACACGACATATGTCTCCGTGAGACACGTGGTCGAGGGTGGAATTATAAAACCGTTCTCATCATAGATTAACCCGTGGGCGTGTTTGTTACACGAGATTTCATTGTGTCCGTTGGATCCTCCAAACCGGTGCGATGCTCCATCGACCGTCGGATTGAGAGGTAAATTATTGTGGAGCCAAGAATGGTTTATGTATGACCGTTGAGTTATATACCAAAGTCGATATTTGTTACAATCTTTGACGATTGGCGAAGATTATAATAAGGAGGATTGTATAATTATGTGAATGGTCGTGCGTTTGGTTGAAACCAAGTGACGGAGTTCGAATTGACAAGGTCGACATACATTAAACATCACGGTTGAAATACGAGAGGGTCGAGCAGTTGATACATTCAAATATCAATTCGAATATGTAAAATGAGTGAGCCCAAGGTTTTGGGGTTTAATTCCTAAGTGGCTTGTATTTATTGGGGTATATATTAATGAGAGTAGGCTAGTCATTATATTCAGGGTGTGTAAAGAGCGGTTGAATGTTGATAGGTATGATGGGGATTAGACCATAGAACATGGGGACTTATAGTATGGTTTAGAACCATCAAGTGAAGAAGTTCCGCATGTGAGAAGGCATGGCATAGGCCTTGGGGGTATTATGATCCTTGGAGGAAACTCCCATAGCTAGAAGAGTTGATAGAGAGAATTGGATCGAGTACAAAGGTGTGGCAGGTGGGTTTTACCCTGCATCAATTGTTATGGTGCATATATGATGTGTATTACAATTTATCTTATAACTTTTTTGAAGTAGCATACAACAATTTACATAGTGATATGAGAACCACTCTCTAGAGTATACATCGATTTTGTACACATGGCTTTTCAGTTGCTTTTTAAGATATATCATTGGTGATGATCACATGATTATATAATGAACCATTAAGTTGAACTGTGAAATTATTCCTCGCAACACACACACACACATATTGATGAATTAATATTTTTTCTCATTTAATTTTTTTAATCTATTTTGAAAAAAATAAAATTATATATAATTATTTCTAAGAAGAACAAGAGAGAATTCCTTACCATATCTTCGTAAAACATATAATAGTAAGAAAATTAATCTATTGAAATTTCATTTCCAAACATATTCATGGAGTAAAATGAAGATTAAAAGGAGATATTCATGGATTTACCTATAACATCACCTCATAATTAAGAATGCAAATGTACAATATTGATGATACATAGGTTAGGAGAAAATTAATCTATTGAAATTTCATTTCCAAACATATTCATGGAGTAAAATGAGGATTAAAAAGAGATATTTATGAATTTACTTATAACATCACCTCATAAAAGTGTAAATGTACAATATTGATAAAATTTATTTATATATGATAAAAAATAAACCTTTATCTCACATGTATCATATAATCTTATAAACAAACAATTGCACCGGGGGTGCAAGGGAATGCCGAAAGGAAGAGATGTGAATCATTTTGTGCTATATGAGGGGTAAAATGTGTAATAACTGAAGGAGCTGAATATTTTGTTCATTTGTGACGATATGGAATATTGGATTTTATTTTTAATAAAAATAATAATTATTAATTTATTTATTTTTATTTTTATTTTGTTTTATTTTATTTATTTATTTATTTATTTTAATATTTATTTTATTTTATTTCTATTTATTTATTTTATCGAAATAGTGTTGAGTATTATTGGGAGCTTCTTGTCAAAGGCTCAACCTATGGTCTCAACCATAGTCAATTTCATTTCCCTTTTACACAAATGGTTATAAAACCATGCACCCAAGGTATACTGCTTGTGCGGGAGTGCTTTACCTTCACTATATGGTTATGAGCCCATACATATATAGTAAATCTACATATATCATTTAACCCGACATTCACCTTGTACTTATGGTCCACCAAGCTTTCGCCTTCAACTATGCAAATATATATATATATATATATATATATATATATATATTGGCCTAACGCATATACCATTTCTTGAAATTTAATCATACCATTCAACTTCATAAGCCTCGATTGTGATTAACCCCGAACCCTATATAATATTACTTGACCCCACATATATTTCATATGGGTGCTAACTCCGCAAACGCATTGATATAGGCCTACCACCTTTATGTTTTCGATTTGAATTAAAATCACGGCATATAAACGGATGCTCGGGCCCACGTTCATATAAACGTACCTTTCTTAAACATCTAGTGGATCCAACGATCCATATGGCGTCGCTCCCCAAGCGTTAAACGGACGATCACTGAACAATTTCGTGTTTTTTTTTTCTCACCGAACGTTAATGCTCAGAAATAACGCGAAACTCGCAGTTTTGCAAATCCGCTTAGGGACACGTGGCATTTTCTTTGTGGTACCGCATTTTTTATTTCAATACAGCTTACCACTAGTGGACCTGCATGAAAACCATAACCCATTCCCGAATACCACCTTTACTGTTTATGCATCGCGGTTCTTTTTCATCTCCGCTTCGAGGTTCCGCTTTAAAGTTTCAACGCCAATTAACTCTGGTTTCTTCCTTTTCCATAGAGATCAAGCTACGCCATCGATCATCCACTTAACAAACCAACATTTGTTACTTCAAACAAGCAGGGAGTAAGCTTTAGGCAAATTCCGCCATCCTTTAATAGACAGAGTGTGGTTATACTTGCTCTTTTAACAGGGCCTTATTCAATCTTTCTCAATTTCTTATGCAGAACGCACACACAATCCCTCATTCACTGAGAATACCCTCCTTGGTGCCTTCTTCGCAGGACTACGATGTGTTCATCAACATTCATGAACTCGATGTCCGTTTCTTCGCCAGGCATCTTCACAACAGTCTTGTTTCCAGAGGATTACGAGTCTTTCTCGACAGCATAGAATTTCAGGCTGGAAAATCCATACCTTCACAAATCAAAGACGCAATTAAAGGAGCCTCTCTCATTATTACTATTTTCTCTCCAAATTATGAGCAATCGCAAAGGTGCCTCGATGAACTACTCCTCGCACTGCTCTGTAAGCCGACCATTTTTCCAGTCTTTTACCACGTTTGGAGGAAGACGTCACAATTGCGACACTATGCCCCAAAGCGTCGCTATTGCAATGGCTACCTCCAAACGTCGCAATTTCAATACTTAGACATTGTGTCGCGATTACGACATTTGGAGGCAGTCGTCGCAATAGCGACGCTTTGGGGCATAGTGTCGCAATTGCGACGTCTTCCTCCAAATGTCGCAATTGCGACACTTTATCTGAGTGTCGCTATTGTGACACTTTTCTCTAAACGTCGGTATAGCGACGGTTTCGGGCAGGATTGAAAAATTTTGGGGAAATTTCCGACATTTGGTCAAAAGTGTCGGAACCAAGCGTCGGAATTTCCCCCAAATGTACTAGTGGTACAAACAACGGGAAAACCATGAAAACCTAGTAGCAATACCAAACCACAAACAAAGTGGCATGGCCATGCACTAGACACAATCAAAACCACAAATCAAGCATAAAAAAATCACAAAATACTGAAAGCACCAAACTAGCAACAAACACCATGACTCAACCCCATGGGTTCCCAATGCTCCCAAGGGAAAGTTCAACTTGAGCTTTCTTCAATAATTCATGGCAGTATCTTTTTCCATGCAATTTTTTGCATCATACTGCCATAAACACACAAATTTCAGTGCATAAATAAATTTACAATATACCATTTACCTTACCTTGTTGTGCCAAGCACGTTGCCTTGTAACTAAACAAATAAGCATATAATTTCTCAAGGGATTCCAATTCTCTTGAAAAATCCAGCTATAAATAGAATCTAGTTGTTATGCCTATCAAATACATGTTCATGATTATAGCATATATCCACATAATGTCAGACAAAATCAAGGTTAAGAAGACTTCTTGTATGCAAAGCACTCATTCATTTGGGAATTATGTTTTCCAAATGTAGCCAAAGTAATTCTCACCCAATTTGTTTCTTTTGACTTTTACCTTACTGCAATTGAGTCTTATTATGTGTTATCACATCACCCAGTCGTTATTTATATAAACAAATCAAATATTACATTGTCACGCTAATGCTAAGCATGTTTTCCTACGGTTGTTCACACCTATCAATCACATGTTCCAAATATAAAGACATCATGTCTATTAATTTGAAATCAGCATTTATGAATTAACGAACATTATTAGTAATAAAAAATAACTAATACTAATTAAATATTATAATAAAGTACTAATAAATTCTAATAAACCCCCCTTATCAGTCCCTTTTTATGTATTAATTGCTTTATCTTGACCTAATAAAACCCTTCATTTATTATAAAATTTAAAATACCTATTGGATAATCAAACCCATTATTAATATTAATAACTTTTAATATTATTGACAAATAAATTATTTCTAATAATATTTTAATCAATATGAGTCATTATAATATCATTAATATTCAAACTCTAAAAAAATAAATAAAATAAATAAATAATAATGATAATATTAAATTAGCTAAAATAAACTTATTATGATCCTTTGATATTTTTACTGGTTGGCTCCTCCTTTCTCCTCATTTTCTCCTTTCGCTCCATTCGGTATTTATAGCATTGGTCCTCCTCTCTTCTTGGTAGGTTTTGTCCTGATGATGAGTCTTGTTTTAGACACGAAACGCAAACGGAAAAATGAAGACTGTGGAGATTTTGAATTCCCTATCTCAAAGCTAGCACCCACTTCACCCAAGTTCATATTAATTTCCTTTGTACATATTGTGTTAGTACAACCATCTTAAAACATGATCATTCCTTCATGTAATATTATAGACACACACTCATATCATGCAATTAATCAAACATTCAAACAACATGTAAACATACCCCTTTATTTTCCATGGTCCACACTAAGGTAGAAAGAGACAACTACCATAATGGTCTGATCTCCAATATCCACCACTCTGATCTTCATCCTCGGTCTTCTATTTCCTACAAACACACCATGTTTGATAAACCAAATATATGACATAATCAAACTCATACCTCAATGTATCTCAAGGGAGGCTATCACATCTGCACAATCCATTCCAGATTAGTGCGACACAATATCGCAAGTATATATAGACTCACACATGAATATCATAACCATAACCATCTGCACAGACCAATCCAAGTTAGCATGATACATAATAGCATCAAGATCTTAGCTACAATTACCATAATCATCATGCATATGATTGCAATGCATATAACAACAAGTTACTATCATTCATGACTCTCTGATGCATGTGCATGTGACCGCACTCATCAACTAGCATCTATCATGCGTGTAACCATGACAAAAATAGAATGATTGGCATGCATATAGCCACAATGCATATAACAACCATTAACCATCATACATGAATTCCAAACATACAAAAATGTATGATGATCTACTTTTTACCCTGAGGTCTAGTGCTACAACCTTTCTCTAATAACCTTCAATTCCTTCTCCATCTCATCCAACATATCAACATTATAACATACCAACAACATCATGATGACATAAAATGCATAGAATTACCTCATACACGACAAAAATAACCACGAAAATTCATGCATAATAACATGCATCTAGCACATCCAACCTAAGTGTTTAAACCTGGAAGCTCTGATACCAATATGTAACCACCCCTCCACCACATTCACCTAATTTCACTACCCTTCCAAGGTAAAAATGATACGAAGAGTTACTATGACATGACCTGACCTCCAAGCTTTAGTTATGGAAGTGGGGTCGATAACTGACAACTTACAAATATCCCTCAAGGATTATAGGACACTCAAGGACCAAAGAACCACCCTAGGTGACCAAAACCTGAGTTGGATTGATTTTTCAGTAACCTGGGCCCACAATCACATGCATGACAAGGGAAGGGTGTGTTTATATCCTTTCAACCACATGCACAATCTTCTTTACCTACGGTTATAATCCAAAATCTTCAGTTCAAAAAGTGTGGTCTCAATATTTTAGCCACCTTTCCAGACCACTGTCAAAAACTGCCTATAATTTCTCAGAATGATAAATGACATAATGACAATATTATTCATGCAAAACTTGAACAATAACTTTACCTAACCAATCCTAACCATGACAAACATTTCATCAAATACATGGTGAACATGTAAGCTATAGGTCATGAATGCATATTTGATCATAGGAGTCAGAAACTTATCTAAGAATCACCTAGAAGGTCTAATGACGTCTCATATTAACTTCAATAACACTTAGTATCCCGTGCACTCATTAACCATCAAATACTTATCAAATCCTAAACAAATCATAGCTAGAGCACATTACCAATCCATGCGTATAACCAACATATAACTAGATTATTAACCATGATAGAAAAACCATCAAATCATCATAATAACAAGTACACATGCTCATAGATTATAATAGAAAAATAACTCTTATTAAATTATGAAAAAGCTAACCAAGTCAGGGACTTCCACAAACCACCTGACCATAGATTGGGCTTAACTAAATATTTCTTTCAGCCAATCACCCTCATGCCATATTCTAATCATGAATGTGGTATATCGAGACATAAACAACCAAGGCTTCCCATATATTAAACCACCTCCACCCTCAAGCTACTACGATCTCACCAAAACTGGTCAAGAGATCACGAAACTAAACAAACTTGGATGCCTCAGAGTTTATTCACCGTAACTTGAGTCATTTTCCTATCTCAAACCACTTTCTAAGGGCGTCCTGGAGATTAAAAAACCTCCACCCTCAAACCTTGGGAGTTTTCCTGATACCTCCTCACCTAATTCCAAAAACTTACGATAATCCATCAACAAAAAAATTAATCCCATCACACCATGGCTATCCAAGAAATGACAAGGCAAGGTTGAAACCACTCTCAAACCAGGAAAAACACATGCCAATGAAATAAAATGAACTAAATTATCGAATTCATGTACCATGCATTCACACCTCATCTAGGAAATAACACGTGTAACTTGTTACCTTCCAGATCTTCCTGTTGAATCTGTTGATCCAACCTTCTCTTTTCTTTCCTTTGTTTTCCTTGCTTGTCCTTGTCCTTATATTATTTTCTTGCTTTCTTCTCTTGGTACTTTTCTCCTCTCTCAAGAAAAATCCCAAACCAAACTGACAAAAGACTCCAAAATGGTCCTTTGATCCATTTTTATTATTGATGCCTCTATTTTCTTCATTTTCCTTCTTTTTTCCTTCAATTTCCCTCTCATGCAAAGCAGTGTCTCTTCACCTTCCTTTTCCCCTATTTTCCTTTATTTTCATAAATAAATTTCAATTAATGTCTCTTTATCTTTGTCAATTAATTTTCCAATTTCATTAGTCATAAATAAACTGAAAGTGACACCCACTAGGATGTTTTTCCCACCATTCATCTTGGAATGCATGTCCCGTGACCTTGGTCTTATATTTTTCTTACATGGAAAATCAACCAGGGTTTATTACAATTGTAGGTTTCATACATAGTTGGAGAGTGTTATTGAGCTTGATTTTTTATAATAGAATTAATTATGGCGTGGGAGGGGCAGAAACCATGGGAGATCATTTTCAAACCAGGGTGGTTTCTAATTGAAATACACAACTCAGCAAGCATGGATCCAATGTAGCACTACCACCAAAGTTGTTTCTTTTGGATTTCCCCACCTAATATGGAGAGTACCACATTTTCCTCTTGCTCCATGGTTTTATGATACCCAATACATCCTACACCCAACTTCTCCAGCATATCAGTTCCCATGGATACATCACATTTTCCTCTCAAGTACATACTATATTTATTACATGTGCATATATTCACTAGGATCTTATCCATTTCATTTTTTATTATGTGCAAATGTATTTTTTATTAATAACATAGTCTACCAACATAGGATATATATATATATATATATATATATATATATATATATATATATATATATATATATATATATATATATATATATATATATATATTGGTGATAGTAGTGTATGTTGCACATATAGAGGCAATTTTGGACATCTGTTAGGAAATATTTCCATCTCATTCATAATTTTCTCCCATTACTCCTCATTATAATTGTCTTGTCTACCTTCACTAGTTCCTTCCACTAGATTCATGCCCCACTTTTCAAACTTTTGGTAGCTCCGGTTACTAATTGAGTGGCAGGACACTAGGTCTCTAGTACTTGTGCTTATCATGTTTTCATACTCAAACTTCAAGAAAATCCCTTCTAAGAAAGAAAATTTTACATATTAAACTATTATACTACACTATTGCAAATATTTGCACTTATTTGTTTTTATTATACCATGTTGTAAATATTTTTTGCAATCATTTCACTTGTCATGCATATCATTACAAGTTAAGTAACATAGGGGATCCTCCAGGACCGCGGCATTCTCAATGCTTGTAATTTCTCCCACCAATGTTGGGAATTATCCTTAGTATTGGTAGGTTTTCTACCAGATCTCCATTGTATTCACCTTTAATTGTCACCCTCTTAGGATAAACCTTAATTGGACAATCCCTATTAGGTGGTGCTAGTAATAGAACCCCTTTTATAACTTCATCTTCATCTATTCCTAACACTAGTATTCCACCATGTACCCAACCTCATCCAATGGTTGGGAATGTTGCAAATCCAAACTTGTAGTCCAATCCCACCCAAAACACCAATGTTCCATTCATGGTATCCCTTAATACACTTGATTTAGACAAGTTGACTAATGATCCCATATTGCGTGATGTTGTTTGGCTAGCCATGTTGACCAAAATACCTTCTAACATTAACATTTTTAAAGGTAAACTAGGAAATAATCTATGAAATCATGAAGGAAAATTCTAGGGTTAATATTTGCAAGTGGGATAATTTTCCAAGATTTTTCCAAAAAAAATATTTTCCAATTTACATTTTTTCTAAAAATTATTCACCCAAATTTTATAGTATAAAAGTATTTTGTCTTAAAAATTGCCAAAATTTTATAAATTATATATAAAATCATTAGAAATTTGAATATTTTTCTAAAGATAATTCCAAACATTTTATAATATCATATTAGGGACTATTAAGATTCACCAAGGTTTCTAAACGTTTAGACAAATTTCCATCCTTAAAATTTTCCCAGGAAATCATGTAATGAATTTCATTTTATCGTGTTCCTCTAGTATCATTACAAAAGACTTCATCTAGTTGAGAAATCTTTTAGATTAGCTTGACCAAACTGAAAACCAATTAATATGTTGACGAACCCAAAAGTACCCCTTCAACATTTTCATCACTTACAAATACCTTTCTCCAATATTTCCAACTTCTAGTTCATCATGACCTATGACTAGAATTTCTTTCAAAGTTTCAACAAATTGCATTCATCCACATCATAAATCACATCCCCGGATGGTGAAACCATCATAGCCTATGTAAAATCCAATTTTATGACAAACACCTCTTGATCTGTTTTCTCAAATCTCAATTTTTTTTTAATTTCAAAGGATGTGGCTACCACCATGCCACACATTGAAGATTAATATTCCTTCACCAAAGATCAATAGCTTGATTTTATTATGCCTACTCTAGATATTTGTACATTTACATCCCTAATTCCCCATGTCCTTAACCATTTTATTTCAATAAGACTAGGGAATCATGTTCTCTTGATGGATTGATTAGATATTATGAACCAAATCAAGTTATCAAATGTCCCTTCAACTTCATATGGTACCAACCCATATGGTAACAATTATGGAGCTCCCCCTTATTTATATGGCATCAGTCATTATGGAAACCATTATGGTAGTGTGTGATATCACATACCTCCAACACTTCTTATGGGCCATCTTCCTTCCCTAGTTAGCAAAAAATAACACAACCTTCAATGCACCACATACCTCCTCTAAGTATGCCAGGTCCCTCTCAAGTCATGCTCCCTCCCTTACATCTTCCAAAAATTTATGGGATAAAATCCACTTCTTACAACCCATATGGACATCCCCAGGTGATTAATATATATTATCCCTCCTGCATTCCCCCTCAACCACAAAAAACTCAACAACATGTTGGGTTTAATTTCATTCATTCTTCTCAACATCAATTTTTTAAAGCCTTTGAGCAATTGAACATGGTCAACCATTCTATGAAAAAAAAAGGGAAAGATAAAATGAAACCCAAAGAGAATGGGAACGTGCAAAACTAGAACCAAATTTTTGGGGGACCCCTAATACTTGCAACCAACCCCAAAACGGTAGAAATTATTAGTGAAAACAAGGAAGGAATAATAATCTTAGGACAAACTTTCCTTATGTAATTTTTGTGAGTTTGGACATTATACTCACCATTACTCCCAAATCATATATTTAAAATGCATAAAGGAAATTAAAGGCCAAGGCCATCCCCCTCAACAAGGGACACCCCACCTCAATCACATTTCCCTTAACCTCCTCAATCTACAATCTCACCTCATCCCTTCCTACAATAATAGGTGGTCACTACTCCACATGAAGTTGGTCCTTTGCCTCAACCCACCACATAGTATCCTCCCCTATTCCCTACTCAACATAAGGACCCAACCATTAGGAATATCTACATGAATTTTGTAATGATTGAATTTCTTTAAAAATGATCAAAATTCAATGAATGCAATCCACTTCCAGGGAGAAACCTCTGTTTACAATGAATTCAATACAAAATGAAATATGAGATGATCTTAAGACTAAGTATTCTTAGTATGCATATGTATAGGATACAAATGGTTCAATTATAATGAAAGGATATAATGAAAGGCTTTGTCCTACAGAATAATATAACAATATAAATTCAATAACTCACAATTTATGGCTTGATAAGGGGTTATATGTGCCTAACATGACCCTCCCCTTAGTACAAGTGTTGTCCTTAACACTTGACTAACGTGTTGTGGTTTTGTATGAATAACTGATCTTCTCATGTCGCTTTTTCAACAAGTTCTTCCATTTGATGGTGTACTCAATAATTTCTTGATTATATAGCTACATAATCCTTGTTTAAAGGATCATTTCTAGTTCTAGTATGATTTTTCCTTCTTCATTAACCTTTGGTAAAATAGTTTGGACTAAGATCTTATCATTAATTAGCATCCTTAAGCAATAAATATGGAATATTGGATGCAGATGTGAAGATGGAGGAAACTCCAATTTATAATCCATACCTATAATCCTCTACAACACCTTATAGGATCCATAACACCTAGGTGTTAATTTATTGCCCTTATTTCGTTTCTTAAGGGACACATGTTTATATGGTTGCCACCTAAAGAATACCCAATCCTCCACTTCAAGTTCCCTTTCACTATGATGTTCATTTGCTTGTTGTTTCATCATTTTTTGTGTTATAACCAAGTTGTCCTTCAATAGTTTAAGGACCTCTTGTCCATACCCTTTGTAGAATTCCACTACTTGAACCTTTGCAATCCCTTTCAAGGGTGATGTGATGGATGGAGGAGGATATCCATAAATTTTCATAAATGGTGACATTTTTTATGAAGTATGGAAGGATGTGTTGTACCAATGTTCTATCAAGGGAAATCACTTAACACATTGTGTTTATTTGTCATATGAAAAGCAATAAAGGTATCCTTATAAAAAATTGTTCATGATCTCAATTTTCCTATCAGATTCAGGATGAAAAGATAAGTTGTGAACCAAGTACCCAAACAATAAAATAATTCAAACCAAAAATTTATGACTATTATAGATCCATCTTAATCACAGATCTAGCTAAATTTGGGAGGGATCAAATATTTGAGGTGCAAACTTCTTTTAGAGTGAAAAACTTGAAAAAATGTTTACATATCAAGAGATTTTGTCCCCCTACATGATATATCAGTGGATAAAATGGGTCTATCTTTCTATCTCTACATATATAGATATCATTTTTCATGGTTTAAATTTTATTTGTGCATGCATAAATGGATTCAACACCTTGAGAATCCCCTTGACCACTTGGATTGTGTAGACCACTCAGCTTAAAATTGTTATTTCAACAAATATTTATTGGATTTCATACAAAATTAACAAAAAAAATTCTTGAAAATGGAAATGTAGAATAGTGAGACTACTTGAAATTTTTTAAACATAAGAATTATATTTTTCAATTATTATATATATATATATATATATATATATATATATATATATGAATTTTTTTGTTTAACCATATATATAGTTGATATTGAAATATTTTACTTAAGATGGGCATTGAAGTATTTTATCTATGACCCACATTGAATTTTTTTTATTACCGGTATTTTTTAAATACTAATGATAAATTTATATTGAGAATTTCATGAATTATACATCTCACTTTTATTATTTTTATTAGGAACTAATTGAACTTGTTTACTTTCAATTACTTTTTTTCTTGGCGTTGAAATATTTTATTATGGTCAGCATTACCATTTTTCTTTTTAACTTTGTGTGTGTGTGTGTGTGTGTGTGAAATTGGTCTTGAAATAAATTAGTTCATACAGTGTCTCGTTTTGAAGTATTAAAATTAATTATACATCTTGTTCATAGTCAAAAGTGAAAACATAATAATTTTTACTTTATCTCTCTAAAGTTAATATAAAATTACATTACTTCACATGGATGCCTAAATATGTTATTTATGGTTGAGAGTGAGAATGAAACATTTTTACCACATCTCCTAGACAGAAAACATGTTTATTCGTTTAATTTTTTTTAGAGCTAATTTTTTTTATCAATTAAAATCAATTTTATTATTATTTTCAAAGGGACACATGTCAACTCCACATTAAGCACAGAAACATTACAGATCACCATCATACTAGGCTATAGAATGCACCTCTCAGCTAAATGAAAATTGGATCTTCATTTACAATAATATTTGAAATTCCATTTAGCTTTTGGTTAATTTCTATAAATGTCGTTGTCATTATACTTGCTTTAAAAGGATCATAAAGAGAGAAAAATTGGGCATATATTTTTAGTCAATATACTATTACCATAATTTCATCATTTCCTTTATATTTGGGTAAATATATAATAAAATCCCTTAAACTTCTTCCCAAGGTTGACTTGGTATAGCTAATGGTTGTAGGAGAGATGAGGTCTTGATTGTATTTCCCTTATTTTATTAGCACGCAACACATTCCACCACAAAATTTTGAATGTTATTTTTAAGACCTTCACAAAAAAAATCGTTATTGATCTTGTGGTAACTTTTTAATAACCCTAAACATCCTCTTATAGGAGAAGTGTTCAATTGAAAAAGGAACTTTTGTTTTAGATGGGAATTGTTACATAAATATAGGTGATATTGATACCATAGTGGATCATTCTCCCACATAAATTTATCTCATGCACATGTTCCCATAAACGTTGATGATCTTGAATGCTTCTGATCTTGTTTCTATTTTTTCCTCCTTCTGCCACGCAATAAAATTACAAAATAGAAATAGCACATAATAAACCCTATTTTTCTTCTTATTTCCTTGAAAGTCCATCTGCCACCATATTATATTTTCCCATATTGTAGATAATTTAATAATCATAACCTATCATCTATGTAACTCATTTTTATTTCTCTTATAAAGATAGTTGTTTCTCCAAGAGGCATTTCAAACTATCATGACTTTTTTTTAATTTGAAGAGTATTCCTATTAGGTAAGGGTGTCATTTTTTAACTACCTATAGTATGAAAAATATTTATTTCTCATAAATGGGTTTGAGAAAGCCATTTTCTTTAAGTTGGTTGCTTTCAAAGGAAAGGGGTCTTCCTTCTTGCATTAAAACTATACTAATGACGTGGTCTAAGGCATCACAGTAAAAAAAAAAATACACAAAATCAAGGGTGGCCAGGATAGGAGTTATAGAAATAGCCTCCTTAAGCCTTTCAAAGGATTATGTTTCTTGTTGAGTCCAAGAAAATGCTTCCTTCTTTAATAATGTTGTTAGAAGTGTTGTTATTTTACCATAATTCTTAACAAACTTGGGGTAATATATTTTCAATCCTAATAATCCCCTAATTTTCTTCAAGGTTTTTTGGATTGGCCATTCCATAGTAACTTTGATTTGGTAAGGTTCACTTTGACACCTTCATGATATGACCCAAACATTCCACTTATTGAACCATAAAGGCACACTTGGAAGGATTTTCTTATAATTGTTTCTCTTGTAATAGTTTTAAGACCTTATTAACATGTTGTACATGCTCTTCCCATTATTTTCTATACATTAGTATGTCATTGAAAAATACTAACCAAAATTTCCTAAGGAAGGGTTTGAAAATATAATTCATTAAGTTTTGAAATGTAGAAGACACATTAGTAAGTCCAAATAGCATAACAAAAAACTCATAATGATATTAATCTATTCTAAATGTTGTTTTGGGAATGTATTCTTTCCTCATTCTGATTTGATGATATCCCAAATGGAGATCCGACCTAGTAAAGAAAATTTATCTATGTAATTAATCTAATAATTCATATATGACATAATAGGAAGCTTATATTTGATGATCATTTTGTATAGTTTTTTATAATTTGGACACATATTCCATGAAGCATCCTTTTTTAAACCATCATCATTGGTGAAGAGAAAGCACTTTGGATAGGTTGAATGATGTCAACCTCTAACATTCCTTGAATCAAATGTTCAATAGCACTCTTATGTGCATATGGATATCTATAAGGACTAATGTTAGGTGGTATACTTCCAAGTTGAAAATGAATAAAATGGTGGTGATCTTAAGTAGATGGAATACCCTTAGGAATCTCCCCAAATACTTTGGAATGATTTTTGATAACTTTTTTTAAACCCATTGGAGCAAAGTATATTGTTGGAGTAGTCTCTTCTAGCTCTAGATCTTGCGATAGTTCCAATTCTTGATTTTCTCCCTCTTCATATTCTATGTAGAATGAATTTTTCTCATCACATTTATTCCCCTTATTATACTTATTGTCGCAATTAAAACATAGTCATTCTTCTCTTATTTCATCAATATTATAAGATGTAAACTTTGTTGGTTTAGTGTGGTCAAGATAGGAAGCATGATGTTCTCTATAATTTTTAATGACCACTCTTCTAAAATCCATATTTTTAATTTAAAATTTCCTTGTTGGGTTGAAATCATGCTTGATGGATTTAGCTTCAAATAATGCACCTCATGTTGGACGCTTTGATTTAAAGTTCCCAGAGAGAGGTCTAAAAAATTATCCTTTGGAATTTTCTTTACCTTGAGACTCAACTTTTGGTATTGCTGAATGTGCTCTAAAATTGGACCTTTTGTTGAATATTTACTAACTAACTACAAAATTTATTGTTATTAATACCCCCATAATGTGTTATAAATTCCTTCATAAAAATGGACCATGATACAATACAATCCTTTTTCCTTTCACAAAAACCATTGATGTCATAGAAATTGATCTCATTATGAATAGAAGGATGCAATAGTTACCTTTTGTAAGGCTAAAACTTGGGGTAGATCAAAGTATAGCTACAACTATAATATCCATCTTATAAGATCTATACCATAAAACTTCCTCATATTGATCTTCAACCTGAAGTAATTTCTTGGTGCCAAGTTTAACGTTTGATATTGTAGATCTTTAAGTGATGAATAGTCATTATTTTTTGGTTCAATATTTGTGTTTTCAAATTGTAATAACGTATTCCCCCTATGTGATTGAGTCCCAACACCATTATTCTCCTTATTTTATGATTGTCTTGGATTTCCATATCCCATTTAGGAAGCCTCTCTGAGAGAATTTTTTTCATGGAATTCATATATTTTTGTATTTAATCCTTGACAAATTTTATTTCTTCCCTATTTTCATCCATCCTCTTTTCCATTTCGTTCCATCTTAATTTCCATTTCATCCATATTATTTTTCGTTTCCTTTTTAAGGAATTTCTAAGAATATGATTAATCCACTTATTTCAACAAATACAACCGATTTCATTAAATTTGGTCTTTTAATTAAGAGAATCTGTATTCTGAGTATTCACTTTCCTCATATTTCATGTTTGATTTTTTATGAGTAATATTTCTTGTAGAATATTTTCCCATGGTAGCGCTCCTCTCTATCACAATTTTCGATCACCAAAAAAGGGATATTCCAATCAAAAGTTATGTTTATGTAAGTTATATACATTTAAAATCTTGATTTGGAGACTGGATGGCTAACCTTTGTCTTGATATATAGGCTCTAAAATTTGAGTCCTTAAAAGTTCAAAACGTTGGTCTATAGTAAACTAATATTTCTTAAACTCTTGAAAATTGACAATTTGAAACTTCACTAAAAAAATTCTATAGTAAAAATGCCAAGATGACTCGTTTAACACTGATTTTAGGATCAACTAAACACTCTAACTTTCACAAGATATATCTCATAAAATATGAGTAAAAATTTGAAATATTTTCCACATGTAATTTGTTTTATCTCCATTGTATTTTAAAATTTTCAAGTTGGAAAGTTCATTGAAAAATTTTTATAGCAAAAATTCCCTGAAAGTTCTTTTAAAACTAATTGTAGTATTAATCACAAACCCTATCTTATATAGACTATATACATATACATATATATATGTGTATGTGTGTATCTATGTATCTTTGTATGAAATTACAACGAAAAAAAAATGAATTTTTGAGCAACAATAATGTAATATTTTTCTTCATTTCCCATAAAACTTCATTGTTTGAAACTAATTAGAAAATATGTTATAGAAAAAAAAAAGTATGACTCATTTGAGGTTGATTTCAGGATTAGTCACAAACCCTTACTCACATAGGTTATATCTCAAAAATTCTAGTGAACAAGAAATTAAAACTTTTACCACATGTACCTTGATATTTCTCCTCGGTCTCCTAAAAAAAATTGTCTAAAGATCCCTAAAAAAAAATTATAGTAAAAATGCCATGATGTCTTGATTGAAGGAGAAAAACCTATGATTATAGGATATTATACTAAATGTAATTATCCAAGCACCTCAAAATTTATAAAATTACAATGAATATAATCCACTTTGTGTGGGAAACATCCTTTTACAATGAATCCATTGTAAAAGACAAGATAAAATGATTGTAAGACTAGATCTCATTGATGTGTGTGTGTGCGTGTGTGTGTGTGTGAATTCCTACAACATTTGTTAAGCACATAAAATCCCTTATTAATCCATAGATATTGACTTATTAGATATTTATTATTATATTATTGTGTAGGAAAAAAATATTTCATTGTACCCATTGTCTCATATATATATATATGAGACAATGGGTACAATGAAATATTTTTTTCCTACACAATAATATAATAATAAATATCTAATAAGTCAATATCTATGGATTAATAAGGGATTTTATGTGCTTAACAAATGTTGTAGGAATTCATCTACAAACATGTATGGTATCCATCCTGACCCACTCCTAAACCACTTCAAATCCCCCAATCTATTTCTAATTCCCATTTAATGATCCCACATTCTAGTAGCAAGTCTACCCTATAGGTACCAAAACTACCTCTAAGATGTACCTCTCACAACCCTCACGCAAGGGTAGCACATAGTTATAGTAAAATGGATAGTCTAGCTCAATCACCTACAACTATGTTTGTGCTATAGGTTCTACAAGCTTGCCCTTCCCAATGGAAGGCTCTATTATTTATTTTGTGGGAAGTCAACCCTACTTATTCACGTATATTCACATTTAATCTTGACAAATCCATACCCAACTACCATCATTAGTTTCTTTCTAGATCCTAGTCACTATTTGGAATATCACCATTCCCTAATGCATTATTGATGAAAACACATGTTTATGCAGTATGTCCAAGAGTGTTTAGACAACACTAGGTCATCCTAAGCCATAGACATTGAGTTATTACATATTTATTATTATATTTTTGTGTATGAAAAATACTTTCATTGTGTAGGATTTTTTCCTACACAATAATATAATAATAAATATGTAATAACTCAATATATATGGCTTAATAAGGGATTTTATGTGCTTAACAAATGTTGTAGGAATTCATCTATGAACATGTAGTGTCTCTGTCCTAACCCACTCCTAACCACTTTGGATCCCCCAATATATTTCTAGTTCCCCTTTAATGGTCACACATTCTAGTATCAAGCCTACCCTATAGGTACCAAAACTACTTATAATATGTACCACTCACAACCCTCAATGTAAGGGTAGCATATAGTTATAGTACATTAGATATTCTAGCTCAATCACCCACAACTATGTTTGTGTTGGAGATTTTTCAAGCATGCCCTTCCCAATGGAAGGCTCTATTATATATTTTGTGGGAATTCAACCCTACTAATTCGCATATATTAACATTTAATCTTGACAAACCTAAACCCCAAATACCATCATTAGTTTCTTTCTAGATCCTAATCATTATCTAGAACATCATCGTTCCCTATTGCATTATAGATGAAATCACATGTTAATGCATTATGTCCAAGAGTCTTTAGAAAACACTAGGTCATCCTAATCTCACCTCATTGGCTACCACATTTTAATCTTATGATGTCCACTCATCCAAATTTGAAGGATTTATCAAAATTTCCCCATTAAGATGGAAAATAAAACTATCTTAAATGATATCAAGGTCATTGATGCACTTCTAGACTACAATGTCCTCCTTAGACATAGTTACATGTACTCTATAAAAGTATATTTTTTTTTCTTTCATGTGATGATGTTCCCTGATGATGAGAATGTTATCTCTATCAATCAACTCACCATTTTTGATTCATGACCAACATCAATGTTTGAAAATGTTCTCTCCCACCTTGAGGGCATGGTAAGTCTCCCATCATTCATGGATATCGTCCGAAGAATTTTTAAAGATCACATAGTTCCCAGCACTTGCCAATGATATCCCCTTTTATTCTATCCTTCTAATTCCACCAATGTCTACATAATTAATTCTATGAAAATAGAACCTTTAGTTTCATTACCCACTCTAGAGTTTGATTTTGTACCATAGAGAACACCTATACCAGAGCCAACACCAATTCCTAAGATTACATCCAACCCAAACCAATTGATCTTGACCCTAATGGACCAGCTCCCTATCACACAAATATCACTTTATTTTTCACCCTCTTGGATATATAGCTCATCAATTTATTTCTATATTAACACTTCCAAACAAGTTGTGGGAAATTCATGTGTGGTATCTAAATCTCCCTTTTATGGTCTTAATACTCATATCCAACCCTAATTTTGTGGCACAACCTATACACCCACCAACACTTCACCCCCCCATCAATACCTAACACTACATGTAGGGGTGTCAAATCATCCAATGGGGGCACCCAAACAGTTGTTGCAAGAAAGAAGAAGCAAGTAGAGAGAAATAGTTAGTCGAATCCCTTAGTTCCTTGACAGACCTTTCAATTACCATTTTAATTGTTCATAAATACAACCAAAATTATATACATTTAATTATTCTCAATCGAGGTTCTTATGGAACTTGTGAACTATTGTAAATTTTTTGTGCTAATATAAGTAGTTGTAGTATTCTAATTGTGTGTCACAGGGAAATATATTGAGATGCTTTAACAAGTCACCAGGGGAAATCCACACCACACTTGTAATCCAATCCACAATTTTTAGGAATGTAAAAAGCACATTTCTTAATCACAACAAGGTTGTTGATATGCTTTCTAGGCCTATTATTAGTGCAGCTACTTTACTCAAGCATAATTTTGTTTTGCATGAAAGTTATGTTCAGAAATATGCATGTGATAATGAATTTCAAGATGTTTATGTAAGTTTGATTCAAGGAAACTAAGTAGAGTTATTATATTACCATATACATAATAACTTTTTGTATCATTTGGCCAAGCTTTGTATTCCATAGGGGGAGAGAGTCACATGTCATAAGGGAAGCACATACTTCTCTAATTGTTGGACATTTCGGTGTAAGAAAAACAGTGTCACGTCTTCAGAGGTATTGTTATTGGCCTCATATGCTTGAAAATGTGACATGTTTCATTAAAGGTTGTTCATTATGTGCAGTCGATAAGCCTAGAAATAGGAAGTTAGGATTGTACACACCACTTTTTGTACCTTCACGTCCATGGGAGAGTGTTTCTATGAATTTTATAGGAGGCCTTCCTTTGTCAAAAAGAGGTCATGATTATTTGTATGTAATTGTGGATACGTTTAGCAAGATGTGTATATTAATGCCATGTAAAAAGAAAATCATAGTTGAACAAACATCTCACTTATTATTTTAGCATTTTTGGGTTCATTTTGGTTTGCCCACATCCATTGTTAGTGATCAAGATTCTCGATTTGTTGGGATTTTTGTTCAAGTTTTTGGGACTTGATGGACACCAAGTTGAAGAAGAGTACAGCCTTTCATCCGCAACTAGATGGTAAAACTGAGGTGGACAATTGAATAGTCATACATCTTCTTCGAGGATACTTTTGCAAGCATACTAAGTTGTGGGATGAAAACTTGCACTACATTCAACATGCTTACAACCGTGCAAAACACTCCTCTACACAAACATCGCCATTTGAGGCATGTCTTGGATGCTTGTGTAGATCGCCATTGGATTTCATTTTTTGGAATGATGTTGTTATTGATGGCCATAGTGACAAAGAAAAAGCTAAGAAGTTCATAGAGCAATTCCAGTTGACACATCAAACATTTCAAGATCAGCTTGAAAAAAGTAAAAGAAAGTACAAATCTAGGCACGACAAGCATCGTGTAGATCACAAGTTCCAAGTTGGTGACGAAGTTTGGCTTCACATTAGAAAAGAGAGGCTTCAAGAGGAAGGTAAAAAACTGAAACCAATATGTTACGGTCCTTTCAAAATTTTGGAAAAGATTGGTGAAAATGCCTTCAACTTAGATTTTCCTTCATACATGCAAATTTACTTGGTTGTTAATTTTGAGAACTTGAAGTTGTATGAGCCTCCATTGATTGAAGATCAAGGAGAACAAGTTCAAATTCCTTCTATTGAATGCTTTTCTCCTGAATACCTTGATGAGATTTAGCAAGACACCATTCTTGATAGAAGAACAAGGACATCAAAAAGAGGGAGTGTCGACTACCTTTGTGTGGGGCTCAAAGGCACAAATCCTTCAAAGGACAAATGGATCGAGATTATAAAGGTGAGGGAAATGTACCCTCATTTTTTGAAAAAATGAAAGTGATATTTTGGGGTCCAAAAGATTCCAGTGGGGAGGAGTGATCAAGTGCACAAAATTATGCTCAAAAATAAAAGTTGTCAGATCGGTGTGGAACCTAAACAACCGCGTAGATATTTTTTTTCTGAATCTGGTACAACTCGTTTCGCGGAAAATGGACACCGTATGCTCTCGGAAATGAGTTCTATCCACTTTGGCAAATTGGCATTTTTTTTTTTAATGTGTAGATAGCCTATTCAGTAGTCCATACAACTAACTGGGCATGCCCACGTGGCAAGTTGACTGGTCAAGGGTGTGTTCTCCTTCGATGAATCAGGGAATACTAAGTGGCATAATTTTATAGGTTCAATTTGGAAAATTTTGATTGGCTTATTTTAGGGCCAACCACGTGCTGACACATGGCCCAACCAGGGCCGCCACATGGCAACACATGGGGCCACAAAATTTTGGCAAGGGTCGAGAGGAGCCCCAGGGATTTGAACCATCGACCTCGAAGCAACTAGCACCAAGTGTTACCACTACACCACGGACATGACTTAACATGTATAGTCCTCCACTCCATTTTAAACAATAATCGTCGGGCGTATAAGGGAGGGATCAGGGTCTAGCCCCAACCCTGGTCACAGCCACCAGCGGGACCTCGAGTGGGAGGGTAGCCCTGAGCCCCCACATTTTATGTTAATGTTAAATTTTATATGGTGGCCACATACCAACATTTGGCGAAACCGTCAGCGACTTATTTATTTGAAAAAATAATTTTCCACCCAAAGGCCGCAGAGGTCATTTTAAAGAGGCGGAAATTTCACCCAGAAAAAGGGGAAATTTTCACCCAGTTAGCATGGAAAAATGGTGAAATTGTAGGATGATGCCAGCCTGGAGCAAATTGTGGAGCAGTTAATGGAGAAACTTGGGGACATCTTAACTTCTCCAGTTTTTGGCTAAATTTGATGCACAAAGAGGCTAGACAACCATTTTTGGGCATTTTGGAGTTTCTGGAACAGGTTTCAAAGTTGTCTGAGATTTTTAAACACGTGTGTTCACACTTTTGAGCATAATAGAAGAGGTCCAAGCCATTGTAAGTTGGACCAAGGAGATGTAGCCCAGGCGGGGTGAACTCCTTCATCATATTGTGTTGTGTGATTTTTTATGGTGATGTTTATGTCTGATAGATGTTATTGTTTAGTGTTTTATTTGCATTAATTTTCTCATGAAATTCACATGAAAACTCATGTTAAACTTTAAATTAACCTCTTCATCCTCAAACATTTACTTTAAATTTGTAATTGGATCTTAGCACAGTAAAACTAATATTCCCATTCAGATCAAATAGCCTTTTAAGCATAGTGGCTAGATTTAGGGGTTTTTTTATAGGTGGTTGTTGATGGTGTTAAACTCCTTGAAAAAATTTTAAACGCCTTCCCTCGAAAAAAAAAAATCAAACTGCCAATATACAACCACAACGACATAATAGTTTCAAAAGGGATGAACATAATACGTGAGAAAGCCTTCAGAAATGATCTAACATTCAATATGAACAAGTAAATTGCTTAAAAATTCTAGAAATCATGAGAAGATCCTTAAACAACTCGACATTAGTACATATAGGAATTTTATTGAAGGCAGCAATCTATTAATGCATGGGAATTATTATAAACAATTCGTTGATTTAGTTTACCCAGTATTAGAAAAAAAATTGTCGGGGGATTTAAGGGAGGCTGATCCTTAGCGAAAAACCTCCCAATAATCCACACAATCTTAAATGTACGAAGAAAATACTATGTAATACAAGAAATCACTTACATATGACACGATACTGGTATTTGTTAGAGCTAGAAAATTTTGATTAAACTTGGAAATACAAAGCTTTCCAAATTACAATCTTAGGTTTTTTGCACCAAAATCCAACCACTCTTGCATACAAATAAAACTGTATATAGAGAAATATGATCCTTAAGTTTTTTCAAGCATTAAAGGGTCAAATACTGACAATACACTAAAAATAAAACGATTTCTAATTTGTTACAGGAAATCTGGAAAGTTTCTAATTTGTTACAGGAAATCTAGAAAATCCTTCCTTTAAATATGAAGTAAGCTTCTACCTCTTGATCCTTTTCCACCTATCTTCGCCAGCTATCCTTTTATCCAATTTGAAAGAGTAATATTTATCTTGAAAATATATGTTTTTTACGACCTGTTGAAGTGTGATTTACCATAAAAATAAATAAAATATATTTTCTATTTTTTATCTTTTTCCCACCCTAGAATATGTCATGAAAATATAATCAAGCTTTCCCTTGCATATGTTTCACAAAACATTTGAGTTATTTAAAATTGTCTTCCTCTTTGTTGAATAACACTAGCTATACACCATGTATATTCTTCCCTCATAATGAGCAAACTAAGATTTATCATCCCTAAATATAATAGTTATGGTATCTGCTGACTTAAAATACTTGTTATTGGGGTTGTCAAAAAGGGTTCCAAGGAACGTCTTTCAAGATGGAACCAAGTTACACCATTATTTGACTACCATCACAATCATATGATGGTAGAAATTTTGAAACATTTATAAATGTTTGAACAATATGTTTTGGCAAACAATCCTCTTTAATAGTGTCATTTGGACTCACCGTTGTTACCAATACTAAAATCGAAGTAGTTGTAATTCAAGCCTATATAAGTATGACATAAATAACATCCTTAAAACCGAGTTCATATTTTCTTCAAAGGTTCATACAACCGAATGGATTAAACTGTAGAAAAGAGCACATACATATTTGGTCCATTTGGTTCACCAAACTCCCTCAAAATTGAATATTGAAAACAGTTTATCCAGACATGTCTTTGAGGGTGTTTTTGAAATCGATAGTGAAATTCATCAGGAAAATCACCCTCAAAATGAAATGCATGTTGTTTCCCACCACCATAAAAATATTTGAAGCCATTAGAACCCATACCAAGCTCTTCAATATCTTCACCTCTATCATATTTCATTCGCTTCTCATCATCTCCAATCGAATTTTATATTATGTACATTATTCATCTCATTGCACACCATCAAATCATGGTGGATTATACTTCCACTAGATTATCCAAAGCGCTTTAGAACAAATTCAGTAATGGAAAAAGTTACATAGGAATTGTGGTTGCACAAAATATTGGCTAAGTTTATGAAAAGCTTGATGTGCCCTATAATAGAAATGGAAATAATAGAGTGTGATGGTGCTTCCAATCAACTGAAATTGATTTTTCTTCCATGTAGGGAGTTGTAATGCCTTATTTTTTAGCAGAAAACTGTGGAAAAAATAAAAGCATAAGTGGAATAGTGAGGGGGGTCCCTAGTTTTGGAAACCACAAGTGGTGGGGGTGGGGGTGGGGGTGCACTTGTATCCCATTGTTCTGATGTATTAAAAAGTTGTTTGGGAAAACAAAAATTCTTCGACCCCCCGTTAAATTTGGATGACAAGGGGGTACACTATTGAACATGAACCATTGATCATAACTCAATGGTCATCAATTTTCCATTTAACCATTGTTATCTATTGATGATATGGATATTTAACACTTGTGCATTCATTTGACGTTATTTTTTTATTTCAACACTAAATGTGTCAGTAAAGGTTGCCAAATACATGATATTTTGAATTACTAATAAGTATAATCTATGTTGCTTCGTGTTACTATGAAGAATAGAACAATTACAACTCAATAGGAAGTGTTGAACCCACATCATGTATCATTTTTCTTGATGTAATCCATTATTTATAAAAACCATGATAGTGAGGACAGGATGGATGGTTTTTTGAACGATTCATCAAGGCCAACATCATAGTTTTCAAGCTTCTTTGTTTATCGTTCATTGAAGAAATCTTCGGATTATCCACAATATTTTAGAATCCTCACTTGCATCTGAGGATGCTAAAATCATTGCAAGGGAGGAACATTATCGAAGACGAAATATTAGAGAAGCGCTTGAGATTATAAAAACACATGCATAACAACAACAGGGATGGCGGATACAAGATTAGTGACAGTCAGCGGCCTTAATTCGACAAATGTGCTCTTAGGGTTCGTCTTCATCCCAGGTATAGTATCACAGGTTTGCTTCTCCTTCAATAAGAAAAAATTAGGGTTTGGTCATTGCAAAACACTAATTGAATCATTCACTCTTAATAATTATCCTTATTAATTAATTTTTATTTTTATTTTTCTATTAATAAAAATTAATTAATTAATAATTATTATTAGTAAATAAAATTAAAAATAAAAATAAAATAAAATAACAAAATTATATTTAATAATAACAAAATTCATTTTTATTATATTATTAGATTAATTAGGATTGAATTAATAATTAAAAAATTCCTAATAAAAGGTATGAATAAATTGAATTAATAATGATTATTAGAATTAATAAATAATACTTATAAATAATAACTATTATTTATTATTTATTAGCATGTATTTACTTGTTTAAATAAATGTTATATTAATTAAGTAAACTATTACTTATTTCTATTAATTATTAATTTTAATAATTAAGAATAATTAAGAATTTTTTATTAGTACCATCTAGGGTTATATCATATTCTAGGGGATTATAGTTTAAATATTCTTCGATAAATTAACCCTTATATTGTTAATTTAATAAGAAAATGTTAAGTTAGTATTTAAAAATAATAATAATAAATTATAGAAAAATATTTTAAATTTTTTTTTGAAATTGAATAACATTTAAGTTTTATCACTTAAAAATTAAAGCTATTAATATAATTATTTAAACTATTTTTATTTAAAAAATCTTATTAATTTTTTTTATTAAAATGAATTAATAAGTATTATTATTAAATTAATGAATAGGTGATATTATATATATACTATTAAAATTATTAAAATTTATTAAAATTTATTAGATTAAATAAATTAATAGAATATTAATCAGTTCTTTTCAACTCTTCTCATCTTTCACTATTTAAAACCTTGACCTTTGCGACCTTCTTTCATTCTTCATTCACATCTTGTCTTGACGATGGATCCCCATTGGGATTTGAAACGTCAACCATTTTTTTATAATACTGTGGATAATCTAGAGATTTCTTCAAAGCCAACATCATAGTCAAATCCTTTTTAAGTAAATTTGTTACTTTGATTATGAAATAAGATGCAACCCTCCATCTATAAAGGATGTTGCACATACTTCATCGCATTCATGATTATAAGTGGAATATAGAGGACAAAATAGATAGAATACTCTAAATGGGATATCCATCACTAACAATCCTCTTAACAAAGCATATACTTCTTTAAGTGACCTAGAGTGGGGAATAGTATACTTTATATCATAGCCATAACATTGTCTTCCAAGATCCCAACTAAAGGTGTAGCAAATGTAGAAAAAACTACCCCATTTGTAATACCTTGTCACTTACCTTTGAAAATGCCAAATGATTCAAACACCACTACTCAAAATCCCATGGCTTACAAAAGTAATTCAAAAGTAAAGGGTTCATTACAAATCCCTTTTCACAAAAAGGTTCCAATAAGGGCATTATGAGACTTGAACACCTTGCCTCTTTATGAACTCAATTATTCTTTCTTTTCCACCTAATACAGCCACCATGTAAGAATAAAATCATATATACATAGAAACAATAAATCACAGCTTTACAAGAACTAAAGCCTGAAATATTTTGAGTAAGGTTGGGGCATCTTCCCACTATCCTTCTTGTTTTCCCAATACTATAACTATGTCTCCAGGCCACATATTAGTGCCACTAATATTTTTTCCACATGCAACAACAATGAAATGGACTTCGATCTGGAGGACTTAATTTGACCTATAGCCTTTTCTATATCAAGAATTACTACAAAAACTCCAAATGTGATCCCATATATCCAATATATTTATAGTGAGTACACCTTAGGGATATGAAAATACGAAGTAATATAACATATTTCTGGAAAATCTCAAAAAAAAAAAATTGGGTCAATTTAAGCTACTACAAGTTTATTCATTAAGTATTTTAGGCCAAATTGGTGAGTGTGCAAAATTACCGAATAACTTATTATATAATGCTAGTAATTTTTAATTGCATGTATTATCAAAAGAAACATGTTTTCTATCACTATATAATTTAGTTATATGGATGAGAATTTTTGTTGATAAAATAAATTGGACATGGATCATTTCCTACATGTTGTCCTAAGATAGCTTCAGTGGTGGTGTTTGATGCATCTATGTATATATGGAATGGGAGTGACTAATTAGGCCCTCTTAAAATATTATTTTTGAACATTTGGGATTTAAGTTCTTCAAAGGCACATTGGCAGCTCTTTTCCCACAAAATTTCAACATTTTCACAAAGCATAGTAAACAAGGGATGAGCTACTTGTGAAAAATATTCAATGTAACAACAATAGTAACCAGTGTGTTCCAGAAAAATCCAGACCTCTTTTTATATTTGTGGAATCAACAAGTTTAATATTACCTTAATCTTTATCGAATCCACTTGAATTCCTTCTTCTAAGATGTGATGCCCTAATACTATGCCTTTAGTTAAAATTATGTTACATTTTTCATTACTAAGGGAAACATGGTTTTCATTATATACTATTAAAAAAATTCTAGAATAGCCAAGGATAAATCGACTATATTACCATATGTTGTGAAATCATCATATGTAATTCCATGAAATCATGAATTAGATCAAAGAATATCTTAATTATGACTCACTAGAAAGTGGTCGGAGCATTACAAAGCCTAAATGGTAAAATGTGGTATGCAAATTTTCCCCAAGGACAAGTGAATGAAATATTATCTGTGTATTTGGATTGATTTGGATTTTTTTATATCCACTAAATACATCAAGGAAAGAAAACAATTTCTTCCTTTCCAATGTATCTAAGGCTTGGTCAATGAATGACAATGGGAAGTGGTCTTTGAGTGTTGATTTAGTGATTTCTCAATAGTCGACACAAATTTTCAATTTACAATTATTATTTGGTATATGTACAAGAGAGGATATCCATTGGATGTCTTAAATGGGATACATAAATTTGGATGATAGAAATTTCTAGAGCCGTCCTTTAAGTATCTCCCTTAGTGCCAAATTCATGTGTCGTTGATTCAGGTGAATGACAGTTGATTCTTCCTCTCTATAGATATTTTGAGTGCATAGTTCAAGATATATTCCCTTCATATTAGTGTATCCCAACCTAAATCATCATTATCCCTCCATTGGACTTTGTTCAGTCATTCCCTCTATTATTCAGTTAGCCCTTGATTGATTTTCAAGGTCTTTTGGGGCTAATTTCTATAGTCTCTATGGTTGGTATGTATTTTAGGTGGAAGAGGGTTCATTTTCTATTGGTGGATCATTCAATTCAATAGAATCATATTAGGTGTATATAATACTAGTGTATTCCCCTTATTTTTATTGTTAATGTATCCCCATGTTGCTATTGTTGTGCCCTTACATTATTATTTTTATGTAGGCTCTTATTATATTGTGACCCCTTAGACTCCTATATATACCAAGTAGGTCTTACAATTTTTATCATCCAAGAATTGTTCATTTATGTAATGTAAAGGAGGTATCCCCCTCTAAGAGGATAATTTTAATTCATTGATTTATATTTCTTCTATTCTTCGAGATGGTTGCATGACATTTGGTAACAGAGCTTCGGATTCTAGGGTTTTTCTTCTTCAAACAAGTCATCTTGAAATTTTTTATATAAATTTTTCTATGAGGCTTGAGAATCTTAAATTGCAGCAAAGTGGATCCAAAATATTGGTGAACTTCGTGTGCAAATTGTAGATCTTAGTTCGCTATATTTTCGGATATATGATCCAAGGAAGTTAAGGTTTTTGTAGGCTCCACAAATCCATCTCAAACATGTGACCTGGGGAAAATCTTATAACTTTATCTCTAAGCATCAGATTTAGATTTCATAAAAAATGACTAAAAACGAACGAACTATAGCTTTTTCGGTATCATTTTTAGGGCCTAAGGTTGAAATAGTGACACGTGGAACTCCATACAAGTTTTATCTATTGAAGTAGTCTATAATCATGTAATCGTGGGAGATTTGGAATAAATATTTCTTGAAGAATCCAATCTTGGTATGACTTGGGGGGTTGGAAAGAAGACTCATAGTGTTATCATAGGACAAAATTTTAGATCTTGGAGATCCAAAATTATAGAGATACAATAGTTTCAATATCGAGCTTCTAAAAGCAAGAAAAAGGTGTGTATTTTTTTTTAATTTTTCATAAATTTTGTTTGAAAAAATAGTTTGAAGTGATTCAAAGGGCATAGTGAGGCAGAGATATCATTTTTTTATTCCAAAATTCCTCGAAACAAAAAAATGGACACACCTAGAAAGCAACCAGAAATCTCGTCTACGATGCACGAAGAAGAGGAAGAAATTCAGCATGATATATCAAGTTTACGAGACCAAGTGCAACAAATTTCTCTCTCACAAAAAGTAAAAAAAAATGAATTGGAAGGAATGATGAATGTCAATATAGATGGGTTGAAGGAAGGTTTGGAAAAGTTACTAGAAGAAAGGATTCCCAGTGGTGACAAGATAATCCATGAAAATCATGATGAGGATAAAAGGAATAAGAATTATGATTTTAGAGACATCAATGTTGAGTTTAATAACCACCACATTCCAAATATAGATATGAGTAATTTTGATGGAAGATACGGTAACATGTATACTATTGATGGAGCAATTTTTTGATCTCCATGATGTGAAACATACACAAAAGGTACGCATTGCATATTTATGTTTAGAACTCAATAATTTTGTATGGTATCGATGGCTTTGTTCTTGTAAACCACTTGTCACTTGGTCATTTTTTATAGAGGAAATGATAGAACATTATGAGGATACAAGGAGAAACACCTTATTTATCCAATTGATAAATCTCAAACAAAAAGGTTTAATGGCAGAGCACATTGAGGATTTACAAAAATTTAATATCAAGGTAATTGATATTCTAGAGGACCATAAGATTGATGTCTTCATAGGGAATTTGAAGGAAAACATCCAACATGTGGTTCACCTTTGGGAACTTGGTTCATTGGAGAATGCTTTCAAGGTGGCAAGAAAAGTTGAAAGAAAAATTATGGAAACAAGGAATTCTACCACTCACACCTATAAATATGGAAGTGTTATTGCTCCTTGCTTTCCACAACCTACGAGGTTGACACCACAAAAATTGGAGAAAAAAAGCACAAAATGGATTTGTTACATTTGTGATAGAAAATACATTAAAGGTCATAAGTGTGTTGGGAATAAATTATTCTACATAGATTCTGAAGAGGAGGAAGAAAAGGAACAAGAAACATCAAAAGAGGAGGATATACCCAGGAACCGACCCCAGATAAAAAAAGAAATGAATCTGACCATATCTTGCAATGCATTGGCAGGAATTACCACTCCTTAAACTCTAAATATAGAAGGATATATCAAGAAGAAAACGGCAATATTGTTGATTGATTCAGGTAGTACTCATAGTTTTATTCATTGTAAGATAGCCAAGGAATTGAATTGCTTCATGTATATAGAACCAGAGTGTCAAGTTATGATTGCAAATGGAGAAAATATAAATTACTCTGGAAAGTTCCATAATATGAAAGGAAACCAGGAAAGATAATTAGCTCTAATGGAACGACAAAGATTCTCAACAAATAAAAACCGGGTGTAATTGCACAATTATGCTCACTAGAGGTTCAAACATCAAAATCATCTATTTCTCCAGATCTCAAAAAATTCTTGGACAATCATTCCAAGGTATTTGAGACTCCCAAATGCCTCCCACCCATTCGTGATCATGATCATTCTATTCATTTGATTCCAAGAAGTGTTCCTCCAAACATCAGAACTTATAAATATCCTTATGCCCAAAAGAGTGAAATTAAATGTATGGTTGCAAAAATGCTAGAGTTCGGTATAATTCAACCTAGTCAAAGTTCTTTCTCTGCTCTAGTAGTACTGGTGCACAAGAAGGATGGATCATGGCGTATGTGTTTTTATTATAGGGAACTCAACAAGCTCACTACAAAGATAAATTTTCCTTTCATGTCATTGATGAATTTTGGATGAATTACATGGAGAAATTTACTTAACCAAGTTGGATCTTTATTCAGGATATCATCATATTAGAATGAATATTAAAGACATTCCAAAAATAGCATTTAGAACTCATGAGGGTCATTACGAATTTTTGGTCATGCCTTTTGGCCTTACTAATGCACCTTAAACATTTCAAGGGTTCATGAATTCCATTTTCAAACTCTTCCTTATAAAATTTGTGTTAGTATTTTTTGATGATATACTAATCCACAACAAGTCTTGGAAGGACCATGTTCAACATGTTGACATGGTGCTCAAAATATTGGAGGAGAAACAATTATATTCAAAATCCTCCAAATGTTTCTTTAGAGTATAGGAGGTGGAATATTTGGGTCATATTGTATCTCATGAGGGTGTTAAGATAGACCCTAAAAAAATTAAATTCATTAAGGAATGGAAAATACCCACAACCATAAATCACATTTGAGGATTTCTTGGGTTGACAGGGTATTATCACAAGCTTTTTAAGAATTACGGGAGAATAGAAACACCTCTAACAACATTAGTGAAGAAATATGCATTTTCTTGGACTCCATAAGCAACTAAGGCCTTTTAACATCTTAGAGAGGGAATGTGCCAAGCACTGGTCTTAGCTACACCTGGCTTCACAAAAACCTTTATTGTGGAATGTGATGCCTCAGGAAATGGAATTGGTGTTGTTTTAATGCAAGAAGGAAGGCCCATTTCTTTTGAAAGTCTTCCAATCAAAGGAAAGTATTTACACAAACCTATTTATGAGAAGGAAATGTTGGCAATACTACATGCACTAAATAAATGGAGACCTTACCTAAAGGGTGTTGAAGAATGTAACTAGGTTCGGTCTTCATTAATGTATTTGAGTCACTATGGAATGTACTTGGAAAAAGAATAAAGAAACGAAATTTTATTATTATTACAATGACTTATTAAAGCATGGGTTTCATGCTTGGGTCATTATTTTTTAGGTCAAAGAACCCATTGAGAAATTCTAGGATTTATTTTGAGTCTATATAGTCATTGTACATTTAAAAATACCCTTCTTGGGCTTTTGAATCATGTAAAAAGGTTAATATTGAGTCAAATATGATTTATGTCACCTCCAGACCAAGTCGGCTTCAAGATGATCAAGTCAGCCCCAAGGAAGGCTATTCAATCTCACCCAAAGGCTATAAAAGAAGCATATTGAATTCATTTGGTAGAGAAAATATAAAGCAAGTTCAATATCTTTTTGGAAGCTGGAAAAAGTGTGAAGTGAAGGATAAAGGATAAATCAGTGCAATTTTTTTCAAAGTGAAAGAAGAAAGGAAAATTGAAAGTTTGGTTTCTCTCTCTCTCTCTCTCTCTCTCTCTCTCTCTCTCTCTCTCTCACATAGTGTCTCCACAAGTCAAACATAACAGGAATATAGATCCTAGAATGCCTCCACCCACTTCACACCTCAGGATTTCGTAGCACACAGTGCCTCCACCTAATAACTTGTAGGAATCCATAACACACTACGTCTCTAGTAGATAATATTCATAGGAATCCAAAGAAATTGGGTCTCCACTTGATAAACAACACGAGAATCCAGACCACTCTTTAGTGACTCCACCTGATAATTTAACAACCTCGCTAAAAATACATGTAAATAAAGTTAACAAAGGAAAAATATGATCATGACCATGGGACATGTATTCCAAGATAAATGTTGGGAAAAACATCCTAGCAGGTGTTCATTTGTTTTATTATGGCTGTAATATTCCAAAATTTGCATGCAGCAAATTGGAATATTAAATTTTTCTGATCTCACTTGGGAGATGAATAAATGGGTAAGGAGGCCCATGCATAATAAAAATCTAAATAAAATCCCTCATGGTGTGGAAAGGGATCAAGGTAGCAGCTGGATTTTACACTCTCATGTGTGAACAAGGACAAATGCAAGTGGACAAGATCAAGTTTGACCAAGTTAACAGCGCAGATATGAGAGGAGGAGATCATCCATAGAGACATCGCAGTGCAAGTGGGAGGAATATTCCTTGGTGAATGAAACCCTAATGAGTGGGGCCCAAGGCAAGAAGGCTCACACATGTTTAAAAGGAGGGCAAGGCAGCCATAACAAGTTTATGCTTATGATTTGATTTTGGTCTAGAAGACTATTTTTCTTTCTGCAACTGTTTAGTTGAGATTGATGTGCTTCTTAGCACAAGGATTTCTTGTTTAGGAATCCTTATCCTTTCTTGAGAGGCCTCTTGAAGGAGTGTACTAATTTTCCTCACATCCAGGCTTGAGGCCAAGCATCCTCCTTCAACTACAGCGTTATTTCTGCAGTAGTACAACATTGTGTTGCAGGGTATTGCGGTGAGGGTTCACAACACCACTTCCAGCACTTGTTTTTCAGAGGAGGAGGTTCTCTTTCCTTTGAGAGATCGGTGAGGAAGCATTCCGGAGCAGTATTGCACATCTTGGCACTTGGCCAAATTAATCCCAACATCTACAGCACAGTCCTTTGTAGGAACTGCGTTATTTCTTGTAGTGTAGTAGTGTGAGGGTCAATCCCCTCAATCTTGAGCTTGTTTCTCAGGGAAAGGGCCAACCCTTCTCCCGAAAACCTTGTAAGAAGGATTCTCCTTCATTTTTTGTATTCTTCAGCTGTATGTATTTAGAGCTTCAATTAGACTGTGTTTTTCAGATCCAGATCTGCAGATCTAACATTTTTCACTTGTACCTTCATGAAACCCTTGTCATATCATTTCTTTAATGTGTAAAAGAGGCTTTTTCTCCACTTTTCTCCATGATATGATGTAATAAACTCCATGTATGTTATTTCCATCATATTTCATCATAAACCCTCATAAAATCACGCTATATATGCTTCAGTAAATTTTTCATAAGCTAAGTCATGGGATTTGGGCCTTTCTGAGTCACATTGGGACCGGGAGACCTGTTTAAGCAAGAAAAAGAGATTTGTTTCTGAATAAATTTTTTTTGTGAGTCCCATATATCATAATTTGAAGGATCCAACCGTTATTTTCCCCTTTTATTACGCTATTTTCTGGGAATAACGTTTTTAGGGCTTAAAATGCTGCTTTTCCCCAATTTTTGGATCATAGAATGAAATATAATTTGTTGTTGTAGCTTTAATTGATGGCTATGTGTTTTTAACACATAATATGAGTCTATTTATCATTTAACATCCATTATTGTGTTCATGTATTGTTGTAGCTCCAAATTTGGAATATCTTAAGATATTCTCATTGTTGTAGATCTTCCCTATTTTGGGATATTACAATGGCTAAGGAAATTGGAAAAGGAAATGGAAAAGGCTTTGGAAAGGAAAAATGGAATTTTTGGAAATTTATTTATGAAAATAATGGAAATAGGAGAAAAGGAAGGTGAAAGGTCACATGTTGCATGTGACGAGGAAAATGAAGGAAAATTGAAGAAATTAGAGAGCCCATTAATAAAAAGGATTCTGAGGATCAGTTGGTAGTTTTTTTCTAGTTTAGTTTTGGAGGTCTCTCTCTATTCTCTCTCTCTCACTCTTGGACACTTGTAGCATTCTTGGATAATTTTAGCAATGGATCAAGGGAAGCAAGGGAAGGAAAAGAAGGCAAACGGAAGAAAAGATCAAGCAAGGAAGAGTAGGACCAAGAAAATATAGTGGGATTACTTGTAGGTATCAATTTGCATGTGTGATTTCCTTGCTATATTTTGCATGCATGGCACATATATGTGTGTATTTAGTTGTTTTGTTGTCATTGGCATGGGTTTTTCTAGGTGTGACAATGTTCTTTGTTGGAAATGTTGTCATTGATGGCAAATGAATTGGCAAAGACAGGAGCAACACCTAAACTATCCATAAGGCAAAAGAGACAGAGAGGGCAGCAGAGGCAGCAGATGAAACAGAGGAATTAGAGATAGAGCAGTAGAGTTGAATTAGGGGTTTAATACAGTTTGCAAAGGAGATGACAAAAGGGAAAGATGCTAGGAAGAGACAAGGTAATAGATTGAAGGAAAAATTGAATATCTGGCCAAGATTTGTATATGTTAATGAAGAACTGTGGAATTGTGCTAAGTATGGTTGAGTAAATATGGAATATATATGACCTGTGTGATCAATTTCATAATGAGCAGAGGATACCTTCAGTGCCCGGAGAGGAATGAAATCATTGTTGTAGAGTTAGGGATATGTGTATTATATGTGTATTGACTGATGTAATTCTTGTGTGGAATCCCCTGAACCTCTGTATGAGTCTCTGCGTATGGAGTTAAAAGTGAAACCCTGTTGAGGAATCATGGTGGTAGGATTCGAATTCCAGGATGAGACCTTCTTGTAATGAAGAACTGGCTTAGTTTGATATTTGCAGTCGTGGAACTACTTGGTTGAATATATGAGGGGCTCTCGAGGCATTCAGTGTATCCATTGAAGAACTTATTGGTGGCAGAGATATGATGTTTTTGAATGTACAGGTGGAAGCGGAACTGTGACAAGATAGAACTCCGAAATGGAAGGTTGATATGTTATATATATCATAGCAGAATTGAAGAATGACATTGAATTGTAACGAGTTAATGTTTGTAAGGAAATCTCGTCAGAAGAGAACTACATTTGTTCGTTGATTATTGGAAATCCTGCCAAAGATAGACCAGAGTTATAGCGCAAACCCAGACTAACCCTTTGGAATCATGAATGGAACCTTGAGCGAAGGGCGGAACCACGAAGGAGGAACAGTGAAGGCGGTTTATGGTTTTCATCGCACCACTTTCAACGGGCAAGTGGTATTCAAGAGGTGGGGAGCGATTCCATAGAACGGGCAACACGCGTCCCTGTACGATTTTACAAAACTGCTTTTCACTATGCGCCATCGCGCGTTATAGTTCGACCCAGGACGCCCAGCGATATCGTTGAGCGTCGTTGATCTGGGAAGGGGTCATTGGACGGTCGTCATTTGTTGAAGATGCGTGAAGATTAACACAGGTACGGCGGACCATCACACGTTAACGTTCGGCATCGGAGGTCGAGCGATATGTATATACGCCGTTGATCTGGAAGCTTGCTAATCTAACAGTGATCGGATGTTGGACTTGCGCGAAGTTTACTGTGGTACGATGGGCATATTGGATTGGCTATTGACTATGTGTGTGGGCCCAGGGTCAAAGGTTTATCGTAAGATTAATTTTGAAGCGTTGGATATTTCTATAAAGTCCGAAGGGTTAAACTTTAGACATAAGGCTTGGGAATTCAAAAGTTGTAAATATATTTATTTGTCAATTTCTTTAAAATTGATAAATAAAAATTAAAAAGAGATCAAAAATCCCTGTGGGATAAACTAAAAGGAATACTGACAGAGGAATACCATTAGCGGTTCGTGGTTTTGACTCATGGTTTTAATAAAGGCAAAACTATATAAGGAGAAGAAAAAAAAATAGAGAACGAGGTGTGCATTGTAAGGGTTGTGAATAAAAATTTCTCCAAAGAATATCTGTATGGGCGAGCTCTGTTCTTAACTGATAAATCTGAAACTATGATGCACCCATGAATATAATGATCTGACGATGATGAATCTATGGTTTGAATGACGGACGAAATCATGAAGAATTGGTGTGAGTATACAGAAAATAAATAAATCTGGTGACCGACAAGGTATGTCGTATGGAAACTGGTGGATCCAGTATGAAAATTGATGAAAAGTGGTCTGCAGTGGTGCTGAGGGTCGAAGCCTTCAGAGAGGGGGTTGTAGCTCCCTTCCAGTGGTAGCTGGTAAACGAGAGCAGGGGGTAGTAGCTCCCTTCCAGGAGAGGCTGGTAAATGAGATAAGGTTGTAGCTTTCTGCAGGTGGGTGCCTGCGTGCTGGTATAAGTCTGCACCAGCATATATTGTAAGAAGTTTTCTCTATAATAAATATTGAAGACTGAGATTACAACAGTGGTGGTTTTCTCCCGAATTTGGTTTCCACCTTAAATCCTGGTGTTCATATGTGTTATGGTTTGTTCTGTTATTTCTGTTCATGCTTAATGCTTATATGATGCAATGCTCTAAGTAAAGACATAATAAGATATTTGGACATACATGTTGGATGCAGTACTGTAACATATGGTTTTAAGAGAAAGAAAAGAAAAATTGTTCAGCCCTAAATACTGATTCACCACCCCCCCCCCCCCCTCTTAGTATTTTTCCCAACATTCTTTAGTCTTGTATTTCCATTTCTGGATAGCCATGGTTTGATGGATTCTCTTGCATTTAGTTGATTTGAATTTTCGGATGGTTTCGAAACTAAGTGAAGTGCTCTTTGAAATAAAAAAACCATGGCCTAGGAATCCCTGAACTGGATTGGGATTGTGGTAAATCCACATTTTGTGTTCCTTGGTAGGCCTAGGAATCCTCGATCGATGAATGGATGGATATACAGTAAATCCTATAGGTGTGTTCCCTCAATCAGCCCTAGGAATCCTCGACCGGTGTATGGTAGGATATATGGTAAATGCTGGAGGTTGGAGTCTCGATTAGGCCTAAGAAACCTCGACTGGCGAATGGCAGGATATATGGTAAAGACTAGATACTAGGAGGCAGGAAAATTTCTCATGGTGTAGGTGGATAAATCTGATGGCATCCATGCTTGTTTAGGGTGTAGAGATCTAGTGGGGATTGTGTTAAATCCTTAGGAAACCTAGTTTGGTTTGGTTTTAAGTCCCACATTCATGCCTTGAATATGGCACGAGGGTGATTGGATGAAAGAAATATTTGATTAAGCCAATATATGTTTGGGTGGTTCGTGGAATCCCCATTGTCGGTTGGCTTATGCATTCATTAATAAGAGCTTCTTCTCCTTGGTATTTCATATGTAAATGTATTGGATTATATGTGGATTTTATGGTTGTTATATCCTGGTTCTTTCTACTAGTTATATGTTGGTTATGAGCATGTTTTATGACAGACTTTACGTATGGCTCTCATCATGTTTTGATCATTAATTGAATGTACAATGAATATATATGACCTAATATATTATAATTCAGCTAATGTGATAATGCAACAATGCTTCCTTATGAATCTCAGATAACTATGAGACCCCTATGCTCAGATCTGTTTTTATGACCTGTAGATTACATTATTGTGACATGTTTGACAAAATGTTTGTCATCGCTAGTGTTGGGGAAAAATAATTTCCTCTCATTTAATTTTTCAACCCAAGGGTTTCGTAAACTTGTGAAGCATGTGTGCGTTGTATGTGCTAGAAATTGTCTTTTAGTTTAGATCAATCTAACTACAAAATAACGAAAATCAATTTATCTAACATATGAAATCAAATTTTGAAAAATGAAATTCAACTAACTTATGAAATCAAGTAACAAAAAGAAAGAAAAAAAATTCAACTAATCTATGAAATTAAATAATGAAAAGAAAGAAAACAAATTCAAAATAAAATATAGCGTGCGTAATCACACTTGCAGAAATTGAAATTTTAATCTAAGAAAGCATTTCAAAGCATGTAAAAAAAAACTCAATTAATGTATAGGTAAAAAACTCAAGCATCCAATTTGGAAGTATGACGGAGTCACCTTCTTGCTATGATTTACAAGCATCCAATTATACATTTAACTGAGGATCTTAATCTAGGAAAGCATTTTAAAGGCATGTAAAGGAAAACTCAATTATTGCATAGGTTAAACACTCAAGCATCCAATTTGGAAGTATGACAGAGTCACCTTATTCATATGATTTACAAGCATCCAATTATACATATAATTGAGGATCTGATCTAAGAAAGAAATTTAAAGGCATGTAAAGGAAAACTCAATTATTTCATAGGTTAAATACTCGAGCATCCAATTTGGAAGTATGACAGAGTCACCTTCTTGGTATGATCTTTAGGAGCATTCAATTATACATATAATTGAGGATCTAATCTAGAAAATTAGTATAAGAACATGAAAAGAAACTAAACAACTGTGAGCTCTATTGCCTCAAACATAATCCAATTGGAGAATAGAAGAATCTACTTTCTTGAGATGTTCTAGGAAAGAAAATATTACACATTCATTATAAAACTAATACTAAGAAAGAAAATAAATCTTAATCTATGAAAACAAATAAATCGCACACATTGTAGATGGCCAATCCAAAATTATGAGAGATGGTAAATCGAACTGCTCAATATGTAAGCAAAACCAAGTCAAAGTGAAGGAACACTCATGAGTAAGGTGCCACAATATAATTTTTTATTCAAAAAACTTCCCCTATTTATACAAAAATTAGGTATATCTACTCAATAAATGTAGATCCCTTAAATATCTACTAGATTCATACGTGTCTCAATTTATCCCTAAATTCTAGATACAAATCCTATGACACATCAAGATCTCCATAATCTTTCTCCTTGGAATCTGGTCCACCTCTGGAGTTGAAATTCGAATTTGATCTTGGGAGGCCAAGTAAGACCCTTATAGAATCTCCAAAATAGGCCTACACATGTCACAAAACTCATAACACATATATAGATATATGAAACCATGTTAATTTTCTAGTTTTTAATCAAAAATTCACTTTAAATACATAAAATAAATAACTTTGGAAAACAAGGATCCTAACCCATATATTTATGAAAATGGTTACTTGATGTAGGGTTTTAGGTCAGATAGTTATGAAATGAGAGTTGAATAGTTATGACATAATGGAAATATGTATGAATATGGAAAACAATTTTGAGACTCAAAATACCCCCCAACTGAATTTGTTGCATGTCCTCATGCAACTATTGTATTTATTCATTTGTCCATGAGTTGATCTTTTATGAGTTTTATCTTGTATAGATTATTTCCAAACTTTTCTTCGTGATATTTTATTTTGGAAAAGTATAATACATTTCATTGCAACATTTTTTTTTTGTGGTTGGTTCTTGTGTGACAATAAATTTTTGAGCAATGGTTATTGTGTAACAATGATTTATTTTATTTTTTGCATAAAAGTTTATGAAAACATTTAGAATCAAATACTATAATAACCTATCAATGAACTAATAATTTGCAAAGAATATAATCTTTTGGAATCATATTGCAACAATCATTGGTTGGGAAGTATATGCGGGTTGGAATGAAATGAAAATGTGTGATAGTGTATGGCATGTGAACATGAAATTATGCCCCTTCCCCCAAACTAAAGATATGACAATGTGAAAAAAGGAGTGAGGAATTTTTCCAAAGTTACAATTTTAGCATTCTAAGGAATTACATGACTAAAAATTAGAAAACCACATACCCTCACTTACCTTAAATGTGGATGAGTTGTATATACTGAAGAGTGTGGTTGTTGAAGTTGTTGGATCATGAAGTATGTAAAACAAATGAATTCGATCTAATTCTTTGTTCTCTTTGTTCTAATGACAAGATTGGGATCTTTATTGCTGCTAATATAAATTGATTCCTATTGCAAACTGTTGAAATGATGTAGTCTTCAATCGTTACAAAATTTGATGGTACAATTCTAGTCATGCAAATAAATGTGTTTATGTTGAGCATGAAGAGAAGTCATTGGATTACCGACCATTGATGAATGTCATTAACCAATGCGAGGCAAACTCACCATTACTGTCAATAAGTGCCAAGGTACCTAAGTACATCTTGCAAAGTGTGAATAGATGAGTTGATGTCGAGCCACTTGCAAGGTCTGACAATCAAGGGACATTGATTGTCAGCGAGAGAACTTGTCATTAATTCATACAAGCCTCAAGGTACTAATAAGGACTTTAGTCTTAGACCTAGATAATGTGTTGATGTTGATAGGCCAAGACTTGTTAGAAGGGAGGCCTTAAGGAATCCTCCAACATCTAACACGAGCATGAAAGAATAATTTTTGAAGGACTATGGATGAAAATTTTTGCAGTGAATCAAGGTTTATTTGAAAAAATGGAAATGAAAATGGGATGAATCGGCTTTGTAGAGGAGATGAATGGTTTTATTTCTGGGTTATAGGTTAGTGAAAGCAAGGTAGGAAAATATAATGACTGTGAAAAAAAATGACCAGTGAAGGAAAATGAGACAAGGATTTTATTTAATGACTAAGTAGAAATGCAATAGCGAATGTAAATGGAAATGAGGTGAATCTTTTATTGACTGAGGAAGCATGGATGCAATGGAGACACTGGCATCTGAAAGGCTTACAAATTTTGGATGTGATTTGCATTAGCATGTGCTCATGCATTGATGTTTCTTTCTTTATTGTTGATCATCTTCTTGTAAAAGAAATATGGTCTCTAAGAGAGACACTGTTCACTTATGGTCATTTGTCCTTCCTCCTGGAACCTGCAAAATAAAACTAGGACTTCTTCTGCAATGGAATGTAATGCTATCAAAAGAGAGAGGTGTTCAATCTCTCTGGTTAGGAAATTTACATGAAAAACTGAGAATTGGTACTAATAAAAGAAGTTCACAAAGGAAAACCAAAACAATTTATACATGTTTTGAAACTAGTGCCTCAAGTTACCTTTTGTGTCTTTTTAGCAATTTCTTCATTCTTTACTATTTCAAACTTTGATGATAGCTTTCTCATTATGTATATATCATCGAGATCTTTCCAATGATGCTTGAATCGTCGAAATCCGATGTCGGATGAGAAAGTTAGGCTAATTTTACATTTGGGTGAAATAATGAAGTTTCTCAGCTGCAGAATTGCGCAGTTTTTGTAGCTCAAAATCTTGAAGATAAATTTAAGTACATACATCTTATGCATGTAATCAGTCTGATTTTAAAATTCAGTATCTCCTTCAGAAAAAATGAGCAAATACTCTACTTATTTTATTGATGCAAATAATTTTTATTTTTATTTATTTATTTATTTATTTTTATTTTTTTTATAAAAAAAATTCCATGAAAGAAAATGTGAAAAATCAAGAGCATGGATTTTCCAATACTTCCCATAACACCAAACTATAGGCATGAAAATGTTTTTGAAAAATAAAAAATCATTTGAATAATATCCCTGAAGAATATGAGAACGTGGCTCAGTGTTGAGGTGAAACGTTTTCATGTGTGAAATAAAGAAAATTAAACTGTGGCTAAAATAAAATTTATTAAATCAAGCGCTCTTCTTCTTTCACACTCAAACATTAATTGCATGCAACTACACCTCCAAACAATCTCTGGTGAAGTCTAGAAGTTCAGTACGCCGAGTAATGCACTTAATTGATCGATAGATATGATGGACAAATGGTAGAGATGCATGGAAGCCCATTTTTTTGAGAAAAAATCCATAGAATATGCAAGTTATATAACCAAAGAAAATTGCATGAAACCATTCATATTTGATTGTGAAAAATATTCTAACCATCAACACCATCAACACAAGCAAAGGAGAGGTAATAGACAACAATAATTCTGAATGGTAATGATGCAGTAGCATTGAAAGCAAAGGCCAATGTATTAAGAAAGAAAGGAACAAAGGCTCATAAAATCGATAGCCAGTCAGCATCAAATGGCTTTGATCTTCATATTTTTATCGTTTGAAATCCGGCGACTATTGCTAATTGTCAATCCAGTTTAACAAATTCGTTAATTACCTGCTTTGCCCATCAATAAGAAAATTGCAGAGTTCTTGAATTTTTTATTTCTTCCTCTCGCTACCATGCTCTAATTAACACCCATGGCTTCAACAAGAGACAATGAGATCTAATAATTGTGCATAGGATGAATAAATCAAATTGAACGCTTTGATTTATCAAAATCGCGTGAATGCTATAGCAGAATTTGATTTAAATTTGAATTCTTCATTTTTGCAGCGTGTTGTATTCAAACTATTGATAGATCAAGAATTCAATTGGATGAATCCCTATTAATTAGTCTTAGATGTCGATCTACCTCCTACAGATCAGAAAACAGATCATGGATGAAATCCCTCAACTGTGGTGTCAGCGAAATGAATAATCCACGGGGAAAAAAATTAAGCGGTGGAGAAATCACCGTGGCTGAATTAAATTGAATTTTTCATGCCATGTGAATCAATCTACAGCAAAATTCAATTTATATTCAAATAAAATTCCTCTTTGCAGTGTGCCACGTTCAAACAATTCACTGTGCAAAACAAATCATTTTTTTCTCACGCAGTCTGCAAAACAGAGCTTCAAGGATCCCTCAAAATTTCCCAAATGGTTAGGAATCTGGGGAAACCATTTCAAAGTTACCTAATTGCCCCTGTTCCCAAAAAAAACCCATGTCTTATTTTTTCCTAATTCCCCTCGGTTTGCTCAGAAAATTCGTTTTAAAATCATGTGTAAAAACAGTGATGTTTTTCCTGGCTTCTGCTCTGCTAACAAAATTAATTGCTCGTGGAACAGATTCAGCAATTTCCACATGCATCAAGAATTTGATTTCAATTTGAAACCAAACTCAACTTCCTGAAAAACGGATCTCTCAACTAAACTACGTATTTGTCAAACGATTCTGCAAATTACATTCACACAATCTAAATTTTGTTCAGGTGTAAAATTTGGCTAAAAAAATTCTCCCTTTGTTGGCACAGAGCTACAAATTTGATGGGGTTTTGGTTGTTGTGCGTGGATTTTGGGCGTAGCTTTGGTTTTGGTTTTCCATGGTCCTGAAAAATCCAAAGCCTTCTAGCAACCAAAACCATGTTCAAAACTGACAATTTGTCATTGCCAAGAAATAATAACAGTTTTTTGTGGAGTAGATTAATGTGGCAAGGTTGGGATCTCAACAACATACGTAATTTTTGTTTTATTCACAGATTGAATGTCAAAGCCAAACCATGGAAGATTGGATCCAATGCTATGGTTCCAACGTTGTAGATGCCCGTTTCTCTTCATTTTTCAAAGTCGCATACAATATCTTTGTCAATTCGTTCCTTTGGATTATAAGAAATGAATTCTTTTATTGTTTTGTTTTTTTAATTGCATTTGTTTTTATTTGTTTATCACATATCGTGGATTATGATGTTTGTTATTCATTTATTTTTTATTATATTTTTTTATTCTTTAATTAAAATGTTTTAATTTTGTTTTAAAAAAATTTATATATGTTACACTTTTTTTAAAATTTAAAAATATATACATATATATTTCATTTAAACAAAAGAATTTATTAATAAAGAAAATGAATTTGACAAGTTTTATTTTGGTTTTTAATTTTTTTATTTTATTTTAAATTTTAAAGTTTATTGAAAAATCAAATCAAATTAATTCAAATGATGGAAACAGAAATTAGCTTCAAAATTGCATTTTGTAGCTAATTTTTTTTTATATTTTATGATATACCAACAAAAAATAAATAAATAAAATTTAAAAAAAAAAAAATTATGATCCTCCAGGTCACACAAAGCATAGGAGGAGAGCATACTCGAGATTTTTATTTTGTTAGCATACTCAAGATTTTATGAGTCAATCCTTTTTTTTTAATTTTGCAAAAATAAAATGAAAATGATCGATCTCATTCCTTAAATTACCGCTCGTGATCTTCGCTTGTGCTCCTTGTTCTCAATCATTTTTTTATTGCAAATATTTCCTGCCTAGGGTTAGTAAATGGGTGGTTCTTACTGCACCACAAAACATCAAATTTATCCTAAAATTTACAAAAACCTATTTTTATTTTTTTTTTAAACAAAATTAAAAATTCTAAAATTCTAGCCAATCTTGGTTTTATTTTTATTTTTCCTACCTATCTAAAAAAACTATTTTTTTTATTATTTTTAAGTATATGAATGCTTCCATTGAAGCCATTTATGGATTAGGATCTTTGAAATATTCATATCCAAATTTACGAAATGTACCAGATTGGTTGTAAGGATATGAAAAATAGTCTTGATCTTTCTATTTGCCGCAAAGATCTCTTGAAGAATAGATTAATGGTGTGGCGCAATCTCTTTTTGATACTATTCCTCAATGTCATCTCTGGGCTGCATTCTAGATCCTTTGTCCATAAATGGTTGGTAAAAACTAAAAATAAAATACACTCTATACTGAAAGCTAGTTCCTATGCACACTTCCCTGGCAACGGCGCCAAAATGTTGGGGCAAAATAATTGTCTGTCATTTAATTTTTCAACCCGAAGGTTTTGTAAACTTGTGAAGCATGCGTGCATTGTATGTGCTATAAATTGTCTTTCAGTTTAGATCAATCTAACTACAAAATAATGAAAATCAATTTATATAATCTATGAAATCAAATAATGAAAAATAAAATTCAACTAACCTATGAAATCAAGTAACGAAAAGAAAGAAAAAAAAATTCAACTAATCTATGAAATTAAATAATGAAAAGAAAGAAAACAAATTCAAAAGAATAGCGAGTGCAATCACACTTGCAGGAATTGAAATTTTAATCTAAGAAAGCATTTCAAAGCATGTAAAGAAAAAATCAATTACTATATTGCTTGAACACTCAAGCATCCAATTTGGAAGTATGACAGAGTCACCTTCTTGGTATGATTTACAACCACCCAATTATACATTTAACTAAGGATCTTAATCTAGGAAATCAGTTTAAAGGCATGTAAAGGAAAACTCAATTATTGCATAGGTTAAACACTCAAGCATCCAATTTGGAAGTATGACAGAGTCACCTTCTTGGTATGACTTACAAGCATCCAATTATACATATAATTGAGGATCTCATCTAAGAAAGCAGTTTAAAGGCATGTAAAGGAAAAATCAATTATTGCATAGGTTAAATACTCGAGCATCCAATTTGGAAGTATGACAGAGTCACCTTCTTGGTATGATATTTAGGAGCATTCAATTATACATATAATTGAGGATCTAATCTAGGAAAGAAGTATAAGAACATGAAAAGAAACTAAAAAACTGTGAGCTCTATTGCCTCAAACATAATCCAATTGGAAAATAGAAGAATATACTTTCTTGAGATGTTCTAGGAATGAAAATATTACACAGTCATTCTAAAACTAATACTAAGAAAGAAAATAAATCTTAATCTATGAAAGCAAATAAATCTCACACATTGTAGATGGCCGATCCAAAAGTATGAGAGATGGTAAATCGAGATGCTCCATATGTAAAAAAAACCAAGTCAAAGTGAAGGAACACTCATGAGTAAGGTGCCACAATCTAATTCTTTATTCAAAGCTTGAGCATAAATCCAATTTTACACATGAAATGATAGGAGAAATATTCCCCTATTTATACAAAAATTAGGGATATCTACTCAATAAATGTAGATCCCTTAAATATCTACTAGATCCATACTTGTCTCAACTTATCCCTAAATTCTAGATACAAATCCTATGACACATCAAGATCTCCATGATATTTCTCCTTGGAATATGGTCCAACTCTTGAGTTGAAATTCGAATTTGATCTTGGGAGGCCAAGTAAGACCCTTCTAGAATCTCCAAAGTAGGCCTCCGCATGTCACAAAACTTATAACACATATATAGATATATGAAACCATGTTAATTTTCTAGTTTTTAATCATAAATTCACTTTAAATACATAAAATAAATAACTTTGGAAAACAAGGATCCTAACCCGTATATTTATGAAAATGGTTACTTGATGTAGGGTTTTAGGTTAGATAGGTATGAAATGAGAGTTGAATGGTTATGACATAATGTAAATATGTATGAATATGGAAAACAGTTTTGAGACTCAACAGCTAGGCCTTGTTAGGTAAACTTCTTGTTTAAGATTTGTATGGAAGACTTTGTCCTTGTGTCATTCATGGTTCTAGAAAGTTTCATTAAGTTTTGGCTAGAGGTCTGGATCCTAGCCTAAAAAAGTGGCTTAAATCCCATGGTCGCAGGCACAGAACTGGGTGAAAAATACTACAGACACTCCCTTGTAGGAATCATGCATGCGACTAGAGGGTTTCAGTAGAAATCAGGTAGTGTTGTTCCAGCATCTAGGAGTTCAGGGCACTGAAAAATAGGTTTAATTCAGTGTCTAGGCACCTGGAAGGGTGGTTTAGCCCTTGGGGGTCCTATAACACCTAATAGGGAAGTCATTAATGGTTTGATTTGTAAATTGCACTTCCTTAAGGTTATCTAGGAGGTATAATCATATCATATCAACTCTTCATCACATGTTTACTCTGGCAGGCCAGTAACTTGGGTAAATGTGGGATCAAGGTGTTACAAAGTGGTATCAGAGCATGGTTCAACCCTGGGACTCGATGGGAGGAATGTGGATTTTCATGCATATATGTCGGTGCCATGTGTGTTTTTTATGTTTGTAGTCTATGTGCTTGTTGTGTATGCATGGTGGTGGTCATGTTTGCAATTGTGTCACAATGTATAAGTTGATGATGTTGTTTTTGGGATGTGTTTGTCATGAATGCATATCATGTGCATATGCATTTGTTATACATGTAAATGTGATATGTTATTGTGCATGCATTTTCATGGTAGGTAAGAGATGCATTTTGATGGCCATTGTTGTGGTCTTGGGTCATGATTATGCTTTCAGTATGTCATGATGCTAATATGTTGGTTGGGATGAAGTAAGAGATGCAAATCATCAAAACAAGGTTGCAACACTAGACTTCACGGTAAGAGTGAATCATCGTATAGGTTTGTATGTTAGGTACATAGGTATGTTTTTTAATGATTGGTATATGCATTATGGTTACATACATGCATGTCATTATATTGTTGTTGAAGCTACATGTATGATAGATGCTAGCTGCTCAGTGTGGTCATATGCACATGCGTAGATAGTCATGCATGGTAGTTAAGTTGTTGTTATATGCAATGTGGTCCTATGCATGATGGTTATGGTGTTATGTCCCTATATTACTAGTGTAGCTTCTTATTGTTGTTAGTGTAGCCCACTTATTGTTATTTTTTTACCCCTGTAGCCCCCATATTTTTATTATTGTGCCCCATAAAATCCACTATTCTTATTATTGTTCCCTTACATTATTATTTTTAGGTCGGCTCGGATTACATTGTGACCTCATGGACTCCTATATATAGAAAGGAGGTTTTTCCATTTGTATCATCCAAGAATTATTCATGTATGTAATGTAAAGGAGGTTTCCCCCTCCAAGTGGCTAATTTATAAGGCATTTATCTCTCTTTTATTCTATTTTTGGAATTCGTTTCATAACATTTGGAATCAGAGCTTTGGATTCTAGGGTTTCACTGCTTCAAACAGGTCATCATGGAATTTTCGTTATAACTTTTTTTCTACGAAAGTTCAGAAGCAAAAAATAAAAATAAAAACCATTTGCGAAGAAATCCTGAGGAATGTTGTGTAAAAATTTCAGATCTTGGTTCACATTATTTTTGGAGATATGATCTGTGGAAGTTAAGCTTTTTGCAGGATCCTGAATTTCATCTCAAAGAGGTGACCTTGGTAAAATCATCATAACTCTCTCTCTAAGCATCAAATTCGAATTCTATAAAATTGGTCGAGAGTACATGGAATTTAGTTTCCTGTGTGTCAATTTTAGAGATGAAGGAGGAAACAATGACACATGGCATTTCATACAAGTTTGCTCCACTGAAACAGTCCATAATTAGGTCATTGTAGGAGATTGGGCATAACTTTGCCTTCAAGAATCCAAATCAGGTCAGACATGTAGCATTGGAAAGAAGATTCAGAGGGTTACTAAAGGACTGAAGATAAAATCTTGGGGATCCAAAATTACAGAGATACATCAGTTTCAATATAGAGCTCCTCAAAAGGAAAATAAAGGTGTGTATTTTTTTTTCAAATTGCATAAGTCTTTTTTGAAAAATCAGTTTGAAGTGATTCCAAGGGCACATTGAAGCATAGATATCAGTATTAGGTTCTAAAATTCCCCCTAAAAATAACTCAACACCCATTAAGCCCACGGAAGGCTATATTATGACTCATGAAAAGGAAGAAGCGCAACATGATATATCAAAATTACAAGGGCAGGTGCAACAAATTTTGCTCTCGTAAAAAGTAACCAAAAATGAAATGGATGGTTTGAAGAAAGGCATGGAAGCTAAGATGAATGGCATGGAAGCTAAAATGGAAGGTTTGAATAAAGGCATGGAAGTTAAGATGAATGGCATGGAAGCTAATATGAATGGTGTGGAAGCTAAGATGGATGGTTTACAGAATAACATGGATGGCATGGAAGCTAAGATCGATGGTATAGAAGAAAAAATGAAAGACAACATGGAAGAAATGAAGAATGATCTAAAAGTACACATGGAAGGTTTGAAGGAATTTTTGACAAAATTGATACAATAAATGATTCCTAATGGTGAAAAGATAGTATATTAAACTCATGATGAGAACAAAATAAATGTTAATCGTTATTTCATAAACTCTAATGTTGTATTGAAGACCCAACATATTCCAAATATTGATATGAGCAAGTTTGATGGCAAATATCCTGTAACATGGATATTGCAGATAGAGCAATATTTTGATCTCAATAATGTGCAAAACACACAAAAGGTATGCATTACAACCTTATATTTTGAACACAATACATTTGTATGGTATCGATGGCTTTGCTCCCGTAAAAAAATTGTCACTTGGTCAATTTTTATGGAGGAAATGATAGCACATTATGAGGATACAAAGAGCGACACCTTAAGTATGAGGGGTTTCCACAGTGCATTATATTAGATATCACTTTTGGGATTCAACTGTGTTAAGTAAGTCATTCATCTATGACGATTTCCATGAGAGTTAGTCGTAACTGACTAATTTCTCATGATTTTTTAATAGTCCACTTAGCACTCATTGTATCGGGTGATGCTCACAGGGGTGAAGAAGTGGGATTGAAACTAGTGAAATGAATCACATATCATCAATCATCACTTCCGGGGCTTGCACCCGGTAACCAGGACTTCTCGGGAGGTCACCCATCCCAAAACTCCTCTGGCTCAAGAGCGCTTAACTATGGAGTTTTTCCCCACAATCAAGCCCACTTAGCTTGCTACCCCATTTGCAAAACCTTAGCAAGTATTGTGTCTCATGAACCATTCAAGTAGAGATCCCTTTACTCTTTATATTTTAAGTATGAGGGGTTTCCACAGTGCATTATATTAGATATCACTTTTTGGATTCAACTACGTTAAGTAATTCATTCATCTATGACCATTTCCATGAGAGGTAGTCGTAACTGACTAATTTCTCGTGATTTTTGAATATTCCACTTAGCACTCATTGCATCCGGTGATGCTCACAGGGGTGAAGAAGTGGGATTGAAACTAGTGAAATGAATCACATAGCATCAATCATCACTTCTGGGGCTTACACCCGGTATCTAGGACTTCCCGGGAGGTCACCCATCCCAGAACTCCTCTAGCTCAAGTGCGCTTAACTGTGGATTTTTTCCCCACAATCAATCCCACTTAGCTTGCTACCCCATTTGCAAAACCTTAGCAAGTATTGTGCATCATGAACCATTCAAGTAGAGATCCCTTTACTCTTTATATTTTAAGTATGAGGGGTTTATACAGTGCATTATATTGGATATCACTTTTGGGATTCAACTACATTAAGTAAGTCATTCATCTATGACCATTTCCATGAGAGGTAGTCGTAACTGACTAATTTCTCATGATTTTTGAATAGTCCACTTAGCACTCATTGCATCGGGGTGATGCTCACAGGGTAATGGGTTCGGTTGAAAACTAGTGGAAATGAATCACATAGCATCAATCATCACTTCCGGAAGCTTTTGGGGTAACGGAGACTTCCGGGAGGTCACCCATCCCAGAACTCCTCACAGCTCAAGCACACGCTGCTTCATGGATTTTCCACACAATCCAAGCCCACTTGTCTTGCCACCCCCATTTTCATGTAGAAAGTATTGTGCTGTAGACCATTCAGTAAAGTCCACTTTCTGCTCTTTGTATTTTAAGTATGAGGGTTTTCTACAGTGCATTATATTATATATGATTTTTTGGATTCAAATGCTTTAAGTAAGTCATTCATCTATGACCATTTCCATGAGAGATAGTCATAACTGACTAATTTCTCATGATTTTTGAATAGTCCACTTAGCACTCATTGCATCGGGTGATGATCATAGGGGTGAAGAACTGGGATTGAAACTAGTGAAATGAATCACATAGCGTCAATCATCACCCCAAGGCTTGCAGTGGCAAGGACTTACGGGAAGTGCCCATACTGAAGATAATGGTAGCAGTGAGAGCTGAGATCATACCCAGAATGGTGGCCCACTAAATCAATCACTGGGTTGTAACCTCCCCTTCTATCCATTAATAAATATTGTTGCTTACTTTCCCACATATGTATCTGTATAAGCTCATGTGTTTCATATTATTAATTCTTATTTGATGCATATGGTTCATGCTTTATTGATTTAACTAAATAACTTGAATAGGCATCTGTATTATTTCCATCTTTTTTTGTTTAGTGTTCATCTTTGCAGAGAATATTTTGGCGACTTAGCTAAGATTTGAAGCTACAGTAAAGCAACAGAAGGAGAATAGGAAACGCTTGGACTCCAAGTAAGTTCTTTGATATGTTCTGTGTGTTTATTTACAGTTAGGAAAAGTAGTTGCAAAGTCTTTAACATTTTGTTCTAGATGAGCACTACATCTAGGGAAGAATGTTTTATCTGTAATCCATAATTCCGCATAACAAATTGGTGACTCCGTTAGGGAGTTTACCCTTCATCCTTAGTGTATTTGCCTCTAATTTTCTCTGTTTATTCACCCAGTAGCATTTACTCAGAAAGATTAGGCTTTTTGAAATCCAAATTTGCATTAGAAGTGTGTTAAACAATTGTATTTTTCCTTATACACTACGCCCAATGCATTGTTGGACAGGACACAATGCTTTGCATAGCACTGTCTCCCTTTCAGACCTGCATCGCAATGCACTGTCTCTCTTTAGAGACTACGTTGCCTCCTGAAACCATCCAAATTCCATTGAATTTGTCATTGCAATTTGTTTTCAGTTTTTTGTTTGTTGTGTTTTAAAGAGCCTAATACCTCAGATCAATCAATGACCTTAACTAATTCTTCCTCCTTTGAAAGAAAAGTTTGTTCAATGTTTGTTTAAAGTGTTTTTCTTTATCATTGGAGAATTAATTTCAAAGTATTTTCATTATTGTATTAGATCCATTTTCTTTTGAAAAGGAAATTGTCGTAAATTATTTGTTTCCTGATAGGAGAAATTGTTGTTAAATTCCTCATTTTTCCTTCAAAAGATAAATTGTTGTTTACATTCTTCATTTCTCAAAAGTAAAAGGCATTTTTTTTTATTGATTTGGTGCACTTAGTTTCTTTTCTGCATTCATAACATTAAAGGAACTGAAAAGAAAAACCTGCATTTGCTTGTAGTGGATTGTGTGTTTTGCAAAAGGAACGATTAGGAAAATTGCATTTAGTTTCTGCTCTTTGATTTCTTTTCTCTTAAATTGATTACTTTTTCTCTCTAGTAGCTAGGATTTTCATTGAAAAACTAAAAGTGAAAGATTTCTTATCATTTTAGTTTGCATTTTAGGATTTTCCAATACATCATCGCGGTGAACCTTTGAAAGGCAAATTGATAAACAAGATCAACTTAAAATTTATCTCAATTTACCAAACAAATCATTGGAACCATAACGATAACATTTAGAAGGTCTAGGCTAGAGACCTGTTCCAGCATCGTAAAACATAGCAGCTATCATTAACTTGTCTACGATACATTCCGAGTGTGATACCTCACTGCACGTACGTAATTATACGTAGCTTGTCCACGTACTTTTGGGTATATCGGGCGGTGTTACAATACGAAAAGTATAAAGGGGTGTAGCTCTCACTGTGCGGTTTCGCATCAGAAACGATAATACGGACTTGGGCCTCCACGTACCTTCGGGTATATTTGGGAGGACAACTTTAGGTTTCTATCCATCCATAGTGAACCAAGTCGACCGCCTTGTAAATTTTGATACACCGAACACAGCATTCGAGGAGATTGCTGCTTGCTTCCATGTTCATCGGAGGTGACCATAGGTTCTGATTTCTTGGTAAGCCCTTTTGTGGTAATACCCTTTTATTTTGTTTGTTTTTTGGGTATGTATAAATCTTCGTCATGTAAAAACAAAATCCTTTCTGGGTCATTCGTATGGACAACGTCCCAAACACCTTCTGCCATAAGTTGCTACAGTACATTGAAGGCGACTTAATCTTTTGTCAACCCGGAGGTAACTCACGTAATCAGAATGTGTATTAGTGGAAAAATGTGAATGTATTTATACATGGAGGTGAGGCTATTGGGATTCACTTCCCAATGACTCTTGGCCTTCCTTATTTACTAAATTACAATAATATACAATCTCACCCAAGCCCTTAGGATTAGGTGTCAACATTCCCCCTTTAATCCCAGAAGGATATTTAGTGAGTCCAAACGTAAAATCTGAACTTTCAGCTTTTCTCTTCAGGTCGCACAGTAAAGAACTTGAGTGATTTTCTCATTTGTTGGAACAATGATGTATGAATGGATGGTTTGGCTTCGAACATGATGTCGAATTAGATGGTATTTTGTATTGATGTGCACACGATCATGGAACTTTGGGTTCTTGGCCAACTTTATTATGATGTTGTAGGTCTGTAGGTGGTGGAATACATTTGGCTGTCTTGCCAAATCTTCTATAATTTTCTGAAGCCTGATTGCTTCGTTGCTTTATTCTTGGACATATTCTACTAGAGTGGTGGAATTTGATGGAGTAACATCCATTTGCGTGATCTCCGCCTCGGCATTCCAGTCAAGACTCATGGTGTAACATTGTGAACTGTGTTTCTTTGTCACTAGAAAGTGCGTGTTATTAGTCAAGGTGAAATCGCCTACTGTGTCTCCCAGGTCAGAAAAGTCTTGAGTCCCCTTCAAGTGCCTTAACACTCTTTTTGTAGCAGACCAATGTCCTTCACAAGGTTTTTGCATGAACCTTGAGAGGATTCCAACAGCAAATGAAATGTCAGGTCTGGTGGTGGTCAGGTAGATAAGACTTCCTATAAGTTGTCTATACTTAGTTGCATCCTCGAATTCCTTCCCTTCAATAGATGTGAGCTTCAAGTTTTGTTCCATTGGAGTGGTTAAAGGATTGCATTCATCCATGCCAAACTTGTTCAAAAGATCTCTAATGTACTTCTTTTGAGAAAGAAATATATATTTAGGATGTTGAATTACTTCAATACCCAGATAGTAATGAACATAACCCAAATCGGTCATTTCAAAACCTTTCTTTAATTCTTTCTTCATGGATGCAATATAACTCTCATTGTTCCCTGTCATCAAAAGATCATCTACATACACCACAAGATATACAACTGTTTTTCCAACTTTCTTAACAAACAAAGTTGCATCATCAAGATCAAAATGTTTGAAGTCAAGTTTCAGAAGATGCTCAGTTAATTTCTCATACCAGGATCGTGGTGTTTGCTTGAGGCCATACAAGGATTTTATAAGCTTGCAAACTTTGTGTTCTTGGCCCTTTACAACAAATCCTTCTGGTTGGGACATAAAAACTTTCTCCTTTAGATCTCCATTCAAAAAGGTGGTTTTTACATCAATCTGATGGACTTTCCATCCATTCTGAGCTGCTAGGGCAAAGAGAGTCCGAATGGTGGTCCATTTTTCTATGGGAACAAAAGTTTCTTCATAATCGATTCCTTATTTTTGTGCAAAACCTTTTGCCACAAGCCTGGCCTTGTGCTTGTCAAGTGAGCCATCTGCTTTATACTTGTTCTTGTAGACCCACTTACAGCCAATTGGTTTTTTTCCCAAAGGCGGATCAACTAGCTTCCAAGTGCCATTCTTTATCAAGGCATCATACTCCTTTTGCATTGCTTCCTTCCATTCATCATGAGAAGCAGCTTCTTTGAAGGAAGTTGGTTCATGATATGTAGACAAACTCAATTCATAGTTATAAGAAATATCCATATCAATAGGAGAATCAGAATTATCTACGTCACCTTCATTTTTTTTAGTGGAACTTCTTGTTCCTGTTTTTCCAACCTCATTGGGATGAACATTCTCTAGTGTCTTTGTCAGCCATTTGGGAGGACCTTTCTGAGATGGCCCAGGCTGCTCATTTGACTGAGTTGGGATTGATTCAAGATTCAATCTCCCAATTCTGTCAATCACATCATTCAATGTGTCATCTGTGGTTGTTTCTTCATGTGGGGGAGAGAGTGCTTCAGGAAATGATTCCACAGTTTGATTCAATATAGGAATCCCCCCTTCAAGATGTGGAATCTGATTATCAAATTCTTGGAAATACTTTGCATGTGTGAATCTATCCAGGCAATCAATTTGCCGCTCAACAACCTTGTCACTCTTGGAAGATTTAAGGAATATGACATCTCTTGCTATTACAAACTTCTTATTGGCTTCATCATAGAGACGATATCCTTTGGAGGTATTGGAGTACCCCAAGAAGATACATTTTTGACTTCTAGCACCAAGTTTATTCCTTTGTCCCTTGGGTATCAAGGCATAACAGGTGGACCCAAAGACCCTGAAATGCTTTACCGAAGGAATGTGGCCATGCCACATTTCAAAAGGAGTTTTATTTCTAATTGAACTTGAAGGACACCTATTCTTTATGTAAACAGCACATAGAACTGCATCAACCCAAAACATCAATTTTACATTCTTGAAAAATAACATGGAGCGGACCATATTTAAAATAGTTCTGTTCATTCTTTCAACTACACCATTCTGTTGGGGATTATATGGCACAGTTGTTTGATGTTTGATTCCATGTTGACGAAGATAATTTTCAAATTTGTTTGAAGTGTATTATTTTCCATTATCAGTACGTAGAGAGCCAATATTAGTTTGTGCATCATTTTCAATCCATGCATGAAAATTCTTGAATGTTTGAAAAACATCAGACTTGTTCTTCAATAAGTAAATCCAACACATTCTGGTGTAGTCATCAATAAATGTCATCATATATTTATTTCCATTTGTAGAAGCAACAGGCATAGGGCCACATAAATCTGAATGAATAAGTTCAAGTTTTCTATGTGCTCTGGAGTGTGAATCATGAAATGGTTGTTTGCTATGCTTTCCTAGAATACAAGCATCACATTCCTTAGGTTTCCTAGGAATTGTAGGCAGTCCATTAACACCACTTTTCTTCAACAAACGAAGGCTTTCATAGTTTAAGTGTCCAAATCTAGCATGCCATAAAAGACTTGATGGGAATGTACCTTCATCATGATGTGAACTGAATGCAAAGTTTTGAGCATGAGCAGATGAACCTTTCATCTTCAAGAGTCTTCCTTCTTCTATTCCCTCCATGACAAGTGAGTGATTTGATGCTTTTCTGACCTCTGCCTTGCCATCAAACAAGTGAACGGAGTGTCCTTGCTGGCGGATTTGGACCAGGGACAGCAAGTTTCTCCTCAACTCAGGGAGGTATAGAACCTAATGTAGAATATGATCTGGAAGACCAGGCAACTTAAGCCTGACTGTGCCAAGCCCTGATGGCTTGAGTTTGGATTTATCTGCGAAATATACTGCTCCATCAACTTTGTCAGTAAATTCTTCAAAAAATCTTTTCTAAATGTCATGTGACATGTTGCTCCTGAATCTAGCAACCAATCATCTCTCCATGAAGTAAATGAAACATCAAACAAGTCTTCAGTTACTCCATTGTTACAATGTGCTAGAACATAATGAGCGGATTAAGGTGCTTTACCTTTGTCTTTGTCATTAGTTTTACCTTTGTCTTGATTTCTTTGCTGCTCAATTTTTTCCCAAGGTGTTCTGTATGTGGATGCTTCATGCCCATCTTTATTGCAACGTGTGCAATGAAGATCGGATTTGTCAGATTGTCTACCCCCCTTTCCTCTGAAGTTTCTTCTTCCTCTTCCTCTTCGGCCACCACTTCCTCTGGAAGGATCTGGAGCATGAATCCTTTCTCTATGTGCAAAGTATGCAGCCTCTTTGGAAGACGAAGAGACTGTCATCTTCCCAAAAGCTTTCTCTCTTTCTGCAAACTTTTTCTCAAGGGAATCAAAGGTGATATGCTCAAGGTTTCCACTTGCTTGCAATGACTCAAGATAATGTGACTAAGTCGGATATAATGACTTAACATATGCTATGAGAGATATGTTAATTTTTACACCAGTGCTGTCAATGTCATGCATGATAGATCTTACTTCTGAAGCTAAAGCAAGGGGGTCATCATTCTTCAATTCAAGACTGAACAGCTTAATCATCAATTGAACAATTTCTAGTTTTGAATGTGAGTCATAGAGTTCTTTTAACTTGCTCAAGGCTTCATAGGAATTTGAAAATGGTGAAATATGGCGACTCACCTCTTCATTTACGGAAGCTGCAATCAAGGCATAGGCCTTGCAGTTCTTGTTTTCCCAAATGGCGAGCTCCTTGTCTGAAGTGGGCTTTGCTGTGGATTTCCTTCTTGTCCTTCACAGTTTCCTTTCCACAACTCATTAAAAATGAGAGTGTGCTTGATTTTCCAAGACCATTCAAGATAGTTCTCCTTGCTGGAGAGAACCACCCCTACAATAGATATGAGAGAATGCATTCTTCTGAAGGGAAAAAATAATTACTTTGCTGGAAAAATTCTTTTGAGGAGAAAAAAATTATGCTAGAAATATACTCAATTCTGCAAAAAAAAAATATTATATATATATATATATATATAGAACCACCCCTACAATAGATATGAGGGAATGCATTCTTCTGAAGGGAAAAAATAATTACTTTGATGGAAAAATTCTTTTGAGGAGAAAACAATTATGCTAGAAATATACTCAATTCTGCAAAAAAAAAAAATATTATATATATATTTTGGGAAAAAATTGTGTGAGAGGCGGTGGTATTATGAATGGGAGCGCGAGTGGTATTATATGGAGTGGTATTAAATGAGAGGTGGTGGTATTATATGGGAATGGTATTAAATGAGAGGCGAGTGGTATTATATGGAATGGGGTTCTGTGGTATTTAAACAGAGGCGGTGGTATTATGCATATGGGGGGGAGTATTAAATGGGGTTCGGTGGTATGAGCGTATGACAGGGTTGTAGTGCGAAGGGAGGGGCGCAGTGATAAGGGCGGAGTAACAATTGTTGAGGTCGAGTGTATGGAGACTGCACGGCGGAGTGGGGAGCAGTGGGTGCGCGAAGTTTGAGATGGAGGGGTCGTGGAGTGATAAGGGCCGAGGGTGTAGGGAATAGTCTGTGCAGGGGCGTTATAGTCGAATAGTCGGGTAGGCAGGGGTGCAGTCGTTATAGTCGTATAGGTATCATTACAGTCGGGTAGGCAGGGTGCGGGGAAGGGGATAGAGGCGTAGGGGAGCTGGGAGTATCATTGTTCGTGGTTTGCGGGAGGGAGACGGGAGACAGCACGAATGGAAACGGTGGGATGGGCCTGTGGGCTGAGTGGAGCGAGGGGGTGGGCTTCGAGTGTTGTGAGGTGGTATGGGTGGGCCGGATAGGAAATGCGTAAGGGAGATAGCAGATAGGGAATGCGTAATGGAGTGCATAAGGGAGATAGCAGATAGTCATGGAGAATGGCGGAGGCCGAGAGGCCGTTAAAAATTTTGGAATGGCAGGATTTCAAGAGCTGCAGAATTGCAGGTATTTGCATGACTACAGAAACACAAGAACTGCAAATTGCAGAATCTTTAGAAGCTGCAAAAATGATTCAGAACTGTGCATAAATTGCAGAGATAATTTTTTTTTAAAAATGCAGAATTATAGTATATAAACTCAGAATGGCATCAATCTTATAGAGCAGCAAAAAATAGACATAAAACTGACTGAGAAAAATACTGTTAGCAGAAATGAGGGAGTTACACCACAGGCAAGAATGCCAATAGTGGGACTGGCTCTGATACCATGTCAAACCAGGAGGTAACTCCGCAAATCAGAAAGTGTATTAGCTGAAGAATGTGAATGTATTTATACATGGAGGTGAGGCTATTGGGATTCACTTCCCAATGACTCTTGGACTTCCTTATCTCCTAATATAATTTAATATACAATATTAAATATTCTCACCCAACCCTTAGGATTAGGTGTCAACAAATACTCTACCGAATCAAGTACTATCCATACCTCTAGTGAAACATCATCTTCTCATATACCAGAGTTAGCTCAAGTTGTTTTTACACATCCCGGTTCATCTACTGTTGTCGAAACAAAGTCCTCATAGCTACCTGTGGTCACAATCCATCTAATCAGTGAGACCATACCTCTTGGACTCGATGTTGTTCAACCAGAAGTTGATCCAGATCCTGTCTCTTATTTTCCATAATATCTGAATCCCGAAGTCGAACAACCGGAATTTGTTCATGCCTTGGTCATCCCACAAATTTTTCTAGCCATTGAGTTCCCCATATCACACATTCAACCACCTGAAATATACTTTGGGTCTGACGGTGAAATACTTCTACCTGGTTTAATTGTGATCGAAGAAATCCCACAAGACGAGACACCTTTAACTCCAACCCATTTTGGGGAGGTCCTTTACCTATACAAGTATTTTCCTCAATCATCACCATCCGCTTTTGTTGATCACGTTCATATTCAAACTCTCATCAATCTAAAAGGGTATAAATTTGGTCAAGTAACCATGCCTGGACCAACATCTTCGGTTGGGCCATCTGTTCCAATTACGTCAGCACCTGCCCCCGCTACCCCGTCTATGTTTACAACTTCACCAAAATCATATTTTCATGGTGGCCCTATGGTACCATCAGGTTATAAATATTTATCTGATATTTTCTATGGTGCATATTCAAATCCATGGACTTTACCAATGTCATCATCTAGTATTATAAATGGTAAACCTATAGTGAGTACTGAACGACTTTATTCTTTATACACATCATCAGGGAAATATCAAGTTGGTCCTTCTTGGTCTATTCCTTAAAGTACCATATCAACTGGACTTCCAGCATTTGGAGAGAAATATTTTCCATCTTATTATCCTCCTCATGCTGGGGAGAAACCTTTGGTCACCCAATATGACAGTACTCCGTCACTTTTTGGTCAACCTAATGTCAAAATGAATGTTTTTCAATGGCATCCCACTCTACCTATCCAACAACAAACGGTTATACACTCGTATCAACCAGTTCAACCTACCCACATCGTTTCCACTTGTTAATACATCTTTACCCCTGTTATAGAATCAAAATGTTGTACAACAACATTATCAAGTGGGTTCTTCAACTCAATATCCTCAAATATTGGGTCCACAAACTCCAAATCCTTTGGTTAATCTACAAAAACCTGTATCCGGAATCATCTATTCACAAGTTGGTTTACCATTTTATGGAATGTCACAAACACAACCTAGTTATACCTATCAACTGAATCCAAATTATTCTAATTTAGGTTATAACATTAGTGGATAGACCCCTTGGCAGCCTCAGGCACAAATACCTCAGACTTCATTTCAACAAGTATCATATCCAGGTTTTGGTCAACAGAATCCTCAAGCATTTTCTTTTCAAAACAACCCCTATCTGCATTACCAGCAGCTGATTCCTTATGTTGGTGCTCAAAGTCCTGTTGCTCAAGAAATTCTATCTTACCGTGGCTATGCTCAACCTGACCTTAATAGACAGTTACCCTTTGTTGCAACTTTAGAGTTACCAGATTTAAATCGGCTAACCAATGATCCAATCAACTACGCTCCTTGGTGGTCGGTGATACCTCACAAATTACCCTCAAATATTCCTAAGTTCAATGGAAACCCTGGGGAAGACCCGTCGACTCATGTCATGACTTATCATTTATGGTGTTCATCAAATTCCCTAAATGATGATTTTGTTCGACTACGTCTTTTCCAGCATACGCTCACATATCCGGATGCAAAATGGTATATTGAGTTACCTACAGCTTCTTTTGATAATTTCATTGCCCTAGCTACTATCTTTTTTACTCACTTCCAGTTACCCATCATATATGAAACTGGAACAGAACTCTTGACCAATTTCAAACAGACTAATGCTACTCACATTTCTGACCATATTCATGAGTGTCATCATCATCATAGAATGGTTAAGACATTTTTCCTGATCAGCTCCTTGTTGAGTGGTTCATTAAGTCCCTATTACCATCTATAACTGAGGATGTGGCTAAGGGTGGTGTCGTCACAGAAGAGAAATTTATTGCTCATGCCCAATATTTAGACTTGATTTATACTCAATCTGGCATGCTCTATGAAAAAATTCCTAACGTGCCGAGATCTAATTTTACTATTCCTCCTCAATTACAGGACTCTCATGGCAGAGACGGCTTGATTGGCACTGCAAGCACACATCATACTACTGCATCTAATCCTTCACCTTCTTCCAAAATTAATGTCATGTTGTTTGACAAGGGCAAAAGTGACAAGAAACCCAGAAGTAAGAAAAAGGGGAAATCTAAGAAAAAACAAACTTCTAACCTGCAGGAAATATCATCTGATCAATCATCTGGACCTAGGAAACCTCGTTATCCATGCATAATCTGTAATGAGGAACACTTTTTTCGATATTGTCCTCACCGCACTGAAGTCTCAAAGATCATTAATACTTCCAATGCGTCAACTGTCTTGACAGATCCGTTTCCGAATACGGACACAAATTTGGTTGCTACCGATCCAGCTTCTAGTTCCCAAGTACTTAAGTTATCTGTCACAAAACCTTCAACAGATATTTTGGTGTCAACGCGTAATAAATATTATGGTAGTCAGGCCACTGATCAACCTACTACCTCGACTATGAATCCGTCTACAGAATTAGTACTGCCTACTACTATTCCTGAATTGACAATCAAGCCACCAAAGGGAGTAATTCACAAATCAACATATAATCCTCGAGCAAGAGCTGCTCAAAATTATAATATAGTTGAAGATTTGGCTCAATCCCCTTCAGTTATGTCTGCTCTTGAGGTATTACAAAATTGTCCCTCCCAAAAACAGGCTTTATTGTCGGCTATTAGTGGAATTGACCTGACTGATTCTAATCTTGTCGTCTTTAATCATACGGGATATGTGTCGTAACTACCAGCAAAATTGGCTTTCTCCATATAATTAAATGTTCTCAATCACCTTGTTCATCTTACTATTATTGATGAGGGAGCATCTACATGTATTATATCTCTTAATTGTTGGAAGTCACTTGGCTGGCCGTGCTTATCACAATCATCAATGACGTTGAAGGCTTTTGATGGATGAACATATAAGCCTTGTGGTATTATTAATAACCTGCATGTTGAACTAGGGGGAAATGCAGTGAATTTTGATGTCAAGGTTGTTGACGAAACCCTTGACTATAATAGTATACTTTGAAGGCCATGGGTATATGCAATGACTGCAATTTTTTCTACATATTTTAGAATGATTTCCTTTCCATATAAAGGTACTATCACAGTCATTAATCGGCTATCCTTCCTTACCTCTACTTCATAAGTAATTGGAAGTGTTTTGTTCATTCACGCACCCCAACTAGCACTTCAGAACATTGGTGTAGGACTTTTAAAGGATTCCACTCTCATGGGAACCTTTTCATTACCGTCGCCTGCGATGTCGGCAGAAATTGCAAGTATAGATACCTGCTACATGATCTCTTCCACTCCATCTGGCTTAAGGGAGAGTACAGATGATTCTGAAATTGTTATGTTGGATGAATTTCTACCGCCCATCCCTATTGAGTTGGCATAGCAATCAATCTATTTGGCTTGGGCAGAGAATCCGGAAACAATGTCGCCGATTATTTGGGTTGAACGTTCCTTAGAATTTGGTAGTCCATCTAATCCATTTTCCTCAATTTTCTTGACATATGAGAATATTTTGGAAGCCATAATGTCAAAAGGAGAACCATGGGAATATTATCATCATCGTTCCCATCTTCCTGATTATGAATAAAATCATCTTAGTGAAATATATCACCCATCAATCAAAAATTTCTTTTTGAATTATTTACCTATTAATGCAATTTATTCCAAGAGAAATCTATCAAATATTGAAGAAACCATTTCTATCGATATTTAGACCAAACCTGGCGTTGTGGAAAATATTCATGTCGTGTATCTTGTTCTCCATCAAAACTTGAAACATATCTCTCTCTATTTCATGAATTCCGTGATGTATTTGCTTGGTCTTACAAGGAAATGACAAGCATAGATACCAATATTATTGAACACACTATTAATATGTATCCTGATGTCAAACCGGTGCGTCAATGGCTTCGTCCTGTTCATCCGAAGAAAGCCACTGCCATCAAAGAAAAAGTTGAAAAACTTTTGCGTGTTGGTTTCACTTACCATGCTCCGCTGACTAAGTGGGTTTCCAATATCGTTCCTGTCATCAAAAAAAAAAGGAACCATTAGAGTGTGCGTCAATTATCGGGATGTCAACATTGCTTGTCCAAAAGACAACTATCCTACTCCCTTTATTGACGATTGTGCTGGATGTGAAATATTTTTGTTCATGAATGGATTTTCCAGCTACAATCAAATCAATATCCACCTAGAGGATCAACATAATACAACATTCATCTGTCCCTAGGGCACATTCTCTTATAGGAAACTACCATTTGGTTTAAAGAACGTTGGAGCAACCTTTCAAAGAGCAATGGATTATGCTTTCAATGACATCAAGCACATTTTTCAACCTTATCTAGATGATTTACCAGCACATTCACGAAATCAGACTGATCACCTGATGCACTTGAGAGCCATCTTTTTACGCTGCCGACACTAAAAAATATGCCTCAATCCACATAAATGTGTGTTTTGTGTTCATTCTGGTTGTTTGCTTGGATTCGTAGTCTCAAAAGAAGGAATTCGAATTGACCCATTGAAGGTTCAGGCCATTCTTGATTTGCCTGCACCATCAAATTTACTTCAGATACAGAAATTTCAAGGAAAGGCTAACTTCCTAAGAAGGTTCATTCCAAACTACGTTGAAATGGCTAAAGGATTTAATCAAATCTTGAAAAAGGGAGTTCCCTTCCATTGGGACCAAGTTGCGCAAGCTTCTTTTGATGTTTTCAAGGATACTCTTGTCTGAGCGTCATTAATGTATCCCCCTAATCATCAAAATGATTATTTCCTATATATCGTCGCAGTTGAAACGACCATTCCAATGGTTTTGGTCCAAGTACAAGATGGAATTGAACATCCAATCTTTTATGTGAGTCATAATCTCAATGATACGGAAGTTAAGTATTCATACATAGAAAAGCTTGCCTTGGCAGCTGTTCAAGTTGTCCAAATATTTCGCCACTATATCCTACTCCGAAAGACCACTGTCGTTTTAGATTGCAACCCCATGACTTATATCTTATCATGTCAATTAATGGGGGGGAATATTCAAAATGGATTTTCATTTTGCTGGAATTTGATTTGGAATTCATCAAATCCAAGTCAAAGAAGTCTTTAGTATTGGATGAGCTTCTTTGTGACCTTCCCTCTAATAGTACTGAAACTACGTCGAAACCATCAATTCCCGATGAGTCTCTATTTCTGATCGGATCATCTGATCCTTGGTATGGATATTTCATCATTTATCTCCAAACTCAAACTTTTCAACCTGATACCTCTCGCTCTGAACAGCGACATATTCGATACCAAGCCAAAGATTATCTGATCGTCGGCGTTACACTTTATCGTCGTGGTGTCGATACCATTTTAAGGAAGTGCCTCACTCATGAGGAGGCCGAAAAGGTTTTAAATGATTGTTATGCTAGGGCTTGTGGTGGAAATTTATCTGGATATGCTACCACGCAGAAGATACTTCACGCCGGTTACTTTTGGCCTACAATTTTTCGAGATTGCATCCTCGCCGTCAGAAGTTGTCATGCATGCCAGATTTTTTATTGTAAAATGCACAAACCGCCAGCGCCAATGCATATTTTTGTCTTTATGGGACCATTTTCGAAATGGGATATTGAATTCATGACCTATAACCCTCGTTCGTCGGGGGGGCATGGTTATATTATTGTTGCAGTCGACTACTTTACCAAATGGGCCTGAAGCAATGCCTACAATCAGCAACACAGGATAGACAGCTGCATTGTTTTCCTTTAATCATGTTATTTCACGGTTTGGGGTCCCGCAAGCTATAGTTACAGATCATGGGAAGCATTTTCACAACCGCATGATGACTGAATTAACTGCCAAGTTAGGATTGTCACATGATAATTATACTCCTTATTATCCACAATCAAATGGACAATTTGAGGCTATCAACAAGATTCTTAAACGTATGCTTCAACGAATGATAGGATTTCGTAAAAGAAACTAGAATTTTATCCTATACTCAGCCTTATGGACGTACCAAACTTCGGTGAGAAATGCAACCGGATTTACTCCCTTTCAATTGGTGTATGGTCTGGAAGCTATCTTACCAATCCAATGTGAAATACCATTGTTAAAACTCACAATCGACTTTTTACCTGACACCTCAGAAGAAGAAGAGCATATTTTTAAGTTTCATCCATCTTGATGAAACGCGTCGTGAAGCCCAATTGGCCAAAGAAGTGCATAAGAGACTTATAAAGGCGCAATACAACAAAAATGTCCAGACTCGCATTTTCTTAGAGGGCGACTTGGTCTTGCTTTATGATCAAGAAGCTGATGTAATAGGTATATGAAAGTTTGAGCCATTATGGCATGGCCCCTATATTTTCAAAAGAGTTCTTACTAAGGGTGCCTATGAGTTAGTTTATTACGATGGAATTCCGTTGGCGCAGCCCAGAAATAGGTTGTATCTGAAATGTTACTATGCTTAATCATGATCGTAGTAATTTTTTGTATTATATTGTATATATATGTTGTTGATTTTGATTCACTGTCTTAGTTTGTTTTTAGATTTTTCTTGACGTTAGTAATCCAATTTACATTTCATCGCAGATGTCTGAATCTTCGAAACCATTAGTTGGATATGTTGATGGTGCTAGTCGTAGTACACAGAATCTATCCTCTGCAACGTGGGCTAGTTTCGCTCTGAATGGCGAGTTAGTGAGTTTTCAAGGGATTTGTATTGGTAGATCGACGAACAATATCACTGAGTATAGCACGTTGATCTAACTTCTCTCTGATGCCATTTCATTTGGTATTAACCGCATCATCATAAGGCTAGACTCACAACTTGTGGTATTACAACTTACTAGTGTTTATACTTTTAGAAATCCAACACTGCATAGATTGTTCCTAAGAGTTCGACTTTTGGAAAGACACTTTTATTTTTCCAAAAATTTGAACAAATTGACTGATTCTTTAGCTAATCAAGTTTTAGACAAACATTTGCAATACATGTAAAGAAAACATGTGACAAACCTCTAAGAAATTATATGACAAACCTGTAAGAAAGTATACATCCTCTACTCTTATGGGAACCACTTGGTTCTTAATATTAAATGCCTCGATAGCTGGATCCCATGCTCGAACTAAGAACTCCAAGAGTTCTATTTGTTGCCTCATCCTTGACAACTGGAAGTACTTTAACAGTCCACAATTTCTTAAGGCTCTTACTGTGCCCGGATCATTTAGGGCAATCATATCCTCTTCTTCATGCTCTCTTTCCCTCCATGTAATCATCATTGTAATCCGATGAAAATATGAAATGAAGCCATAAGAACCATTAGATTCCATTCAATGCAAAAAATTGGGCAAATTTTGGGCAGAATGAAAAAAACAAAAATGTAGATTACGCCCAACGCAGGCTCTAGCAAGAGACAGTGTGTTGTGTATGCAAGTAGCCTTCAATTTAGCTGCTATGCAATTCACTTTTCGATTTCTAAGGGTGCGTTGCCCTCTTTTGGAGAAGAATTTACTCTAGGGTCCCCAAAACCCTAAAAATTTTCAATTAATGGAAATGAAATGATTATCGAATGAAAGAGAGGATTCATATCACTAACCTAGATCAAACGGAAATGAAATCCATCCACAAAAATGATCGCAATTAGTAGCTGAAGTTTGGGGGAAAAATTAAGTTTAGAGCTCCAAAATGCAAATGGTAACTATGGAATGGTAAAAATGAATAGTAAAATACATTTTAATAGTCATTTAATTGTTTGCAAATCATAGTTTTTGCTACGAATATGGTTTTATTATGTTTTTATCATGAAACAGGTATTTTTAATCCATTTGATGTTGTTGTGGATAGGTCTTACAACTGATGAACAGATTAGTCGTGCAAATTTATTTCAAAGAATGATTTGACCACAAAGCATCCTTTTTCTCCTTATTTTTCGAGCTTTGTTAAAAACAAAAAAGGAATTGAAGCGCACTTTTATCTCTTTTTTGAGCTTCGATAACAGCGAAAAAGGAACCCCTGGAGTTTTATTTCAGCTCTTTTCAGACTCCGATAATGTGAAAATATTGTGAAGCACTTGTCTTTTCGAACTCGTAAAAGTAAATGAATTGATATCTACTCAGTATAAGTTTAACCCTTTTTCGGACTGAGATAGATTATTTATGAAAAAGGAATACCTTAGTCAAACATGACTAAAGAGGTTCTCTCAGATATTATTTTACACTTTTTCGGATCTGAGCAACAACTTTATGAAAAATTACTTTTGGAGTTTTCTTTCGTACTCTTTTTCAAACTCTCTAAATATGAAAAAGGACCAGGCTATCATTGTCGGTAAGCTCATTAAAACATAAATAGCGACGGGCTTGTCGATCATGGAAAGAATCAAGTTTCATTCATCGCTAGACTCGTTAAATTATTAAATAACGATACATTATTCGCCCAAAGGGTTGAATTATAGATCAATCAAATGTTATCCTCCTCAAGCTTGTTAAAAAATAAAGAGGTACTAGTCAAAAAATGACAGGGGAAATTTTGGGAAAGTGAACATAACTTTTTACAGTAGCAGGTCGCTCTTGAACATGACACTTCACTCCATCACCATGACTGTTTGGGTTGGGTAATCTTCTTGACGGTTCATTCATACATATGGTTCATCATACCTTCACTTCGGTTTTGGGTTAATGCTTCCAACTCATCTCAGTGTCGCCAATATTTTCAAGAGAATTCATCCAGTGAATACTCATCCTTCTGCAATACTCATAAACCTTCATTCTCATGACAGTCATCCCTGAAAATTGCTATATCAAGTCATACATTTTTCTCCAAAATTAGTAACACCTGTTTCGCAATAAGGTGGATTCCTTTAGACGACAAATCATTATCCAGGAAGTTCACTGAGAAACATTATATTCCAGTACCATGAGGCTTGTTACAGCATCAAAAAGATCCTCGCTTCTGGACTTTTGACCAAAAGATTTTGTTTGGTGTTCGACAACAAATCATCTATTCATGCCTTATAAAATGTACTGCAATACCTTGAGGGCCATTGACATCAATGGTGGTTCTCTTGCATTTGTTAACAGCTCACATCATTGGTTGGTAATCAAACGATGTCTTTCCATGTTCGACTACAAATCATATATTCGCATGGCTAGACTTGTACCCGAATGATCGAGTGAACGAGATAAGAAGACCCCGGATCTAATTTCAGCCATCCGGGATGTGATTTTAGGATTGTTGTACACATCATCTGTATGGTGACCTTACATACAGATCATTATCCGAACATGGGCCTATATCTATAGGCATGTCTATATTGGGAAACATTCCAATATAGACGACTTTCTGAATTATGTGCATGTTATTAGATTGTTTATGTGCTAAACATGGGAATGCCTACCCTCAGTAATTATGATCAAGAGGATATATCATGATGTAATGTATTGTAAGATTGATGCAGGTTGCCACTCCACTTCATCTCTAGCCCATCATAGTGTAAAGCATCTCAATCAAAATATTGTTATTATTATTCTAAATTCATGCTTTAGGGGGGAATTGTTATAGGTCAATTTGGGAACCATTCCCAATGACCTGGTTAACTAGACATCATCTCAAGGACCAATGAATAGGGTCCATTATCCCCTATCATTTCAGTTCTTATATGCCCTAAGACAAAGAACAAGACAAATCATTCATGACTTTCATCTGCAAAGTTTTCCAAGATTTGAAGTTTATAATATATCATATGAGAGCTCATAAATGCTACCTCCAAAGGGACTAAGTGTGTTTCATATGCAAGTAACCCCATTCAAGGGTTCTTTTCAAAGCACTTCCTGACATTCAAGGGTGTGTTGGTCACATTGGGAATGAAATTCTCATTGTTCTGGAATCTCCACTTGGCTAGTGCCTTCTAGAAGAGTTCACATGTGTCAAAATTCGAACCCATGTGTCCATTTGACATCTACAAGATTGGGAACATGTCTTGCATATTATTGGAAAGTCATTGATTATAAAACTACCTTCAGCTCCTCTATAAATTGAGCACAGATCTTAGTGTTTGATAAGGAATAATTTGAATAGAGAAATGTTGGTGGAATTTCAATTGAGGAATTGATTTGAGTGACATGCTGTTGGAGAGATGTGCATTGTGATGAGGCTGGGATGCTGCTGGAGATGGTGACACTAAATCAATCACTGGGTTGTAACCTCCCCTTTTATCCATTAATAAATATTGTTGCTTACTTTCCCAAATATGTATCTGTATAAGCTCATGTGTTTCATATTATGAATTCTTATTTGATTCATATGGTTCATGTTTTATTGATTTAACTGAATAACTTGAATATACATCTGTATTATTGCTATCTTTTTTTGTTTAGTGTTCATCTTTGCAGAGAATATTTTGACAACTTAGCTCAGATTTGAAGCTACAACAAAAGCGATAGAAGGAGAATAGGAAGCTCTTGGACTCCAAGAAAGTTCTTTGATCTGTTCTATGTGTTTATTTACAGTTAGGAAAAGTATTTGCAAAGTATTTAACCTGTTGTTCTAGATGAGCACTACATCTAGGGAAGAATGTTTTATCCATAATCCATAATTCAGCATAAAAATAACCATGCTATTCATTTGGTTCTAGGAAGTGTTCCTCCAAACATCAGGCCTTACAGATATCCTTATGTCCAAAAAATAGAAATTGAACGTATGATTGCAGAAATATTAGAGGTTGGTATGATTCAACGTAGTCAAAGTTATTTCTCGGCTCCAGTAGTATTGGTGCACAAGAAGGATGGATCATGGCGCATGTGTCTATATTATAGGGAGAAAAATAAGCTCACTATTAAAGATAAATTTCCCGTTCCTGTGATTGATAAATTATTGGATGAATTACATGGAGAAATTTATTTTACCAATGTGGATCTTCATTCAAGATAACGTCAAATTAGAATAAAGACTAAATATATTCCAAAAATATCATTTTGAACTCATGAGGGTTATTATGAATTTTTGGTCATGCCTTTTGGCCTTACCAATGCAACTTCTACATTTCAAGGGTTAATGAATTCCATTTTCAAACCATTCCTTAGAAAATGTTTGTTAGTATGTTTTGATGATATACTAATCTACAACGGGTCTTGGAAGGATCATGTTCAAGATGTTGACAGGGTGCTCAAACTATTGGAGGAGAAAAAATTATATGCAAAAATCTCCAAATTTTCCTTTAGAGTACAAGAGGTGGAATATCTGGGTCATATTGTATCTCAGGAGGGTGTTAAGGTATACCCTTAAAAAATTAAATCCATTAAGGAATGGAAATTCCCCACAACCATAAAGCAGTTGCGAGGATTTCTCGGATTAATAGGGTATTATCCCAAGTTTTTTAAGAATAATGGGAGAATAGCGGCACCTCTAACAACATTATTGAAGAAAGATGCATTTTCATGGACTCCCAAAGCAATTAAGGCATTTGAACATCTTAAAGAGGCAATGTACCTAGCACCGGCCATAGCTACACCAGACTTCACAAAAAAAAATATTATGGAATGTGATGCCTCAGGAAATGGAATTGGTGTTGTTTTAATGCAAGAAGGAAGACCCATTGCTTTTGAAAGTCATCCAATCAAACAAAAGTATTTACAAAAATCTATTTATGAGAAGGAAATGTTGGAAATACTACATGCACTAAAGAAATGGCGACCTTACCTAATGGGAAGACACTTCAAGGTAAAAATTGATCATGATAATCTTAAATACTTTTTTGAACAAAGACTATCTTCAGAAGAGCAGTAAAAATGGGCCACAAAGATGTTGGGTTATGACTTTGAAATCATCTACAAAAAAGGGAAGCTAAATTTTGTTATAGATGAACTCTCAAGAAAGGATGAAGAGGTGGAAGAATTGCTTTGTGCCATTTCTATTATCCAACCAGATTGGATAACCGAAGCAAGGGATGAATGAAGAATGACGAATAAGTGTGGACACTCATTCAAAGTTTGTAGCAAGATCCTAGTACATCTGATACATTTATTTGGAAAAATGATTCCTTATGGTACAAAGATCACTTATATCTTTTTAATAATTCCCAACTAAAACAAAATATTATTTTGGAGTTGCACACCTCTCCCTTAGAAGGACACTCGTAATTTTTTAAAAATTTACCACAAGGTGAAGAAATAATTTTTTTGGGATGGCCTTAAATATGATATTCAAAAGTTTGTGGTGGAATTTTTGGTTTGCCAACAAAATAAAATTGAGAGAATTAAGACCCCTGGTGTTCTACAGCCTTCATCCATTCCAAGTCAACGTTGGAGGGAGGTTTCAATGGATTTTATCACAGGTTTACCTAAGTCCGAAGGAAAGAGTGTCATCATGGTGGTAGTTGATATACTTACCAAGTATGCACACTTTTGTGCATTATCTCATCCATTTAAATAAATTACAGTTGCTATTGCATTTATGGAAACAATTCAAAAGCTACATGGAAACCCAAAGATTATTGTAAGCGACAGAGATCCCATTTTTACAGGAAATTTTTGGAGGGAATTATTTCCTTGTTTGGGTGCTCAACTAGCTCATAGCTCATCTTATCATCCTAAATCTGATGGGAAAACTAAGATAGTGAACAAATTTTTGGAAGGATATCTTCATTGTTTTGTATCAGATAAACAAACACAATGGGTCAAGTGGTTATCTCTGGCTGAATGGTGGTATAACACTTCTTTCCATACTGCAACAAAATTGACCCCATTTATGGCACTTTATGGATCTCATCCACCATCCATCACATCATCTTTAAGAGAAAATTATAAGGTTCAAGCAGTGGAAGATCACATCGAGCATCAGCAACAAGTTCTCCAACTCTTAATGGATAACCTAAATCTGGCACAAAATCAAATGAAACAACAGGCAGATCAACATCGCATAGAGAGAAGCTTCTATGTAGGAGACTGGGTATTTTTACAGCTACAACCATACAAAAAAATGTCCCTCAAGCAAGCTAAGAAGGATAATAAATTATCGCAAAAGTATTATGGTCCTTACAAGGTGTTGCAAAAGATTGGCACTTTGCCATACAAATTGGAGCTTCTTGCTTCTTCTTGAGTGCACCCAGTTTTCCATGTTTCATGCTTAAAGAAGGTTATAGGTGACAAACTTCTAATTCAAACAATATTGCTAGAACTTGATGAGGAAGGAAAAATCATATTGGATTCTAAAGCAGTCACAGAAACAAGAGCTTGATAGCTACAAAATCGATCATTTTCAAAGTATCTCATCAAGTGGAAGAACTTACCCACTAAAGATTCCACATGGGAGGATGAGAATTTATACAGAACCATCCATAGCTACTCAAGCATTGAGGAAAACACTTTTTTTAAGGAAAGGGACATGTTATGTCCCTATATTACTAGTGTAGTCCCTTATTATTGTTAGTGTATCCCCCTTATTGTTTTTGGTGTACCATTGTAGCCCCCATATTTTTATTATTGGGCCCCATAAAAGCCACTATTGTTATTATTATGCCCTTACATCATTATTTTTAGGTCGGCTGGGATTATATTGTAACCACATGGACTCCTATATATAAAGGAGGTTGTTTCATTTGTATCATCCAAGAATTGTTCATTTATGTAATGTAAAGGAGGTTTCCCCCTCGAAGTGGTTGATTTCTAACATGTTGATCTCTTTTTTCTTCTATTTTGGGAGTTGGTTTCATAACATATCGTCATTGCAACTAATATCTTGATGTTACATGTATCGTGCTAATTCGGATTGGCATATGTAGATGCCTAAGGTTATGACATTCACGTATGAGTCGAATTATTTGTGATATTGTGTTGTATTAATCTAGATTGACTATGCATATGTTATTGTTAGGCATGAATGACAATTATTTATGAGTTTATAATGTGAACATGTTAGCTACCTATTGTTATGGACATCATGACCTATTTATGTTTTAGTTGATCTGTTTGTGAAGTTATATCATGATAGTATAGATTGATTATGTAGTCAAGATAGCCTCCCCTTAGATATATTAAGGTATGAGTTTTATTATGTCATATAGTGGTGCTTGAGTTTTAATTATGTTGTTGATTCATTTTTTTAATGTTTGGTTTATATTATGTTGTCTAATTGTTGTTTTAATGTTTTAATGTTTGATTAGTTGCATGATATGACTATTTGTCTATAATATTGCATTAAGGAATGATTTTGTTTTAATATGGTTGTACTAACGCATTATGTGTTGATACAGTTGATATGTACTTGAGTGTAAGTAGGTGATAGTTGTAGCATTATGTATTATGACTGTTATTTGATTGTGATATGGCTATTAGTCTTGGTAAAGGTTGATTTCAATGTAGTTATTTTTGGAATGTGTGACTTACATGTGTGAACAGTTGTAGGACAACATATGTGACATTATGTGGATGTGTGTTATATTCATGAACATGTATTTGACAAGTATAACAAATGGTTTCTAGTTGTAGTTGGATCTTCCAAGGGATCTGGAGTCCCTTGAGAGATGACATGGATGTGTTCAGTTACAAGGCAACATGTTTGGCACAATAAGGTAAGGTAACCAATACATTGTTACATTTATTTATACACTGGTAGTTGTGTGTTTATGGCAGTATAATGCAAGGGATTGCATGTCAAAAGAGGTTTCCATGAAATCTTGAAGAAGGTTCAAGTTGAGCTTTCCTTAGTAACCATGGGGATTGATTCATGATGTTTTTTTTTAGTCTTGTGCTTTTGGTATTTTGTGATTTTTTTCACTTGGTAATGGGTTTTGTTTGCATCTGGTGCAAGGCCTTGCCACTTTATTTGTGGTGTCGTATTGTTATTATTTTTTCATGGTTTTCTTCTTGTTTGTTTCTTTTTCTTGCCTTTATTTTTTAGAGTCTTGGGAAGAAAGAGGAAAGTTAATGGAGTTCAGGAAGAGTTGTATGAAACCCAACAAGTAATGTAATACCTGGATGAAGCTTGGTGCATGTATAAGGGAAGCTAAAGGAAAGAGTATGATAGTCAGTTGGATTGGTTGGATCCATTGGTGTACATGGATGGTGGTAGGACAGTCATGAGAAAGGTAATCAGGAAAGATAAGGTGAATGTATTTAAGGTGTCAAATGCTTTGGCTATGTTTGAAATTTTTGTTCTCAATGTTATGCATGTTGTGCAAGGATAAATGGAGTTCTCTTAACCTAGACCTTGTGATATCTGGTAATTGTGTTTTGATCATGATTATGCTAATGTGTGTGTGTATATATATATATATATATGTATGTATGTATGTTGTTGTCTGAAAGGGTCATCATGCATCATGATTGATTTATGCTAATGATTATATGTATATATAACATTTTCTGAAAAAGTCAACGAATATCATGATTCTTTTATGTTCATGATTATATGTATGTATGTCGTTGTCTGGCAAGGTCATCAGGAGTCAAGTGGGAAGAGTAACCCTAACATATCTACAAGGTCAGTATCATGTAGATATGAATCTTGTACTATGCCTTTGTTTATGTTAGGGACATGTAATGTTAAGGGATACATCAGCGGAATGGAAGCAATGTGATCTGTGAGATGTTGGAACAAGCATGAATAATGGAAATAAATTGGAAGTAAGGTTGCTTGGTAGAGTCAGTGTGTGGTATATGAATGTGCAGTATTAATGTTGTATGTATATTGTAAATGTTTCACATGTGATGTTGTGTGCATGTGGTTTTGTGTATATATGGTATTGTGTACATGTTGTCTATGCATTGCTATGTATAGATGGTGTTGTGTACATGTTGTTTATGAAATGCTATGTACGAATGGTGTTGTGTACATATTGTTTATGCAATGTTATGTATAGACGATGTTGTGAACATATTGTTTATGAAGTGTTGTGTATAGATGGTGGTATCTGCATATTGGATATGCGGTGTTGTATACATATGGTGCTTTTTGCATGTTGCATATGAAGTGTTGTGTACATATGGCATGGTGTGCATGTTATACATATGGTGTTATGTACATGTGGTGTTGTTTGTATGATTGTACAAGTAGTTTTTGTTCATATGGTGGCGTATCCATGTTGTACATGGGGTGTTTGTGCAAGTGGTGTTGTGTACATGATGTGCATGTGATGTTGTGTACATGTGGCGCTATGTACATGTCGTGCATGTGGTGTTGTGTACACGTTGTGCAGGTGGTGTTTTGTACACATTGTGCAGGTGGTGTTGTCTACATGTGGTGTTATGTGTGATGATGTGCAGGTGGTGTTGTGTGTGTGTGGTATTGTGTGCATGTTGTACATATTTTTTGTATGTGTGCTATTGTGTATGCATGTTATGTAGTCGTGGTATCATGACATGTGTATCCGTTTTGTTGTACTTTCAGTATGTATATGTATTGTGTTGTGTTTTACACTAAGTGTAGGTGTATGTGGTGTGTTGTACATCGGGTGTAGGTGTATGTGTTGTGTCATACACCAAATGCATGTGTATGTGTTGTGTTAGCAGTAGTGCGCCTCCCAAATTAGCTTGGCATGCTCGCTTGAAGGAACACAAAGGTGGCCAAGGTAGCATAATAATGCATCCTGGAGGTGGAAGTCTGGAACTTGATTTCCATCCACTAGAATTTGGTATGTGGTGGAAAACTCTAAATAATTTTTATATAGTTGCGGCCATCCAAAGGTCTTATGGCCACAAAAGTTTATAAAAATGGTTAGTAATACAACCATTGGTTGACGGAGGAAATCTACAACATAATTGGTGCTTCCCTTCTTGTACTTGATATTCAAATATAATTGTTGAAGATATGTGGACCACTTCTGATGGAAATCATTTTTCAACTTCCCCTGGGTTTGCATAAACTGCAAGGGTCGTTGATATGTGCGGATGGTCGTTTCCTTACCCGGAATGTAATGTTTCCATTGTCAGCAAGCCTGCACGATGGAAGACATCTCCTTATTCAAATTGTGTCAGAAATTGTCTCACTGTGATAGGCCACCAAATGCCCTTACTGGGTGAGAACTGCACCAATAGCTTAGTCAGAGGCATCTGTCTCAATTTCAAATGGTTGTTGCAGGCCTGGCAATGTGAGTACTGGTGTCAAGTAGAGGCAGTGATTTATCTCAAAAAATTCCTTTTGTTGGGACTCAGACCAGAAGAAACTTTCTTTCGCTCCACCCTTGGTAACTTGACTCAAAGGACAAGTGATGTGAGAGAATCCCAACACGAGCCTCCAATAAAAATTAACAAGGCCCAAAAAGATGTGAATCTCTATTAGAGTGGTCAGGGCCAGCCAATCCTGAATGACTTGGATCTTAGTTGGATCCACATGCACGCATTTCTCATCAATTATCTAACCCAAAAATTGGACTTATCTCATGCCAAAGGTGCATTTCTCCAAGTTGGAACATAGTTTTTGTTGTTGTATGGTTTGAAGGACTTTTCGAATGTGTTGCAAGTGTTCTTCCCAACTCTTATTAAACATAATGATGTCGTCCAAATATACAACCATGAACAAGTTGGTAAAGGGCCACAAGATGTCATCCATCAATATAATAAAATTTGCAGGCTCATTTTTTCAACTTGAAAGGCATGACCAACCACTCAAAAAATCCCTCCTTGGATTTGAAGGCAGTCTTCCATACATCGATGAGTTCTATTGGAACCTAGTGATAACCATACTTTAAATCCATCTTGCTTGGCCCTTTTGAGCTAGTCAAGAAGGTCATCAATCTGTGGGATTCGATACATGTTCCTGACAGTGATTTTATTTAATGCCTGATAATCAATTAAGAGCCTCTAGATCCCGTCCTTATTTTGTACAAGTACATTCAGGCTCCCACAAGGTGAGGAACTTGGTCGAATGTGCCCTTTTTGTAGCAACTTTTGGATCTACTAGTTGATTTCTTCATTTTCCATAATAGAGCGATGGTATATCAACCCATTGGATAGAGGTGCTATGGGAGTCAGATTGATCGAATCTTTGACCTGACAGTGCGAAGGTACCCCTGTGGGCGAGGAGAAGATGTTCCTGTATTCTTCCGCTACCTTATCCACCAGCTTTTGTTGCACGGTGGAACCCTTCACAAGGGCCATCGATATGGACACAGTCTTCCCCTTACTTTGGGAATGGATCAAAAAGAAAGCAAATTTCCTAGTTTGTGAGATGATCTTACTGCATTTCCTAGCAGAGATCAAGGAGATGGAGGTAGGCGGGGCTATAACTATTATTATATATAACTTACTTCCCAAAGTGATAACAATAGTGTGAGGCCTCGAATCATACATAGTATGACTCTTCCACAAGTATGATTGGCCTAATAATACATCACAAACTTCAAGACGAGAAACGTCACACAGTACCTCGTCCATGAAGAGTTTGATGCTATAGGGAAGACGACATCGTTGGCTAACTCGAAGGTCTCATCCTTGGTGGAGCCACCCAATGGTGTTTGGTTGCAGATGTGGTGTGGTCAGTAGGCCCATCCACTTAACAACCTCTTCTGAGATGAGGTTCTTTCTTCTCCCACCATCGATAATGAATTGTAGCGGAGACCCCTTCACTGATATCTAGGAGTGAAAGAGATGTTCCCATTCCTTTGGATATTTGGGCTCAATCTTCTAGATATTGGTGGTGGAAACAGTGGCGCTGAGCTCCACATCAATAATTTTCTTCATTTTTTCATTCCCCTTGTCAGGGTCTAACTCGAAGTCGGAACATGCATCTAACTCTGAAGCCTTCAACTCGAACACCAATGGCTTCTTAACTTGACACTCATTTGTGTTTTGAGTGTGGCTCGTATGGAACTCACACCACTTTCCTATGTCCTTCTTTGTTTTTGTGATGTTTTTCTTTTCTTGCGCTAGGGCGGGTTATCTTAGGTCACCCTACCTTGGCTTTATTCTTTTTTCTGCAGTTTGGAGGTGTCTCGCTTCTTTTGTTTAAATTTATACTCGATATTGATAGTGCATCGATAGGCGACGCCAAGCGAGGAGATGTACAAGAAATATATATTTTCATGTATGTATTTGTGTAGACAACTGTGGTACTTGAGTACTAGATGTCGAACAGAATATTTGATACCCAACTAGGTATGAAAATTATTTGTGAACTCTGACAAATCTTAGTCCCTTCCCTGCCATAGTGTGGTCCATTTTATGTAATTATCTTCATAGCTCCCAATAGGGTAATATTTTTCCTTGATGGCATCTTGGAAATAATTCCAAGTGGGTGCCATTGCAGTAGGTCTCACACCAGTCCTTGACGTGGGGGGCAGCTTTGACGAGTGCAAGAGTAATATTTTCACCCTTCAAATATGGAAATGTAAAATTTGAATTGTACCTTAAAGGAAGTTGCACCTCCAGGGTGGCTGTGAGATGAAGATGCGTCGCCTATGGGCATCTGTTGAACGATCTGGTAAACGTTTTTCATCATGATCTCCATCTTTTGTTGCTTGAGGGATTCTTCGAGCAATATTTTGAAATGATCTTCTGCTCCCTTGTCTTTATCTTCTCTGCCATGGGAGTTCGTCGGGGTTGGCGAGGTCGGTATGGCAAAGGTTCGACCATTTCAAGCCCTAACTCATTATACCCTGACCTCGTTGGGCACATGCACAAAAAAATAGAGAAAGAGAATACTGCTTTGAGACCATTGATCACAAGTTATATAGGAACGAAATGAAATACATATTTAACTAAAAACATAGAGCTACAGTGAAAACTAAACTTCAATTCACTGATAACAAAATATTGAAAACTGTTTACATGCATAATGGAAATAAATTATCTCAAACGATGGTAGCCTATCTCTGAGAAGAGGCGTGGTGGCTACATACCTCTGAACTATGTTACAATGAGGATCGAAGGCCTATTTATTATTTAGAAACAATGAAATGTTGATATTTGGTAGGGCTGGAGGTTAATACAAATTCTCTTATTTGATAATTACTTGTGAGCTTATTTCTTAACTTATTTAGTAGTTCATCGATTCAATTACCAAAATAAAAGTGACACACAATTAGGCTCCTCAAGCCAGGGCAAAACCTCTCCCTCTTGAAGAGGAAAACCCGAAAGGAATTCTTCTTATAGATCTTCAAATGACAAGTACCATGACCAAGACTCAGACCCTTGACCTATGAATGCCTCCAAGACCTTATCGTTGCTTCTAAATCTTCTTTCAGTGTTGATCCTTCTTTTCGTCATCAATCTACACTGATGGAATCATATCTCCAACGAATATCATCGTGCATATGGGTGACATTACATTATTGAGCATAATGTCATTCCTTCGAACTGTTGTATCAAGATAGATGACACCTGATCTGAGTCACTGTATTGTTTCAAAATTTCACCATCATGGCACCTAGCATTTATTATAGCACTGAGTTGATGTGCCACTGCAGCTTTTCTGAACCTAAGATCACCCTCCAAGAATCACAAAGATATCCCACTTCTTTACTGTGGAAATTATATAAATATTCACGTTATTTTAACCTCTGAAATATGCTCTTCTTATCTCCTGAAATCTACACTTCTTGACCCATAAAATTCCATTGTAGAACTACAGAAGAATCTGCATTAACTATTGTTGCTTCTTCAGAGAGATCCGCACTTTCTGAATCTTCTGAAATCTGCATATGTTGTCCTCTGAAAACCACATTTTTTTTCCTCTTAAATCTACATCTTATTCCTCAGAACAATCCGGAAATATTTACCCAAAACAGTTTGCACTTCTTACTGTGTAAATCACAGAGAGATATTCACTTTTTCCTGAAATTTATCCGTAATTATGTCCTGCAGTAGATCCGCAATATTCCTGCAATGGATCTACAATCTTGTTCCTTTTCTACGCAGATCAACAAGGTATTTATAGTTGTTGTTGTTGGTTAATTAGCTGACCTGCCAGCTGACTTTCCATGCTGAATTAGGCCGACTAGATCAGTTTTATTCCAGCATTGGAGATTTGATTCTTCACAGCATTTAAGGCTTGTCTCTCATCGTTGCATAGAGGGTTGTTGTGAGCTTCTTCCAAAAGTTCTTGGAGCATATTTTGACACTTAACTCAAACCTAATGGACATCAAGAATAAGTCCTTATACTTAATCAATCATGCTCATGAAACCCATGAAGCACATACAACAAAAATATATATTAATTTGACTTATTCTTTTACATAATTACATAATTACATAGTCAACATGAAGACCGACCTAGTTACACTTTTCAACACTCCCTCTTAACTAGGGAGGTATTCATACAGGTACATGGTCACTTTCAAACTAAATAATCTCATAAGAAGAATCGGATTGGTAATCGCATATGTATAGCATCATATACACCAGCATTGTCCTAGTGAAATGCCTTGACTAACAGCCCCATATCTCAACGAGACAACGGGCTACAAAGTTGGCGAGACACATGACTAATAGACACCATAGTCATTTTCTCTCCAAGGTACATACACCACCTAGGTGTTCCCATAGTATTACCTTCTTGGACTATTCTTATCTTGGGTAGCCATCCCTCAAAGAATATCGTTCCACGACTACCCTTATATTGAATGTCCTATCTCATTCTCAAAGAGTATCGAATGCCAGATGATTACCCAATCCTCCATTATGTCTTCCAGGTGAACACAAGAATGATGTGTCTATCCATTCTCTTCACATGCCCTTTACTAAGACTTGTGGCTGTTAGTCCTGGTCTAGTGCATGACACAGGTAATATAGAATCACATACATCAATCCCTCTTAACACAAGAAAGACATACTTCAAGTTTCTTCCAAGCAAGAAACTTATCACTAGGCTTCCTATCAACCAGGATCTTGCAGCAGCAATCCAGCTACTCATGAAGAATTCCTCCCCTCGGTATCATAGTTTTTTATATTGAGGAATATTCAACTTTTGGCTTCATAGGGCACAAATCATCCATCACTTTTAGTCATGATTCATGTCCACTATCAGAAATTGATTCATCAATATTTCTCATATGGTCCACCATTATGCTATGTTGCTTTCCTTCGAATCATTTCCAAGGATCATACATCATTTCTCATGATTAGCAGCCCTGCACAAATTCATCCATATAAACATATGCATATGAACTTTTAGAACAAAAGTTACCTTAGTGATGATATTTCACATGACATCTTCCTATAGGCATCGGCATCCTTCATACAGATTAACACATCTCCTAATGATATGTTTTTCCAAGGGTCTTCTTTTTTACTAGACTTCCATCAGAGTCTACATATCTTCCCAGGAGATATCCTTGTCACATCTTCTTGGCCTCCGGATGATAACTACCTCTTGACATGGTTGCATTTCATGATCTCTTCCTTTCTGCACATTCTTCATTCCCTGGATCTTACAAATTTTTCAATTTCTTGTTTATATACAACCACCTCATATTCTATGAGGACATATTATGTTGATTTCATTTGTCAGTGCACAGAGATATCCTTCTTCATAGATCATAGTTCTAAATATGGAAGTATATTACATGTAACCATATGACATGACTTCACAGCATCCAATATCGGCATACATCTCTGCATACCTCATACCTATTTCCCTGATTCATCCTGTAGAAAATTCTCTAAAATGAAGAGTTGCATTCCTTTGGCCTACTCCATCAATATGTCATCACATACAGAATTATGTTTCCATGATGACCCTTGATCTTGATGACTTCTTTACTTTAGTAATGTTATCAGAGAGGTTTTCCAGAAGTTGTTTCACCGAGAGCTCCTTCCATGCTTCTATCGAGATGCTTATTAATGTATATTGCTTCCTATCATATTATTTTACAATCAATCAGAAATCACTTAAACAGAAAGAATATCCTAATCATAATAGATATCTCTCACTTCCTCTTTCTTAGATTTCTTAGCATCAGGTTCTTCTCTTTCATTAGTGACATGGGCTTCTTCCTTTTTCCTCTTGTCCTTTTTAGTTTTAATACAATCTCTTTTATAATTCCCAATTTTATTACATCTAAATCATCATACATTATCCATATTCCTTCTTTTATTCTGAGGGCCAAAGTTTCTGAGTCTTCCTTTCTTCCTATATGAGGTTGAAAAGGCATGATTCTCTTCACTTGGTCGTGTGTCAGCTTTGGCCTTTAGTCTTGTTTCCTCTATTTTATATAGAGACCATAAATCATGGAATGGAGTGGATTCTTTCTTCCCATATAGACTAGAAGTGAAGTTTCCCCATTCCTCTGGTAGAGCATTCAGCACCATGGTAGTCATCTCAATGTCATACATTACTTCTCCTAGTTCCTGCAGTTGATCTCAGATTTCTTCTCCTGCGGTACCCACAGAGAATAGCTCCATCAATTTCACATATATTCCTTTTTTATGATTTTAGATTTGATACCTTAGAGATGAGATTTATGGATTCTGTAAGAATCCTTAGGGCTCGTATATCTCCCTTCATGTATTTGACATGACTCCATTGTCCTTGACTTCCATGCAGGAAATTTTGAAACCCTAACCAGTTTGATGCTTTCTTTGAAAAGAAAAATTTTGATAGATTCATATGAAGTCATAGAGATTCTTACTTGAGTAAATGATTTTATTCTTCTATCAGCTTCCTTGTTGAATATGATGGAAGAATACCCTTCTTAGATTGATTTCAAAGTAGGTGATCTTGAATCTTTGATGATCAAGGATTTCTTCAAAATGAAGATGTCTTCAATAGATGATGTCCTCTTCTACCACTGTCTTGAATGTAAATATTTGAGGGCAAAGAATATTTTCTTGAAAATATGATCCTTTGAATGAGATGAAGATCTTGAGATTCTTCCTTGCAAACTAATTTGATTCTTCACCCAAACTTTGATTTTTGCTTCCTGGAGTGTCTCTTTGTCAAGCGGCCCTTGAGTTCAGCACCTTAGCTCTGATACCATGTTGAGATTTTGTAGGGCTGGAGGTTAATACAAATTCTCTTATTTGATAATTACTTGTGAGTTTATTTCTTAACTTATATATTCTTTCATCAAGTCAATTACCAAAACAAAAAAGATGCACAATTAGGCTCCTCGAGCCAGGGAAAAACCTCTCCCTCTTGGAGAGGAAAACCCGAAAGGAATTCTTCTTATAGATCTTCAAATGAAAATTACAATGACCAAGACTCAGACCCTTGACCTATGAATGCCTCCAAGACCTTTCCGTTGCTTCTAAATCTTCTTTCAGTGCTGATACTTCTTTTCGTCATCAATCTGCACTGATGGAATCATCTCTCCAACGAATATCATCGTGCATATGGGTGAAGTTACATTGTTGAGCATAATTTCATTCCTTCGAAATGTTGTATCAAGATAGATGACACTTGATCTCAGTCATTGTATTATTTCAAACTTGCACCATCATGGCACCTAGAATTTATTATAGCACTGAGTTGATGTGCCACTGCAGCTTTTCCGAACCTGACAAGAATCACAAAGATATCCCACTTCTTTATTGTGGAAATTATAGAAAGATTCACATTATTTTAACCTCTAAAATATTCTCTTCTTAACTCCTGAAATCTGCACTTCTTGACCCATAAAAGTCCATTGTAAAACTGCAGAAGAATCCACATTAAATATTGTTGCTTCTTCAGAGAGATCCACACTTTCTCATCTTCTGAAATCCACACATGTTGTCCTCTGAAAACTGCATCTATTTTCCTCTGAAATCCGCATCTTATTCCTCATAACAGTCCGCAAATATTGACCCAAAACAGTCTGCACTTCTTATTTTGGAAATCGCAGAGAGATCTGCACTTTTTCCTGAATTTAATCCGAAATTTTGTCCTACAATAGATCCGTAATATTCTTGCAATGGATCTACAATCTTGTTCCTTTTCAGCGCAGATCAACAGGGTATTTATAGTTGATTTTTTTGGTTAATTAGCCAACTTGTCCATGGTGAATTAAGCTGACTAGATAAGGTTTTTCTAGCATTGGAGAGTTGATTCTTCACAGCATTTAAGGCTTTTCTTTCATCGTTGCATAGAGGGTTGTTGTAAGCTTCTTCCACAAGGTCTTGGAGCATATTTTAACACTTAACTCAACCTAATGGACATCAATAAGAAGTCCTTCTACTTAATAAATCATGCTCATGAAACCCATGAAGCACATACAACAAAAATATATATTAATTTGACTTCTTCTTTTACATAATTACATAATTACATAGTCAACAGGAAGACCAACCTAGTTACATTTTTCAACATGGAAAACCCTAAACATCCAAAAACATAACCCTAGGAGCTGAAGCGACAAAATTATGTGGGCCTCGTTGGGGTAAATATGTACATCAACTTCCCAGAGTCTTAAATTTGGCATACAGTCTATGTTTGACACGTATGATACCTCATTAGACATATCTATATAAGGACTGCAAATTTCAACTTCAAAACCTTTTTATAAGCTACAATTTTTCCTGTTTTCCAAAAAAATGGCGCTTAGGGCCTCAAAACGGATCTCGAAGTTCAAGACCCAAAAAAATGCCAAAAATAGTAAATTGTGCTACAAATAAGGAAAATGAAAGAAACAATGGTGGGGGTGCAAGTGGAATAGGCAGGTGGCCACCAAGATCCACTTGGATCAGAAAACCTAATTCCAAATCATAAGAAAAAATCGCATATTGCACCATAGAGCACACAACAAAGCAACCAAGGCACCAAGAGTCAACATCTCATAGATACCAAAGCCAAGATTTTTTAAACTTGGATTGAATGTAGGAGCATATACATTCTTCTAGAAGGTTTGATATAATTCATATGGGATTGGGACTTTTATATATTATACCAAGTAGAAAATATAGGAACAACATGTATATATAGGTAACAAAGGTTAGGTAAGTGCACAAAGACTTAGATTAGAAGGTGATATGTAGATTCATGGTAGACCTATGTCGATTGCATTCATCAAAGTAATATTTGGATAAAAGAGGAATAAGATTCCATAGTTTGGTCTAAGAACATAATATTAGGAGATTATACAACATAATTAGGTTATAGTGCTATGTTCTCATCTAAAGTTAATGAACTAGAGTGGTGTTGGAAATTGTTATGGAACTCAAAAGCTCTCAAAAATACTACAGAATATATATATGGGTATCCATTAAGAAAGCTCTGAGATGGGAATTTTTGGAAAGGATAATTTGATAGGAGTTAGGGATATGCATTCTGTGTATAGATGATGAGGAAACGATCTCCCATCTACTTATAAAATGTCCCTATGAAAGTCAAATTTAGGTAGAATATGAAGCTTTAATTGGAGGAGAAGATGTATGGGTGGGAGATTTTATCAAATTTTGTTTAATAACTTCACTAAATAAGATAAATTAAAGGACTTCAAGGATACTGAATGTATGATTATTCAGGGTATCTTTTTAGCGAGGAATTCTCAGTTATTTGAGGAAGAGCATTTACTTGCATTCCAATGTTTCTCATAGGTAACCTATTTTTTCATGTTACAAAAAAATTTAAATCAAAATTAAAGTAGAAATATTGAATAGCTATTCATTGTATCGATAGTGATTTTTTATGTGTGTTGGATATTTCTAAGTGAAGGCTCCTCATTCAGTTTAGCTTTTTGAAGTTAATCCTCCCTTCTGAAAAGTGATTTTAGGGTCACATGGCCCTTTGGAAAGGAAATATTTTTGCAACATTCCTTAATATGTAGTTGTGAAAGTTCAACCTTTTCATCATCCCCTTGTTTCATTTTTTATGTTGAAAGGAAACTTTCAATGTGCTCATTTTTGTCAAATACTTGCCAAAAATATCCATTATTTGGTACTAAAGGGAAAAGATTTGTTTTGGCCTTTAAAGAATTATTTTCTAAGGATACATTTGAGTTGAAAAGAGAGGTTGAAATTTCTAAGGAATTTGCATTGTGATTCGTTTCTCTAGGTAAAAATGTTTGATTAAAGGAATTGAATTTTTTCATTGAAGTTTACACCCTCCTTGCATAAGCCTTCAATTTTACCTTGTTGATTTTGTACATTTTCTGAGTATCATTAATAACAAGTTTAGAATCACCTGTTACCACAATATCAATAACTCGTTGAACTGAATGGGAATATTAGTTTTTTTGTGCTAAGATCCAATTAAGAATATAAATAAAGTGCTTGAGGATTGAGAGGTTAATTGCAAGTTTAATATGAGTTTTTTTTGTGTTTTTATGTGAATTTCATGAGCAAATTAACATAATTAAAAAACTAAAAAATAGCTAAATAGTCACACAATAACACATGATGAAGGATTTCACCCCGCCTGGGCTACGTATCCTTGGTCCAGCTTCCATAGGCTTGGCCCTCTTCTATTATGCTCAAAAGTGTGATTACATGTGTTTACAATGCTCAAACATCTTTGAAACTTGTTCCATCAACTCCAGAATGCCCACAAATTCCTATGTAGCCTATTTCTGCATCGAATTTGGCCAAAAAATGATCAAGTTATGACTTCCCCTAGTTTCTCCACTATTCGTTCCACATTTTCCCAAAAATCCGGCACCAAACCCACAATTTCACCCCAAAAAGCGTTATCGAAGCACCAATTCCGCCAAAAACAGGGCGAAATTGTCAAGGCATTAATTTTCCCTCTCACGCCTAAAAATCATATTTTAAACCATATGGATTATGGTTCATAAACATATTTTTATATATAAAGCGTCGAAGGTTAGGGCTAACCGTTGGTCTTAATGTTTGATGTGGGCACATGCGGGATTGACGGATAGAAAAATTTTGGAGTTCTAGCGGTTACTATGGTGGGTCTCCACTGCGTTCACATCTCGGCGGTGACATTTTTTGTGGCGGTCATGGTTATAAATAGGGGCACCGGGCTAGCCTCCCACCTGTATTCCCACTTCCGGCGGTGACCAAGGTTGGGGCTAGACCTCGGCCCCCTCCCCATAATGTGCCATGTATATGATAACAAAACCATATGGAATACATATATTGTTAAGACATATGTGTGTGGCGTGATGGTATGGCTTGTTGTTTGGTGTTCGTTGGTCAAGGTTTTGACCCCCTTTTTCTCCATTCGGACTTGACCCAAAATTTTGTGGCATCTCGTGCTGCCATGTGGTAGCCTCTGGTTGGGCCACGTGGCAGCATGTGGTTGGCCACATGCCCAACCAATCAAAGTCAGCCATTTCGAACCAGTATCTAAGTGTCACTTGGCACCAAATAATTCGCCCAAGGAGACCATGACCAAGTCAAACTTGTACAGTCACCCTGCCATGTAGGCATGCCCAGTCAGTTTTACGAACTGCTGACTAGGTTGTCCTGCATTTTTTTTTTTTTTAATTGCATGTTTGACAAAGTGGACAGAACACATTTCTAGGAGCATACGCTATCGGTTTTCTACAAAACGAGTTGCGCTAGATTCATAATGACAGGATCTACGTGGTCATTCAGGTTCCAAACCATTCCAACAAATTTTATTTTTTAGCATATTTTTGAGCACCTGATCACTCCTCCCCACTAGAAGCTTTTGGACCCAAAAATATCACATTCAGTTGTTCAAAAAATGAGGGTACAGTTCCCTCACCTTTCCAATCTTAATCCATTTTACCTTAGAAGGATCTGTGCCTTTGAGCCCCACACGAAGGTTGTCTACACTCCCTCTTTTTGATGTCCTTGTTCTTTTGTCAAGAATGGTGACTTGTTGAAGCTCATCAAGGTATTCAGGAGAAATTTGTTCAATAGAAGGAATCTGAACCTGTTCTCCTTGATCTTCAACAAATGGAGGCTCATGCAACCTCAAGTTCTCAACATTAACAACAGATTAAATTTTCATGTATGAAGGAAAATATAACTTAAAGGCATTTTCACCAATCTTTTCCAAATTTCAGAAAGGACCATAACGGATTGGTTTAAGATTTTTACCTTCCCCTTGAAGCCTCTCTTTTCTAGTGTGAAGCCAAACTTCGTCACAAACTTGGAACTTGTGATCTACATGATGCTTGTCGTGCATTGCTTTGTATTTGCCTTGGCTCTTTTCAAGCTGATCTTGAATTGTTTGATGTATCAATTGGATTTGTTCTATGAACTTTTTGTCTTTGTCTATGTCGTTATGTCCATAAATAGCAACATCCTTCCCAAAAATAAAATCCAATGGTGATCTAGGCAAATATCTAAGACATGCCTCAAATGGAAATGTTTGTGTAGAGGAGTGTTTTGCACAGTTGTAAACATGTTGAATGTAGTGCAAGTTTTCAACCCACAACTTAGGATGCTTGCTACAGCATCCTCGAAGAAGATGTATGATTATTCGATTTACCACCTCAATTTTACCATTTATTTGTGGATTAAAGGTTTTATTCTTCTTCAACTTGGTGACCATCAAGTCCCACAAACTTGACCAAAACTTCCCAACAAATCGAGAATCTTGATCACTCACAATGGATGTGGGCAAACCAAAATGAACCCAAACAGGCTGAAAGAATAAGTGAGTTGTTTGTTCAGTTGTGATTTTCTTTTTACATGGCATTAATATACACATATTGTTGAACCTATCCACAACTACATAAAAATAATCATGACCTCTTTTTTGCAAAGGAATGCCTCCTACAAAATCCATAGAAACACTCTCCCATGGACGTGAAGGTACAGGCAGTGGTGTGTACAATCCTAACTTCCTATTTCTAGGTGTACTAACTGCACATAATGAACAAAATTTAATGAAACGTGACACACTTTCAAGCATACAAGACCAATAACAATACCAATGAATATGTGCCATTATTTTGCTTACACCGAAATGTACAGCAATAAGAGAAGTGTGTGTGTCCATTATGACATTCACTCTCTCCCCCTGTGGAATACAATGCTTGCCCAAATGATACAACATGTTATTATGTACATGGTAATCCAATTCCTCTACTTGTTTTCCTTGATTCAAGCTTGAATAAACATCTTGAAAGTAATTATCACATGTATATTTCTCAATATAAATTTCATGCAAAATAGAATTATGCTTGACTAAAGTAGATGCACTAATAATAGGCCTAGAAATCATATCAACAACCTTGTTGTAAATACCTTTATTATACCCGATGACCAAGTGGAATTGTTGTAATAAATCCATCCATCGAAAGTGCCTTGATTGTTGCAACTTAGTTTGTGATTGAAAGTATTGCAATGGTTGGTGGTCGGTGTGTATGATGGTTTCCTTTCCCATCAAGTAGTGTTTCCACTTTTTCACACATTGAACCAATGCATAAAGCTCCTTGTCATAAGTAGGATAGTTAAGCATTGCACCATTGAAATTTTATGAATAAAATGAAATGGGCTAACCATGTTCCATAAGGATTAGGCCAATGGCATAGTCGCTTACGTCAATTTGAATCTCAAAGAATTGTCTCAAGTCTGGTAATGCAAGTATTGTGGTTGAACTGAACTTCTCTTTCATAGCATCAAATTATTTTTTCTGATTTCCTTCCCATTGGAAGATATTTTTAACACTAGTCAATTCATGGAAAGTATTTGCAATAAAAGAGAAGTTAGCAATAAACTTCCTCCAATATTGGGCTACTCCCAAATAAATTCTTACCTCGGTGATTGTCTTGGGCATTGGCCAATTCAAAATGACCCCAACCTTAGAGGGTTATATCCTCAACTCACCTCCTCCAACAATATTCCCCAAGTACACCAAAGAAGTTTTACCAAACTCACATTTGACATCAACAACAAAAAAAATTTATTTCCTTAAGACCTCAAGTACTTTTCTTACATGCAAGACATGTTCATCAAGTGATTTACTGAAAATTAAGATATCATCTACGTAGAAGATGAAAAACTAACAAGAAATTTCCTTAAAATATCATTCATCACATGCATTAAGGTAGCAGTAGCATTACATAAACCAAAAGGCATAACAAGCCTCAAACAAACCTTGCTTTGTTTTGAATGTTGTCTTCCAAATGTCACCTTCAGCAATTCTAATTTGATGGTAGTCACTCCTTAAGTCCAACTTAGTAAAATAATTTTCATAATTCAATTGATCAAGTAAATCATCTATTCTGGGAAGTGGATAACGGATATTTACCGTAATCTTGTTCAATGCATGGAAATATACACACATGCGCCATGTTCTGTCCTTCTTTGGCACCAACACAATAGGTGACCCGCATGGTGAAGTACTTGGTCAGATGATCCTTTTGTCCAACAACTCTTGGATTTGATTTTTGATTTCAGCATTCTCCATCAGTAACATCCTATACATGCTAATGTTAGCAAGAGGACAATCTTGTTGCAATTGTATCTCATGCTAGATTCCCCTCTTGGGAGGTAACCCCTTTGGCTCTTGAAACATCTCATTATTTTGATTAACCACTTCAATCAAATGATATTTCAACTTTGGATCACTACCTTGAAATGCTTCATAATCAACATCATTCTTTGGTTTAATAACAAGAACTGCACCAAATTCTTGCTTGAATTCACTTGTATTTTCATTTTCCCTACATTAACTATTGAAAGATTTAGTTTCTTGCGATGAGCTATCACAATATACTCCACACCATTTTTGAACAGCTGGTACTTGTTTTCATGGTGATAGAAGATGGATTTTCTATCATAGAGGTAAGGACTACCCAAAACAATTAGTGAAATATCAAGTGGTACAACAACTAATTCAACTTCATCAATGAAATTTATTGTGATTGCAAACCGAAGAATACACTTTCTTGTAATCTACAAATTTGTGTCCTTGCATATCCAACCCAATGGATATTGTTTGTGATGAGGAATGGTTTCAAGATTAATTTTCTTGACTAAGTATTCATATATCAAATTGGTGTGAGACCCACTATCAAATAGTGTGTCAATTTTTGTATGTTTTGATATAACCCTCACATGAAATCATTCAATTATTTTTTCTTCATTTTGAGTACTAGTGTGACAATTTGATGAACTAGTGCTAGCAATGGATTCTTTTCCCTTAATACCCATGGTTGTAAATTTATTTTCCTCACCTTAGTCGGATACCAAATCCTATTGAGTGGTGCGGTTGTTTTTTGTTTTCCTTTGTTGTTGAATTTCTTGGGCCTAATCTCTGGATGAAGCTTCCAATAGTGGTCTTCATCATGACCCTCTTTGGAACAATTTTTGCATGTCGTTCTCTCTCCTTCATTTTTAATGGATGAATTTTTCTTTCCCTTTCCTTTGAAACCATTTCCTTTCTCTCCACCCTTAAATGGCTTCTTTTTACCCTCTTCTGGAATATTTTTTCCTCTTGCCTCAAGATGAGTGGCTTGCACACAAACCTCATCTAAGATAGTGGGATTGAACATAAGGATAGTATCCCTTAGGTAGCTATGTAAACCCCTTATATACTTCAGGAATGTGTGTTGTGAATGAAAATCAACACCTAATATAAGAGCTCTTTTTCTAAATTATAGGGTGTAATCTTGCACACTTTGACCTTTAAGTTGTCTAAAGTTCTATGAATTCATGATTCCTTTTTGCATATAAGCTAGAGGGTAAAATTGTCTTTTAATTGCAGAAATAAAATTAGACCAAGAGAGTGAAATCTCACCATTTTTCTTTATCTCATCTTGTGTCTTGGCTTCCCATCATACTATTGATGCACCCTCCAGTCTCAAGGAAGCTAATTGTGTATTTGTATCATCATTTTTAAGGTTTTGAATTCTGCAATAGACACTAGAAGGAAAAGACCCTCTAGCGGATGTTTTTTAGGAAGCCCTTATAAAAATAGCCCAGACATTTGTTTGTAGCGGAGGTCACTAAAGGAGGATGGTAGGTGGAGGTTTTTGCAAAAAAAAAATCGATGTGTTTCGAATCATAACATGCACCAGTACATTTCATATAAAGAGCACCGGTGCGTACTATCAAATGGCACACCGAGACACAGTGCTCTCCATACAAACTGGCCTGGTGCATCTTAGTAATCCATCGCACCGATGTGTAATATCAAATGGCACACTAAGACATTATGCTCTTCATACAAACTGGCCTGGTGCGTCTCAGTAATTCAGCGCACCATAAAGAAGCGTGATGTGCCATTGATACAACTGCCTGGTGCGTCTCAAAATCAAGCGCACCGAAAAAGGGTTAATTTTTTAAAAAATTGTCAGCCGTAAAAATCTTCATTTTTACTTGTTATAGTGCTCTGGAGCTCTCAAGAACCGGTATGATTTTTTATTGTCTGAGGCTCCCTGCCATCGGTGCTCCCATTGGTCGCATTGCTTCAGACCATTGCTCACTGTGTGGAGTTTGATTTTTCGTAAAAGGAGGGAAAATTTCATTTTTAGTATTCCTCAGTAAATATGCCTCCTCGGCACGCAAATGTGCAGGTAATCTACTTGTTTCTCACCAACTTAACCTTTTAGTGGATTAATTTCTCAAATTGAGTTAAAATTTATAGTTTAAAAAAGAAAACAATTTTTGTGTGGTGTGTTCGAACCGTTCGGCTCGCACCGTTCGTGGTGTTGCTTGTAAATTTACAGGTCGCACCGTGAATGGTTTTTACGGAAACCAAACCGGATTCCAGTGCATTACCGAGAAAAATTGCACCGCTTTAACACTAAAATAGTGTGGTGCGTGTCAGTTTATGGCCGCACCGACCTTCTAAAAATTTTAAAAAATAACACTCTATGTACGGTTGTACGTCGGTTCGGTCGTTTACCAGAACGCACCGGAATTATGTATGGTTGTTGGGCATTGTGTTGCGTTATAACAACCACCCTGGTGTAAATTGTTTGGTCAACGCACTACACAAAAAATATTTTTTTCGTGGTGCGTGACTATTTTTTTGGGCGCAATGAATGTCTTTTTTTCAATAAAATTATATATATATGTAAATATATTTTTCATTTAATAAAAAAAATATTTAATTTGTGAATCATTCAACGACATAAACGGAGATAGGAAAGGAAACAACAAGAGAATATGGAGGAACATTATAACATGATTCAACAGTGGGAGGCACAGGAGAGGGAGAGACTTTTGTACCCTTTCCCTATTATGGCACCCACCCAATTTCTCTTAAGGAAGGTAGGCCTCCTTAAGTTCTACGAGGAAGCTACATCCCTATAGGGGCACATTGGGTTATTGGGACAGTTGATCTATGGGTGGGATGCCCACCGACAGGATTTTTGTATCGGTCATGACTAGTGGTACGAGCCCACTGAGGAGGAAATTTATTTTATTACTAACTTATCTAGGAGAGGCTAGGATTTTCCCCAGTTCCCAGATGTCCCCGTCGGTTATGCACAAGGGAGTCTGTTGGAATACTCCCAGAGATATATTAGGGACAATATACTTTCTCCTGCAGATTTTCAGGTGTCTAGTGGTTAGTTCCGCATTGCATAGTTTGGTCCAAAGGAGGTTAGGTGCCTCTCACTACTACTAACGACCATTGCACACTATACTAGTGACGATCAGCACATTAGATGCCTGCTTTAATTTTATGTTGATTCTTTATTCCAAATTCCATGACTTGTGAGATGGTCTGCCATTTTTTTGTGGTAGTTTTGTATAGCATTAGATAGATGTCATTCTCAGGAACCTGGGAGGTTAACATTCCCTTTTTCTTAAAATTTATTTTGTTTGTTTTTTGAGAGGTTTCCGAAGACGATGCCTACTTTTGTCTGGCAGCCTCATAGGCCAATGTTACATGTGTGGATTCAGATGTAGGGCTAGATGATTCCCAAGAGGGGCATGTCTGACTATCTAGCCAGGATATCTAGTGATGCACTAGAGCTGCTAGCTAGTGTTTATGATCACATGTTCATGATGGTGTCGTGTCCGTATGCGGGTTTGGATTGGCGAGGGTGTACCAAAATCCTCTTCACACAAGATGAGTCACCAGATGCTATAGGTAATATTAGTGTTTTCTTTAAATCAATATAGTTTCATTTTATTGTCTTAATTAGTTAGAATAAAATTTATTCTAACACGTTCTTTAAATTTTTTTATGAAATTGTCTAATTATTGTTGTGTACTATATATTTTTTAGATATTGGCACATTCGTTGGGGACATGATTCCACCCCCACCGGATGATCCTATATGTCATGACGAGGAGATGGTGGAGGTCGCAGATCAGGGTGATAGACGAGGAGATGGCGAAGGCCGCGAATCAGGGTGCAGATACTCGCAGGGATGCGGCATAGGGCGGACAGCCGATTTAGGATGGAGTTGGGAGACCGACTGTGTTGACTCCTGATTGATGAGGGAGTCGGCCCTGCTACGATCAGAGAGATCCAGGTTGATCGTAGGCTCACAGATATCTGGAGTGACATGCCCCACGATATGGTGACCCTTATGTGTCATATCGTTGGAGCTTCCAGGCCACTGGAAGCTAGGAGGGATAAGCGTCATGGAGATGCACGTTAGAGTAGCTCATTGGATGATCATGATCATGAGGGGAATGATCATAATTCTAGTACTAACCTCCTCCTCCTTCACCTCGCGTCGGAGATGAGAAGCCAGCATCGAGTCCTGATTAGCAGATATCATCTGAGCAGACACCATCTCAGTAGGCACCTAGTCCTAAGCAGACACAGCCATCGACTGAGCAGGCACCATCCACTAAGCAGGTTGCACCATCGACTCATCAGCAGGAACCTCCTGAGTAAACATCATCTTATCAGCAGGCACCTCCTGAGCAGACATGTCATCCATCTGAGCATGAGGCTGCACCATCGACTGAGCAGGCCTCGAGTACTAGTTATAGTATTGATTTACTAACACCAGATATTTGAAATTTATATGCAGTTCTATTATAGTTGTATATATATATAGTGCATGTATTTTATGTTCATGTTGATGTACTTAATTACATGTTGGTGTTCATCATGATGTGTATATTGTTAGGTCATGTTAGTTATGTTCATTTAATGTGCTTGCAGATAGATGTGTATGTGATAGCAGTTATTTGACATGAGATGTATATTTGATGTTTGTGTTGTGATGATGTTATACAATCCTTGTGTTTTGTTAGATGATCATGATCATGATGATTAGATGATGTTAGCGAATTTGAATGTGTATTTTAGAATATGATGTTTGTACGATGGTTATCATGATCGTGATTTTTATTTTTAATATCAAATCATGATATTTATTAAATATTATGTATTGGTAATTGTAAATTTGTGTAATTGTAATTGTAATTGTATGTATCATGATTGCAATTGTAATTGTATGTAAAATTGTAAAATTGTAATTGAAATTTTAATTGTAATTGTATTTAAAATTGTAAAATTGTAATTGTTATTGTAATTTTAATTGTAATTGTATGTAAAATATTTGTAAAATTGTAATTGTAATTATAATTGTATTGTGAAATTGTAAAACTGTAATTGTAATTGTATGTATTGTCATGATTCAATTTTATTAAAATTGTAAAATTGTAATTGTAATTGTATGTAGCGTGATTGTAATTGTAATTTTAATTGTAATTGTACGTAAATTTGTAAAATTGCAATTGTAATTGTAATTGTAGTTTTAATTGTAATTTTAATTGTAATTGTATGTAAAATTGTAAAATTCTAATTGTAATTGTAATTGTAATTGTATGTAAATTTGTAATTGTAATTGTAATTGGAATTTTAATTGTAAATGTATGTAAAATATTTGTAAATTTGTAACTGTATTGTGAAATTGTAAAATCGTAATTGTATGTATTGTCATGATTCAATTTTATTAAGATTGTAAAATTTGTAAAATTGTAAAATTGTAAATTAATTGTCAATTTTGAACCATAACTACCGTAAGTAAAATGTATACCATACATATTGTTAAATTACCATAATTATAAAATTGTAAATTTGTATAAATATAAATAATTGTAAAATAATAAATCTAGAATAATATGAATTTTTGTAACATAATAAAGTTTAGAAAATAAGGAAAATAAATTCATGTTTACCATTATCATTATTTTATTATGATCTTACATATCAAAAATAACAGTATACATTAATACATTTTTTTTAATTTTGAAAAACCATTTAAAGCAATCAAGTAGTTGTATTATTTTAGGAATTGACATAAAAACAAAAAAACTTGATACAGTGCATTTCTTTCGATATCAACATAATTGCAATTTATCAAGTGAAATGATTTTAACTGTAACACAATGCAAACCAATTAATTCAAAATACATATTATAATGTTTGGAAAAAAAGAGTCTTAGTTATAATGTTAAGTCCTCTTGTTTATAAAAACCCATCTTAAATAGTATAAATGATGAAATAACACATGTACCATATCACTCTTTGTTCTCATGATCACCCTCATTATCCACTTCCATCTCGCTTGGCATGATAACACTATTGTTCTCAAAAATATGTTTTGATCTAGGGTCATGTCTCAATATGAACCACCAATTCCTATCCAACACATCTAGGTAAAAAAAACACCTGGTTGCAGTGTTTATGGAAAACATAAGGCTCCTTAGCTTCATCCCACATCTATCTAGAGTTGATACATATCAGCGTACTATTGTGATCTTCCTTTACATTATTATCATCAAAGGTGTCCCACCAGTTGTACCTAAAAATAACATATTGGAAAGAAGATAAGTCCACTTCAATGATATCTTGTATCTTTCTGACGTAACCTAACGTCCTTCGTACTAGGTTTTGATCATAGTGGCTAGCTTGACTTGATTCATCGAACTTGACTTCCACTCCATAGTCTTTTTTCATGTGTCTGTCATCGGCATTTTCTGTGCGAAAATGGTGTCCATATGCCCACATATATGGGAACAAATGCACCTATAAAAAAAATTAAAAAATCATAGTATCGTGTGTCTAATAACCCAACAGTTAAATTATAAAATATAGATGTTACATTTCAAAGGTGAATTATTAAGTTTTAAATGTACATAAATATATTATTACCGAGTTTTTGCACCCAATCCCTACGTTTAGTGCATCCTCTTCCACGCGGGTAACGACCAGTTGCACCATATTTCTCTCTGACTTGGTTAGCAACCCAATTGTTAGGGCATATAATTGGCATATTTTATTTTAAATGATCGGGATAAGGCATGCTTCTACCATTCAATTTTCTGAATTCTTTCCTGTCACTATCCCATTTCATCCTCTTTTGTTTGTACAATGCGACCCACGGTTGTGTCACTTCGGAATTGTAAAGAACAAATTTATTGATTGCTTCAATTTTTGCATTCTTCGATGAAATCAAACTGACATATAGTACATATGAGATCAAAATATATATTATATCAAATTTCAACATGAATAATTACTTTGTGTAAAATATTTGAAAAAATATAAGTCTCTTATTCTTTATCAAGCGCCTTTTTCCATTCATTTGGAGAAGCTCCCCTTCTCTTTTTTCTTCATCCCTTTCATCGTACCAAATCACCACACCTGGTGTGTTGTCGATCTTCTTGATATACTCACTCTCATATTATAAAGACTCATACAATATGTACCCCTCTGCCATAGACCCCTCAGGATTTTCCCTTTGTTGAACAAAACCTTTCAATTTCTTCATGTACCTCTCTAAGAAGAACATACAATGATAAGAAACCACCCCAACTAATCCAAACTCATATACTAGGTCGATTATAATATGAACCTATAAGCCCATGAAACTCGTGGGTAGTTCCTTCTCAAACGTACAAACAATCTCAATTATCTCTTGACGCCAACGTGGAATGCTAGCCACGTGAATCTCCTTTGATGTGATCCAGCGTGCAAATGCAGATAATTTAGATATGGCACGTCCTAGGTCTTGGGGGAAGTCATGTTTCATACACCCATGCATGAACAAAGGATAAGGACACTGTAAAGTTATAAATTCATGCAATAATATACAAAATTAGTTATGTGTTATGATCCCATGGGATAAAATTTAGTAATATAACAAATAATAAAATCTTGCTTTTGACATTATACGTACTCTTAGGATATTCAATGGTCAAGCAATTTCAACCCCCACAAATGGTCTTCCATGGTGAAGAAGTGTTGTAGTGAATACCCATATGAAGATGGCATCCTCACACCCATTATAACTTCCTTTTCCAAATAAATATCATCTTGTTTTTAAATCCATGGGACATCACCTTCTTTGAAATACCAATTAGAGGGACCAACCTCTGATCCTGTACTTTCTAATTGTCCTGGAAATTTTTTCTTTTTAATTTTTGAAGTAGTAATATCTTTCCTAATAGCCAATGTGTCACTTCGTTTCAATGATATGTACCTCCATAAATAATATGAAACATTTTTAAAAATATGCACGGGATCTAATAAGCAGGTAATCTTAAGATGCTCCCAATATGGGAGGGTATAAAAGATAGATATCCTTTTCATCCCAATGGGAAATTTCTCAACATAGGTGTCGAAGAATTCTGGATCATCGAACATAGGCTCCCCATTTGAATCGACCATTTCTATGAACTCATTATCCTTCTCTCTCTCGTATTCTCTAAGCCATTCATCTAGTGTTATTATTGCAAGCATTTGGGTTCTCTCTCATTTACCATTGAAAGCGGATGTTGCTCTTCTATAAGGGTGTTCGTCTGGGAGGAATACCCTGGAGCAGTCAAACACTGGATTTCGTAGGTCGTTGGACCATCTAGCTTTCAAAGAAGGTCCACAATATTTACATCCACAATACCCTTTTGTTACAAGACATGCGAAATTAGTGTATATAATATGCATGGCACATTAAAGAATATCATGAATATTAGAACAATTACAACGAATTAAATAATTAATATGCGAAATAATATTGTTACGTATATAAAAAACTCAATAAACATGCAATTTACCAGATAAAACTCTTAAGCCTGGATAATCATGTGTCGTGTAAGCACATATGCCATACAACGTAAAACTCCTCTCTATTGCGATGGGTCTTGATACATCGTATGCATTTATCCCATCCCATAATTCCTTCAATTCATCTACCAATGGTTGTAATTATACATCCATATTCTTCACTTGTCTTCTACCAGGGACTATGAGAGCCAACATAATATGTTCACTCTTCATGGACAACCATGGGGGGATACTGTTATTAATCACTACTACAATCCAAAAGAATAGTTGGTGTTCTGGAGAGAATATGGGTTGACGCCATCCATGGCTATGTTGAGTCGTAGACTTCGTACTTCATCCTTGAATTTTTCGGGCCATGTATCCTCTATATGATTCATGGCTATTGAATCTGTTGGGATTCGCATAACTCCCAACTAACTTATGTGTGAGGCATCTCATCCCTACAACATAGCTAATTATTTGCAACGAAAGAGCCTTTGAATCCTTAGGATTATAGGCATGTGCCTAAATATCTTAAAAGGAGGACCACGTGATTTACCCTTCTTTTTTTATTTATCATACCTATCATGCCCACATTTCGGACATATCTCTTTGTCTGCATATTCTCCTCTATTATAATACAATCGTTTGTATATGCATGATATGATATGTACTCAACACCAAACATTTTCAACAATTTATTTGCCTCTTCGCAACTACTGGGAAAGACATTATCACTCAGAAGAACCTTATCTTTAAATAACCTGCACTTGGTCATGGACAATATTAAATGTACAATTACAATAATTATTAACGTTCATAAAATTGACCATTTGTAATGTTGATTTTGTGACAATATTTCTCAAAATATAAGGGACTTGATGGTCAATTACCTCAAAATTTTCGAGAAACATGCATTCAAAAAGTTAAACTTTGCTTTCAAGTTGTACAGTAACATCATTGTCCCCAACTGGGTAGATTTTGACTGATCGCTTGGTCCAAAGAGAGGGGTGGTGGAAGAAAACTTAAGGCTTTCGAAAAAGTTATCAACGATATGAGCATCATCCCCTAGATGATCATCATTTTGGAATGCATCTAACAACATTGTCTCTGTGGAAATCATATCTCTTAAGTAAGAATTCATACCAACCTCTATTTGATTTCCTCCATTTCCATCTTGTGAAGAACTACTATTGTTGTAGTTATTCCTAATTGGTGAATCCGGACGTAGTGGGAATTGAATAGGTGGTTGATTCAACCATTCTTGGTATCATTATTCTCTGAGTTTTTCTCTTAATTTAGCCTTCTCTTGATTTGAAATTGTCGAAAGGTGAAACGGAAGATGGTAGGTAGGTCGCTCATCATCACTAGAATCCTAATAATTTCAAAAAACATATTTGAACATAGTTAGTACAAAATCGATAATATCAATTAGTAAGAAATACAATACATGATTAATTGGTTTGACGTTGAAATAATTACATTATACCAAACAATTATTACCATCATTGTCCCAGGATTGTGGCTAGAATATGGCATGTTACAATTGGCAGGGTGAAGTGGCTGTCCATTTTCATCTACTAACCGCGCCTTGTGGTATGCTTCTCCTGATAAGAGCTTCCCAAGTTTTGGAACTATTTGAATATTTTGTGCATATGAACTCGATTATGAATCTGCATGAACCTAAAAAAATTTATACATTAATTTTATTTAGTTGATTGACATGGATAAAATAAATAAATTCAATTAGATAATTAAAATATAAATAAAATATGAAGTAATTATGTCTTTAAATGGATAGGAAGAACTCCACGATGGACTTTGAGAAATATTATGGAACAAGTTGGATTTTGAAGAATTGTCCATTTGATATAATAATGAGATGTTCTCCCTAAATTTGAGCAAAACCAATAATAAATTTTGGTGTACATAACTAAAAGTATTTTTTGTGCCTTAAAAAACAAGTTATCGTTATTGGTGCTAATGTATAGTTAACTCCATCGGTGCAGTTTTATTACCAGACGCGTCAGTGTTTTACTTAACAAGCGCACTGAATATCGAAAAAAAAACAAAAACAAAAACAAAAACAAAAAAACAAAACAAAATAAAACAAAAAGAACAAAAAACGCAACTTCATTTTTTTGAAGTGAAAAAAAAGAGGTAAACTTAAAAATTAGAGGCAAATGATTTTCAGAAATCTATTTTCATAAAAAAGTTCTTTAAATAGTAAAATCTATTCATTATTTCATTATTTTTGCAAAACAAATTTAGGGAGGGATTTTCACGAGAGACATACCTGGAGCAAGAGAGCACTTTGCAGCAACAAAATACTTTCGAACGGCAGCACTATTCAGAGAATCAAAAATTGAAACATCTGGTGATTCACACAAAAGCCCTGTAGTATAGTAAAATTGTTAAATTTTAGTGTAATAGTTGTTTTTTTTATAGTTTGTGTTAGATTTAATACATGCATATTAAAAAAATTAAATTTTACAATGCATTTTACTAATAAAATCATTTACAATCTCTATTCCTATTTACATTTAATTAAAAAGAAAAATAAACAAAAAAACAAAACAAAAAATGAACGAAAAAATTCCATTCTTACGTTAAACCCTTACTTCTTCTTGTTTATGTGACTTCACAATTAGAGCTTTTTATTTTAGATTTATAGGGTTTGTATATATATATATATATATATATATATATATATATATATATAGGCATATGACATCTAACCTGCAGGACCACTTGCAGAGTCAGATCCCAGTCCATGTCGGCCATTACAAGATTTTTTTTTAAACAGTTTTCGTTAATTAGTACACACTATTTAATATAGCACACCGGTGCACAATTGTAGTATAGCACACCGGGCACGTATTGACAAAAAACATTATTTGATAAAAACAGTGTTTTATTAATTTATGCTTATGTTAATCGGTGCTCTGGTATTAATATAACGCATCGTGTCTTCTATTGACAAAGAGCGTCGTACGGTGGTTCTAATGTTTTAGCGATGCACTTATAAGAACCTACCACACCATTTTCGGTGCGTAAGTTGCGAAGCATCGGGCGTCTATTTAGATAGACGCATCATTTTCTTGATTTATTTTTATTTTTTTACCTGAAAAGTATGTGATTCATTTATAAAAATATTAATGAATGGTACAGATTTTATATTGATAAAGAAATGGCTGACAAGAGTTCAAGTAGCAAAAATACTCATAGCACATCCAGAAAAGCAAAAAAGGCAAGTTCTTTGTAAATTCTTTACAAAAATTATTATTTTTTAAATATATATAAGTTTTACTAATATGTATTGTTTAGTTTGTATCATGCAAAGCCACACAATGATGAAACTCGATAAGATTCTTTTTGATCTAAGACCAAAAGAGTGTAAAATATTGATGGAAAAATTGTAGAAGGATGAATCAGGTGAATAAAAAATACTATCGATCCAATATGAGTTTCTTTTTGAATTTTCATTAATAATATACTTTAAAATATTAAATAACATGTTTCAAACAATCTATTAATTCAAATATGTTTAATATTCCATAGGGATCAACAGCAAAGAAAATGAATGTTTTTCTAAGAAAAGAAAAAAAAAATAGAACATGCAAATGAAAATGAATTGCTCCTTAGCTCATCTGGAGTGGTGGTGGAGATTAACGAAAGGGGGAAAAACTTTTACAAAACTTTGAGGGGTCTAGTGGAATGAATGTATAGACGTTCTTCCACTTACAATAAAAAAATCAATCCAATGATTCCAATAACCAAATTTTATTTAAACTACAGGAATAGTTTCTAGAGTATTGGTCAATGAGACATGTCAGAGTTTTAATAGCAAAAACGTACAACAACAAAAAAGAAGGATTGAAAAAGTAATATTCCTTTAAAAAAATTTCTAGAATTATATGTATATATTACTACAAAGCAATCATTTACTCAAAATAACCCAATTTATGGAAGTAGCTCGAGCAGTGACAAGAGTTCTAACGAATAATGGTGATCAATATGTTTGAATATCAAAGCAAGACGCTGTATTTTCAAAAATATTTGTCTGTGAAAACAGACATTTTGTTTAATGTAATGGACATAGTGTCCCAATTGAAAGACAAAAGGATACCAATAACTGTCCCATTTTGTATGACAAAGAGTGTCTTATATATATGCATTTTAATTTATTCTATTGTGTTATCAATTGACGATGTGAAATGTTATACCATTGATTAAGTATATGGATGAGTAAATATTATAATGAAGAGATGCAAAATCTAATGATATGATATAACAAATTCATCCAAACATCACATTCAAATGCACTAATAAAAATTAATTTATATGAATATTGTTATAAGATATGTGTCGACTTTTGATGAATAATGAATTTTTAAAAATCATAATAATTTCACTGTCACAGGTCGATGTTTCTAAAAAATAGAAAATGAACACATATGTGTGTGTATGATATTGCGCATCGGTGTGTTTGTATGATATTGTGCACCAGTGCATTTTTACGACCAAATAGTCATTTTTATGAGCACCGTAACAAATACCAATACCAAATAGGACACCTGGTGTGCTTTATCGACGACTACGACCTGGGCGGATAGGCGTTGCATGCACCGGTATGGTTTTTCTTTAACGCCCCGGTGTGTTTTTATAACTTAATGGCCTGGTGCGTATGTGTGGGTGACACGCACCAAGACGTTGCTAAACACCTCAGGGCTTCCGAAATTTGTTGTCCATCCCGGTGCTTGGTATGTTTACAATATCGGTGCATACAGGTTAAAACGCACTAGAGCGTTCATACAAGATGTGCGCATCGATGAGAAAAAAATCCGTAAAAACCTTCGGCCATCCAGTTTTGTTTATTTGTGTTGAATCTCCGTCAAAACCTCCATTACCAAAAACGGATGTTGTGGAAAAAAAATTTGACAATTTTGACCAATTTTATAACACTAAAAAACTCCTTTATAACCTTTGCTAGATGGTCTTTTCCTTGTAGTGAGACCTCCAACTGACGAACCCAATTTTCAAGGTTCTCTACATTCACTTCACCATTATACATAGGCAGCTCAAATTTAATATCAAGTTTTAATAAGGGTTGTTTACCAATTCCTTTTTAGGTAGGTTAATGAGTATGAGTAAGGGTTGTAGTACTGGAAGAGGATGAAGAATAACATGAAGATGGTGGTGAGGATGATGGTGGAGTAGATGGTGGATTATAACCATTTCCATTAGCTCCTCCTCTTGGAGAACTCTCTCCTCTTGGAAACCTGGAGCTTTCACCATGTAACCTTGTGTTCCTCTCTTCATAGAGCACCTTCACCATCCCTGTCATGTCAAAGAAATCCTTCCTAAAAGCCTTCTTATCCTCCGAAATGTTCAATTCCTCCTTCATAATACATGCTTAATACATGCTTACTGAAGCTTCTACGGCAACTGGAGGTTAATCTTGTGGTGGATATTGTGGCAGTTGTGCCCTCCTTCTCGTTGCTCCAACTCGAGAACCTGCACCCACAAGCTTTCCTTCTCTTCTCTTGAGCTTCAACCTTGTAAGCATTTAAACACTTGCAAAACAAATTAAATCCTCCTCACACAAGTAAACCTAGTGCTTGATGCCAACTTGATCTAAATGGGAATATTATTTTTGTTGTGCTAAGATCCAATTCAGAATATAAAGAAAGTGCTTGAGGATTGACAGGTTAATTGCAAGTTTAATAGGAGTTTTTATGTGTTTTTATGTGAATTTCATGAGAAAATTAACATAATTAAAACACTGAATAGCAGCATCTAACAGGCATGAACATCACCATAAATAATCACACAAAAACACATGATGAAGGAGTTCACCCTACCCAGGCTACGTCTCCTTGGTCCAGCTTCGAATGGCTTGGCCCTCTTCTAATATGCTCAAAATTACGATTACATGTGTTTACAATGCTCAAATAGCTTTGAAACCTATTCCATTGGCTCTAGAATGCCAAAAAATTCTTGTGTAGCCTCTTTCTGCATCGAATTTGGCCAAAAACTTATCAATTTATGACTTCCCCTAGTTGCTCCACTATTTGTTCCACATTTTCCCCAAAATCTGGCACCAAACTCACATTGTCACCCCAAAAAGCACTATCGAAGAGCCAATTCTGCCAAAAACAGGGCAAAATTGTCGGGGCATTAATTTTCCCTGTAACGCGTAAAAATCAGATATTGATTATGGTTCATAAAAAATAAAAAAAATTATAATAATAATAATAATTAATTAATTAATTAAAATAAATTAATATATATATATATATATTTGATATATAAATCTCTGGTGGTTAGGGCTAACCGTTGGACTTAACGTTTGATGTGGGCACATGCGGGATTGAAGAATAGCAAACTGTTGGAGTTCTAGAGGTTACTGTGGTGGGTCTATGTTGCGTTCACATCCCGATGGTGACATTTTTTGTGGCGGTCATGGTTATTAATGGTGGCACGGGGCCAGCCTCTCACCCATGGACGTCCCTCCTCCAGCGGTGACCACTGTTGGGGCTAGACTTTGGCCCCCTCCCCCCAACATTCCATGTATATGATAACAAAACCATATGGAATACATATATTGTTAATACTTATTTGCGTGGCGCGATGGTGTGGCTTGTTGTTTGGTGTTCGTTGGTCGTGGGTTCGACCCCTACTTGCTCCATTTAGTCTTGAACCAAATTTTTGTGGCCTCCCATGATGCCACGTGGCGGCCTCTGGTTGGGCCACGTGGCAGTGTGTGGTTGGCCACATGCCCAACCAATCAAATTCATCCATTTCAAACTAGTAGACAAGTGCCACTTGGCACCAAATCATTCGCCCAAGGAGACCATGACCAAGTCAAACTTGTACAGTCACCCTACCACATTAGCATGCCCAATCAACTGTATGGACTACTGACTGGGATGTCCTGCATTTTTTTTTTAATTGCATGTTTGATAAAGTTGACCGAACATGTTTCTGGGAGCATACAGTGTCAGTTTCTGTGAAATGAGTTGCACCAGATTCAAAACGAAGAGATCTACTCGGTCATTCAGGGTCCAGGCCATTTCGATAACTTTGAGTTTTGAGCATAATTTTGAGCACCTGATCACTTGTATGTGATAAGCAACAATCAATCCATGAATTAGTGTTTCATATTCATCGTCATTATTTGTACATTCAAAATGGAGTCTCAAAAGAATAAGGAAAAAATTATGATGTAAAACATTCAAAAATAACACCAACTTCAACTTGAAACCTAGAGGAGGCACCATTAAATATTATTTTCTAGAACCCACTGAAATTCCAACCACTATACTTATGCTCAAAAAATTTCACACCATCTTTACTTAAAACAGCATAGTTCCCTAATCCAAATTTAATGTAATATTTAACTATTTTGATTATCTTTTTCTGAAAAATAAATAAATAAATAAATAAAATTAAAATTAAAATTAAAAATAAATAAATAAATAAAAATATAAATAAATAAATAAAAATATAAATAAATAAATATAAATATAAATAAATAAATAATAAATGAAATTATTTTATTCATATATTACCTTAGTCAAATATCGATAGAATATGTATGTTCCTCATATGAAATATTTAACATTGTACCTATATAATAAAAAATAGTACCTAGGAGAGCGATGGTGATTGGCGGAGCTCCAAACCCTAACCATGGCGGTGGGAGGCAATCACTGGCGCACACGATCACGATACGGGTGACGTTTCGAGGGCAGTAGGGATGAGACAGTTGTCCCAGGCTGTCAGGGTACGGTAGCCACTTGGGTGCACCATAGCGTTCCACGTCGTGCATCGGAAGGGGAGCCAAGGAACGGGCAACATAGGGTATAGGATGGAAGACTGTGCCAGATTAAACCCTAATCTTGTTGCCTCACTGTGGAGTAAGCACGTTTTCGCAGGTTTGAAGGTGGTCCTATGCTATCGGAGGGAGTTTTTAACATTTTACAAAATAAGGAACCATGGTTAATGAACGGGACTTTGTAGACCTGGATCCTGAGCCGGAAGATCTGCTAGTGGTCTGGGGTTACGAAGTATAGGAGAAAATTTTGGAGAGGTATATGCCGACGATCATTGGATTTGGGTTGAAGCTCAGAGGCTCGGGGGAGGCCTAGGGAACCGAGAATAGAGTTGGGTTTTTAGAGGAAAGTCTGCTCAGTACTTACAACTGCGCTTAGAAGGCAGATAGCAGACCTGACTGTCATTAGCAGCCGGAAAATGTTGGGTCAGCAGTAGAAGTGGACATCGCGGCGATTCACGTAAGTAACTCGTTTCAGGGTGGTCTAAAAAATTAGTTTTTCTCGGGGGGGGTTAGAAGACATTGTTGCTAGATGCAGGATTCAAGTCAATGTAGGGTTAAAGGATTTTGGGGAAGAGAGCCATAGACAATAGGAACTGGTCAGAGGAGTCCATTTGGATGCCTATTTTACACACAAAAGTCGTTTTCAGTGGAAAGAGACCAGGCGGCTTGAGGATCTGCATCCAATTCAGGGATGTGAGGTGGTGGGTTATTCGTCTGAGGTGGGCAAAGGTCTTTTTCAAAACCCTACCGGTTTTAGGAGCCTGAATTTGGGTTTGACGGTGGGTTGCGACCCACATCTCAAGCTGAGGAATAGGTTAAGTGCTCAGGTTTTCACAGGGGAGAGGAGGTGCAGGCTGGCGTTGGGATCACTAGATTTCAAGTAGAAGGGGGCACTTCTCGGGATAAACCCCATCATCATTTTGAAGGTTGACTTGGGTCACTCGAATCGGAAGGGCCGAATGCTCACAAAATCCTGTGGAGGCTGAAGAAGGAGGTAGAAGTGGGGTTGCAGGAAATAAGAGAAAGAAAGCTAAGTTGATCAAAAAGAAGGTGGAGATCCCATGATATGTTCGTGGGGTTGATATACACATAGACGAAGTTATGGAAGCTGCTGAAACAATCCTAGTAGGCCATTTAAAAGGGAGGAAATATATGGCAAAATATATTTTGAAGTGGACCACAAATGCATGGTCAAAGGCATCGGAGAGACCTTGCTGAAACAATCCTAGTAGGTCATGTAAAAAAGAGGAAATATACGGAAAATATATTTCGGATTGGACCAAAAATGCATGGTCAAAGGCACCAGAGAGACCTATTGAAGTTAAAACCCTTGCTCAAGGGTGGTTTATGATCAAATTTTTAATGAAGGAACCATTGGAATGGGTGTTGAGTAATAATTGGAATTTCGAGAAAAGACCTATATTATTCAGGAAGTGGACTCCCTTGTTTGATGCACAAACAGAGAAATTTGAGGACAGCCTAGTGTGGGTTAAACTCCCGGTATTTTCAGTTCCTTTCTGGATGGACTCGGCTTTTAGATCGATCAGGAACACCCTTGGGCAGTTCCTGGAAGTGGACTCGTCATACCTTCAGACCATGGACTTGAGCGTTGCAATAATTTTGGTCAGTCTTAACCCAAAAGAAGGTCTAGCAGAGTAGATTCACCTAAAGTACAAGGACCTTTCTTTCACGCAGATGCTTGACTATAAATACATGCCCTTTCGCTGCCATCGATGCCACAAATATGGTCACCTAGCGAAGGATTGTCCTTTAGGCCATCATTGAAGAAGGAAGCAGAATAGGGCGATCTGAATGCCAGAGAGGCCTCAAGAAGTAGACGAGTCGAGAGAAGTTTAAGGGGAGATTATGGAAGGAGTAGAGGGAGCAAGTGGGTAGCAGCCAGATGAGGGTCCTCATGACATGCAGACCGAACCAGGAATCCCCATTGCACCAATCCAGGAGGAGGAGCGGCCTCCAATTCCCTCTGCTCCTCAAGAAGTTGCGACATCGACACCTCAGTAGGAGGGTACAATCCTGGACCCTATCACCTCTCCTTTCACCTCTTTGTTTACTTCAATTTTTTCTATTTCAAGGCCTAGTCCCTCCAGGCATGTCCTAATTAAATCTATGCAAATGAACTCTGTTTTGAAGACCTTGGACAGCATCATAACCTCTATTCTTGATCTCCTCATCGATACTCCCATCATCCCAGGCCCTGGGCCTCCCCTCCCCCTGTCCTTGCCTCCTGAGAAACCCCCTTATAACATAAGGTATAGGGATAAGATGCCAATGCCTCAAGATGTGGTAGGAGTTCTGGGACTTCAGCCTCTCTCGGTCTGCCCTAGGAAGTCGAGGGGTCAGAAATCAAACCTAGCCAAAGCCCGGGTTAGGGAAAAACTTGAAATTGTGGATGGGAAATAGCTTTCACTGTCAGGGGTGCTTAGAGCAGCACAGAACCCCTCGCTGGTTTACCAATGATTATTCTATATTTCAATTGCAGGGGTTTTGCTATTCAACCCAAAAATTAGCACTTAGGGCTTTGATGAAGTCCTATGAGCTGGATGTTCTTATGCTTCAGGATACTTTGGGGGCAGGGAAGGAATTGGTTGGATCTTTGACCCGGATGTTCCCGGGTTGGTCCTTTCAGGCTCTAGATGCTCTTGTAAGGTCTGGGGGCCTGACGATGGGTATAAAATCTGGAAGAATGACTGATATTTCTTCTTGGGGATTCGAAAATGCTTTAGCAACGGAATTCTATTCCAATGATCTTTTCCACCCGCTTTTGCTTCTTAATTTTTATGGCCCTTGTGTGGACAGGGTCCCTTTCTATATCCAAACCTCATTCTGGAGGGGATCTAAATTTTTCCTTGGGGTTGTCTGAAGCTTGGGGCCCCTCTGCTCGAGCAGACCCCCTTACTGATTTTTTACTTAATAATATAATATCCTCTCACCTGGTTGATGCCAACCTAATCAAACCCAGGCCCACCTGGAGGAAAAGAATAGTTGCAGAGGATAGGTTGGAAAAAAAACTGGATCGTTTACTTCTTAAAGAAGAGCTGGTAGCTCGATCCTATGTTTTCCGACACTAGGTGGGGGAAGGGGGTGTATCTAACCATCTTCCCATTCTCCTGGAAATTAAGGGCCCATACAAGAAACTTGGATCCCCTTTCAAGTTCAACTCATTGTGGCACAAGGATGATTCATACAATCAATTGTTCAAATACACCTGGAGGAAGGGGGAGGAGGTTATACATGGAAGTAAGAGCACTCACTTCATGGAGAACCTCAAACAGATGAAAAAGGCTACTTTGGAGTGGAAAAAAGCAAAAAAATTCAAGGAGGAGGGTGCCTTGTGGTTGATTAATGAATAATTGAACCACTGAGGGCAGCCAGAGGGTGCGGGATAAGAATCTAATGAAATGAGGGACAGAATAAAGAGCCTTGAATCAGCAAGGAAGAAAATTTTACTTGAAAATGAAGAAAGGTGGCGCCTCAAAAGCAGGGCAATCTGCCTGTCAGCAGGGGATGAAAATACTATTTTCTTCCAAAACTATGCAAAAGGTCGGAAAAATATAAATACCATTTGGGGGATGCAAACAAAGGAAGGGAGAACTGCAAAATCCTTCAAGGAAATTTCTAACCTGGGATGCAATCATTTCAAATCCTTATTCAAAGCCCCAACTGAGCCCTTAATAGCTGAAGTGATCAAAATGGCTTAATTCTTCCCTAGATATATTGAATAATAAGGGAATGATTGTATAATGGATCCAGTGTCAAAAGAGGAGGTGGAAGGCATTCTTAAGGTGATGTAGAAGGAAAAAAGCCATGGCCCAGATGGATGGGCGGTGGAATTTTTTCAACATTTATTCGAATCCATGGGAGGGGATTAGCTTGCGGTGGTAAAAGAGTCAACGATCATTGGCACCATCCATCAACCCTTCAATTCCATGTTCCTCACCCTCATCCCCAAAAAGGAGGACCCTAAATATTTTGAGTACTTCAGCCCTATTTCTCTTTGTACCTGCATTTACAAAATCATTGCTAAGGTGAATGCCACTCGCATAAAGCCTTTCCTTTCAAAAACCATTTCCATGGAACAATTTGGGTTTTTGGATGGAAGGAAAATCCATGATGTGGTGGGGTGGCTCAGGAAACTCTTCACAGCCTGAAGAGAAGCAAGAAAAAAGGAGCAATAGTGAAAATTTATCTATCCAAGGCATATGATCAAATAAGTTAGTTGTACCTTTGTCTACTCCTAAACCATCTGGGGTTCAGGAATAATTTCATCAACTGGGTGATGGGGTGCATCACCACCACAATTATTTCCATTATGATCAACGGGGCTGCAACTTCCTTTTTTCAAGTTCAGAGGGGTCTACGCCAAGGCTACCCCTTATCACCCCTCCTCTTCCTCCTTGCAGCAAAAGGCCTAAGTCAGATGATCCATGATGCAAAAAGGAGAGGCAAATTGAAAGGTACTGAAGTAGCAGTCAACCTATCCATTACCCATCTCCTCTTCATATATGATATCCTTCTGTTAAGTAATGGAAGCGGTGAAGACATCAGATGAATCAAATCAGTGCTTGATCTCTTCCTCAAGGCTACAGGTTTAATCATCAATAGCCAAAAATCATCCATAACCATGGAAGGGTTTTCACGGGCCGAAGTGAATAGAATCTCAGATGTGCTCCCCTTTGAAGTTAAATCTTTCCACGACAGTTTAAAGTACCTTGGCTTCCATCTAAATTCGGACTCTTATAGAAAACAGGACTGGCACTGGCTTGTGGCAAAAATTGAGACCATAATGAAGCACTTGAGCTTCAAATGGCTATCTAGGGCAGGGAGGCTTGTGTTGATCAAATCAATTGCAATGGTTATCCATGTGTATTGGGCTGCCTTATCTTGGGTCCCAAAAGGTATCCTCTCAAAAATAAATAAGCTATGTAGTAGGTTCTTATGGGCAGGGTCAAAGGTTGAACTTGTAATGTCGTGGGTGGCGTGGGAGAAAGTAGCGAGACCAAAGGCTTAGGGAGGATGGGGAATAAAGGATCTCTCTTCCTTCACCCTCTCTCTAGTGGAAAAACTAGGATGGAGGCTTATCATCCTGGAGAACTTATGAACATCTGTGGTAAAAAGGAAATACATTAACCCTGTGCCAATGGATGCATGGTTGCACCTCCCTGCAAAGAAAGCACAAAACACTTTGATCATTTGGAAAGCCACGTTGGCCTCGATCAGGACCATTGAACAAGGATTTGTGTGGCATGCAGGGAACGGTGAATAGGTCATACTAGGACAGGACCAGTGGGTAGGGTGCAACGAGGGATTTTCACTCTCCAAAGATCTGCTCAATCACCTTGAAAACAGAGGTATTCACACTTTGAGTCATATTGAGCAGTCAGGCCATTCACCCATCTAGAGATAAGCATGGATGTCAGGGTAGGCCCTACATCTTGAAGACAGATGGAGAGATGAATGGTAGGGATATATCAGTGAACTTCATGGAACAAATGTTCGCATCAAGAAGAGGTCAAACAAGTTGCATTGGGTACACTCTCCCACTAGTCAGTATGCACCAAAATTTGGATAAAAATGGTTAATAGCATAGAAAGGGTGGGTTGAGCTAGAGTGATGGTATAAGACAATGTGGAAACTCAAAGGACCTACAAAATCAAGGCTTTTCTTCTGGTGCATTTTACAAAAAAAAGTACCCTCCTGGGAAAAGTTGCAAAAAAGGGGAAAGATAGGGTCGAGTTGGTGCTCCCTGTGCAAAACTAATATGGATTCTACTCAATATATTTCCTATCCTGTAATTTTAACATGAGCTTATGGGCAGAAACCTTGCGACATATAAACCTCTCTCAGCGATGGGAAGGTCCATCCATCTCGGAGGCTTTGAAAAAGTGGTGGAATGAAGCCCCAAATGACCGGGTGAGGAATATTTTGCTTATTGTCGCATGGGGAACCTAGATAGCCAGAAATCGGGTCATCTTTAAAGACATTGTGTTTCCAGTTTCTCTCCTAGCATCAGAAGGGGCATCAATCTATGAACATATTCCTATGCCCATTGAGGAAACACAGTCAGTCTAAATCATCAAGGCAGAAGAAATCAGGGGTGAAATTCCGTGGGCCTATTTTGATGGGGCATGTGACCCACAAGACAGGTGTGGGGCAGGGCTCACTATACACTTCCCATCTGGAAAGATCATCAAAGCCTTGGTGGGATTAGGAACTGGAACAAATAATTTCGCATAACTCAAAGCCCTTCATTTTCTTCTATGTTGGTTTTCTCATCTTGAGCTGAGAGCATTTCAGATCTTTGGAGATTCAATGAATATCATTAAATGGTTTAATGGAACACAAATATGCCTCAACTATATTATGCTTCCTTTATTAGAAGATGTTCTGGTCTTAAAATCACTTTTTAATCAAATCTCTGTTTGTCACATTTGCAGGGAACGTAACATGGATGCAGACCTCCTATCTAAGGAGGAACTACAACAAGCTATGGGGATCTGGGTAATCAAAGAAGTTGACGGAGATTTGGTTCGGATCCTAGAACAACCTCCTTTCGCTCACTAAATGATAATCAAATCAGTCTTTATTTTTTGTTTTTTGTTTTTACCTTATGTTACAAACTATAATTGTAAATGTTAATACAGACCTGATTTATACTTATAACTCCACTTATCTCTGTTTTGGATTGTTTTCCTCATTAGAGTAGATCTAGGAGATAACACAGTGATTTTTTTTATATTTCATAAATTATGTACATCTGGATGGTGCTTACTACCTAGATTTTTTTGGTACAAAACACAGCAAAAGGTCTGCTTTTGACTCCTGTTTAGGGTTGTTTTTTTCCTATAAAGGAAATCCCAGGGATCGATACAGGTGCATATATTTGAAAACTTTTGACAACGATGGTGGAAACAGTAATATTGTTTTCCATACAGCTACAACTCCATGCTTTTTCTTTCTCCTATGGTTGAAAGGAAAACATGTTGTTTTTTGAATGCCAAGGGAATATACTATGTAACCTTCTATGATCTTAATAGAAAGTTTGATTTTTCCTTTTTGGAAAAAATAAAAAATAGTACCTTAGTGAAACCTCCATTTTTATATAGAAACATCATACAACTTCCATCATTCCTTATATATCATGCAAGTGGAAAACATCATTCTCATCTAAATGCAATACCATAACTATGGTGAATATTGTTTTGATATGTGGTTTAGAGCTTATCCATGCACAAAAAATTTGATTTCCCCATAGAGGGGAAATTTCCTAGAATCGATGGAATCAATTGCATAAATAATTCCCCCAACCTTGGAATATTTAATACATTCTAAACTCATTGCCTCCATTATAGAAAATGGCATAATATTGTTCATTGTTGGTCCAATTTAAGGATTCAAATTAGATCATCAATTCTTTTATCAATCCGGTTTTCATAATCTTAGAAGCACTCCAACATATATGGTTTAGAGGCAGATTCTACAAGTTTAACACCTAGCTAGTTGAAATATTTAGTATTATTTCTAAGAAAGCTTCATTCTCCCTTATAGGAGAAGGCTTCAAAAAGCCTTCAATGGCAAGATTAACACCTTCAGATCATCAATTTTTTTAATCAATTAATGAATTAAATAGTAGTAAATCAATCACACATAAAATGAACAACTTTTGACAAGTCTAGTTATTGACAGTGAAAGAAATACCAAGCCCTTTTACAAGAGTTTAATTCATAATATCTCCCAATCAAGAATATCAATAATAACTTTATCAAAACTTAAATAAGATAAGCAATCTTTGATAAGTCTAGCCTATTGAAGGTGAAAATAAATACCAAGATCTCTTACGAGAGGTCAATTCATAATATCCCTTTATCAAGAATATCAATAAGAACTTAGCCAAAAATTGAATATACTGAAGGAAATCATAACAAATGGAAATGAACATACAAAAAATTGAAATGAAAGTACGAAAACAATGAGAAACTAGTGCACAAGCTCGACAATGGGGGCCCTCCATGCTTCCGCTGTGCAATTTAGGTGAATATCATATTAGAAGAATTTAGAAACCAGATCAAACATCATCCAGCAAGCATAATAGAAGCAACAGAAACTCTAAACCAACCCCTTTCACTGATTTGCAAAAGTCTTCAAATTCATATAGTAAAAATGGATGTATTCCTCCTTCAAATGTCACATATTTATACAAGATTTTGGAAAATAATTGACTAAAAGCAGTCAAATACATCTATTATAACCTTATATAGGGCCTATAATTCGAAATCAGTACTCCTATCTCTAAAATATGGGGGAAATCCCTTAAAATCACAATCTGCCCATATTTCATGCTCAAAACAGGGGATATTTTTTAACAGCTAGTTTGGTTTGACCAGCGTTGGTCGGCCTCAATCTAGTTGCTTTGATGCGAACCAACAGGTTTTCATCCATCCTTAGTTCCCATAGTTTCTATATAGTCATTTGGTTTGAGCCCAGATGTCCTGCAACCATTACTTCAAACGAGCCATTACAAGCTTTTCTAGTTTTGTCCAAATTTAATTTTAATGCTCAATTTTGATAAAAACACTAAAATAACTAAAAGACATAGTTTGACTACCTTAATTTTCATAAAGAGGAAAAATGAGGTGAATATGATAATAAAATGGTGAGAAAAGATGGTAAATGATGAAATATGTAAGGAAAAAATAAGCCAAAATCAGAGACCAACATTCACGACAACCTATCAACCATACAATTATGTAATACAACCCATGAGTTTCTCAGAGACATAAGGAAAATATGAACCTCCAATATTTGTAAATGGATCACTGCATTGATGTTGTGTATTTATGATAGTTTCTTCCATCCATGGGTTTTGGATTCTCCTTCTATAATACTTTGAGTATATTTTCTTTTTGCTACTGTATTTTCACCACTTCTAGGAATGGAAGAGTAATTTACAAGTTACTAAGCTCGTTGAAAATATTATATGTCATGCCAAAAGTGTCTTCCATTTTATTTGCAAATATGGAAGAAACTTTAGGACTATTCTAATATGTTTTACCTCTATCAGGCTTATTGGGAATTTTGGTCTTTATTTTTGCTCTAGTTTGGACCACGTTCTCTCAGTCGGCTTTAAAATTTGACATCCTTCTTCTTCCATAAAATATCCTGCAACATGTGGAAATATATTATTATTAATTCCCACACACCCTAAATCCTGAGAAAGTATATCCTTGCCAAAGCTTTGAGATTTTGTTAATTCTTCAATTTGATGGAATTGATTATCATCTTCATCAATTACTTCCATTACAATAACATTTGGGTTAGAAACTCTAGGTGCTCTAGGTCTAGGTTTATCAATTCTTTGATTTCTTTTTGCTCTATTTCTGAAATCAAATGATGTTCCAATGTTCTAAGGTTGTTGCCTTGGCCTCAAATCATCATTCCTTTTTAGACTAATTATCTAATTTTTAGACTATGATTTATCATAGAAAGGGAGGGAATTTTTCATTGCACTCATCCCAAAATAATGTATGGATCAACATTACTTTCTATCATGTATTCTTCAATCTCATATGCTTTTCTCATTGCTTCTTGCAAATGATCATTTATGTTGACTTGATTGAGTATTTAGAATTTGTTGGCATAACATTCTTATAACAAAAAATATTATAAGGCCATTAAGAGGTTTTTCTTCAAGGATTTGTTGTAATGTTTTGAAGAAGCGGGGATTAAAATCTCTAATTTTCTCGTTATTTTCTAAATGAATATGAGTGTGAGAAATGTAGGATTTGTGATAGCTTGGGCATATATATCCATAAAAACTTCTATATTATAATTTAAAAGAATATATAGAGAAAGTGGGAAGTTAAAGGTGCCAATCATATTAAGGCATAGAAACAATCTAACCATAAATCATCATGCTCTATTAAATGGAGATCACATATTATTAGAAATTTTTCAAGGTGCTTTTGTGGACTCGTGGTTCCATTTCCATTAAATATAGGCAATACTCCTTATAGGAGATTTGGAAATTAGTGTTTCTATCCTTTTCCTGCTATCATTTATTATTTCTTCATTATGTCTCTCAATTAATCTTTCCTCATAATCACCCATTCTTGACTCACAGGGGGTCTGAAGTGGAGATGGAGTTGGTGATGAGAGGGGAGGTGGATCAGATATATCTTATATTGTGGAACTATTAGCTTCTTTTTTATGCACTCAATAATATTTCTTCTAATTCTTTTTACAATACCCTCAAAATATTTTGAGATGGCCAATTTAAGAATGTCTACCTCTTATTGGAATCGCCTTTCTCGATCTCCCTGGGCTAGATGTTCTTGTTGAGCCAAAATTTTGCAAGATCATTCAAGTTATTCTTGACTTATTGTTATTTGTAGGACCAAATTATAGATTTGATTTAAAATGGTTATTTAATCCTCTAACTCAATGTGAATACAACATCATAATAACCCCAACAACCTCATCTTTCTTCCCGTCAATGAAAATTTTCACCTAGTCATCCTTTGGATATGGAATCATGGTCTTGGTTCATTACCAAAGCCCTTTTCTTTTTAACGAGGTATTCATATCTAGTGCCCATATATCATAATTAATATGATTCAAAATAATACGATCAATCTTACCATCTCCTAATGTCTTACAGATATACTATCAACTAAACTACAATCGACAAATCAACAACCCAGAGTCAACCACTACAAATCAGACTCCACAAGAATTATGGACAACAAAGCTAGATCAAAATAATTAGCTATGATAGCATGTTGGTGTGAGTTGTAACACAAAGAATAATATAATCTCTAAGAATAAGAAAACATGAGGGAAAATATACTCTAAGATAGTGGGTGGTGCCTATGACACCATTACAACATTTAAGCACAAAAGCATTATAATCAAAACATCACAATGCATGATAAAGTTCAATGACTTCCAATTCAACGTAATTAATCAACCCACGGGGTTATTTATGTATAAAATCCACGTAGATTTAAATATGATAGAACAAAATAACTGAATCTACTCTACAAATTCTGGAAACCAATTACAATCGCATAATCACATGAACAAGAAAGAGAAAGAATTTCAATCGTACAACATAAATATTTATCCGGGGAAAGCCTAAGCTAAAAACCCCGCTATATGTATATTGCATAAGTCAAAGAATATGAGAAAAATACAATGCTTCTCTTAGGCTTGAGAGCTCTCTGCACTATCTCTATCTGTCTCACTACCAACCTGTTCACAAGCTTCTCTTAGCACACCTTTCTCTCACAAGCTCCACGCACAAACTTGTGCTTCCTATTGCTTGGTATCACCAACTCGTGCTCACCAAAACATTGATTAAACTTGTGCCATCATTCCTCCTTTTAAAGGAAATTTGAATGGTTAAAATTAGTGAGTTCTCTAATCAAAGAATGGTTTATTTTAGGCCTTCTTCTAACTGTATGCACCACCTGTACAATTTGGATGATTATACAGCTAATAGTATGTTGTGTAACCAGCTCCAAAAATACAAGAAAAGAGATATCAACGCCTTAGAAATAAGCCACTTCGAGGGGGCAACCTCCAATACATTACATAAATGAACAATTCTTGGATGATCCAATTTACAAAACCTCCTTTCTATATATAGGAGTCCATGGGGCCATATTGTAATCCTAGTGGGCCACAATGTAATCCTAGCCGACCTAACAATAATAATTTAAGGGCACAATAATAATAAAATGGGGGTTACAAGGGTACAATAATAACAATAAGGGGTTACACTAACAACAATAAGGGACTATACTAGTAATATAGGGACCTAACATGCCCCTCTCCTTCAAAAAAGTGTTGTCCTCAACACTTGAGTAGCTCTGGGTGCTTCTGTATAAAATTCTCATCCTCCCATATAGAATCTTCAGTGGGTAAGTTCTTCCACTTGATGAGATACTCTGAAATTGATCGATTCCGTAGCTGTCGAGTTCTTGTTTCCGTGACCGCTTCAGGTTCCAATATGATTTTTCCTTCCTCATCAAGTTCTGGCAATATTGTTTGAACTGGAAGATTTTCACCTATAACCTTCTTTAAGCATGAAACATGGAAAACCGGATGTACTCGCGAAGAAGCAGGAAGCTCCAATTTGTATGCCATAGTACCAATCTTTTGCAACACCTTGTAAGGACCATAGTACTTTGGCGATAATTTATTATCCTTCTTTGTTGTATGGTTGTAGCCGTAAAAATACCCAATCTCCTACATCAAAAATTCTCTCGCTGCGATGTTGATCTGCCTGTTGTTTCATTCGATTTTGTGCCAAATTCAGGTTATCCTTTAAGAGTTGGAGAACTTCTTGCTGGTGCTCGATGTGATCTTCCACTGCTTGAACCTTCGAATTTTCCCTTAAAGATGATGTGATGGATGGTGGATGATATCCATAAAGTGCCATAAATGGGGTCATTTTTGCTGCAGTATGGAAGGAAGTGTTATACCACCATTCGGCGAGAGGTAACCACTTGACCCATTGTGTTTGTTTATCAGATACAAAACAACGAAGATATCTTTCCAAACATTTATTTACTATCTCAGTTTGACCATTAGATTGAGGATGATAAGCTGAGCAATGAGCTAATTGAGTACCCAAACAAGAAAATAACTCCGTCCAAAAATTTCCAGTAAAAATGGGATCTCTGTCGCTCACAATAACCCTTGGGCTTCCATGTAGCTTTTGAATTGTGTCCATAAATGTAATAGCAACTGTAATTGCTTTAAATGGATGAGATAATGCACAAAAGTGTGCATACTTGGTAAGTCTATCAACTACCACTATGATGACACTCTTTCCTTCGGACTTCAGTAAACCTGTGATAAAATACATTGAAATCTCCTCCCAACGTTGACTTGGAATGGATAAAGGTTGTAGAATTCTCGGGATCTTAATTGTCTCAACTTTATTCTGCTGGCAAACCAAACATTCTGCCACAAACTTTTGAATATCAGATTTAAGGCCATCCCAAAAAAATTCTTTCTTCACCCTGTGGTAAGTTTTTTAAAATCCTGAGTGTCCTCCTAAAGGAGAAGTGTGCAGTTCCAAAAGAATCTTTTGTTTTAGTTGGGAATCCCTACAAAGATATAAGCGATCTTTGTACCATAAGGAATCATTTTTCCAACTAAATGTATCAGATGTACTAGGATCTTGCTGCAACTTTTGAATGAGTGTCCATACGTCTTTTTCCTTCTTCCATTCATCTCTTGCTTCGGTTATCCAATCTGGTTGGATAATAGAAATGGCACAAAGCAATGCTTCCACCTCTTCATTCTTTCTTGAGAGTGCATCTGCAACAACATTAAGCTTTCTTTTTTTGTAGATTATTTCAAAGTCATAAACAACATCATTGTGACCCATTTTTGCTGCTCTTCTGAAGATAGTATTTGTTCCAAGAAGTGTTTAAGACTATCATGATCAGTTTTTACCTTGAAGTGTCTTCCCATTAGGTATGTTCGCCATTTCTTTAGTGCATGCAGTATTGCTAACATTTCCTTCTCATAAATAGGTGTCTGTAAATACTTTCCTTTGATTGGATGACTTTCAAAAGCAATGGGTCTTCCTTCCTACATTAAAACAGCACCAATTCCATTTCTCGATGCATCACATTCCACAATAAAGGTTTTTGTGAAGTCGGGCGTAGCTAAGACTGGTTCTTGACACATTGCCTCTTTAAGATGATAAAAGGCCTTAGTTGCTTTAGGAGTCCATGAAAATGCATCTTTCTTCAATAATGTTGTTATCGGTGCTGCTATTCTCCCATAATTCTTAACAAACTTGCGATAATACCCTGTTAACCCGAGAAATCCTCGCAACTGCTTTATTGTTGTGGGGATTTTCCATTCCTTAATGGCTTTAATTTTGTTAGGGTCTACCTTAACACCCTTGTGAGATACAATATGACCCAGATATTCCACTTCTTGTACTCCAAAGAAACATTTGGATGTTTTTGCATATAATTGTTTCTCTTGCAATAGTTTGAGCACCCTGTCAACATGTTCAACATGATCCTTCCAAGACCTGTTGTAGATTAGTATATCATCAAAAAATACTAGCACAAATTTTCTAAGGAAGGGTTTGAAAATGGAATTCATCAACCCTTGAAATGTAGAAGGTGCATTGGTAAGGCCAAAGGCATGACCAAAAATTCATAATGACCCTCATGAGTTCGAAATGTTGTTTTTGGAATATCTTCAGTCTTCATTCTAATTTGATGATATCCTGAATGAAGATCCAACTTGGTAAAATAAATTGCTCCATGTAATTCATCCAATAATTCATCAATCACAGGAATGGAAATTTATCTTTAATGGTGAGCTTATTGAGCTCCCTATAATCCGGACACATTCGCCATGATCCATCCTTCTTGTGTACCAATACTACGGGAGCAGAGAAAGAACTTTGACTAGGTTGAATTATACCCGCCTCTAACATTTCTGCAATCATACGTTAAATTTCGCTCTTTTGGAAGTAAGGATATCTATAAGGCCTGATGTTTGGAGGAACACTTCCTGGAATCAAATGAATAGCATGATCATGATCACGAATAGGTGGGAGTCCTTTGGGAGTTTCAAACACCTTGGAATGATTGTCAAAGACTTGTTGGAGATCTGCAGAAATAGATGATTTTGATGTTGGAACTTCTAGTGAGCATAATTGTGCAATTACGCCTCGCTGTTCTTTCTTTAGAAGCTTTGTCATGACATTAGAGCTTATTATCCTTCCTGGCTTCCCTGCAATACCCCGTAGTTCAACTTCCTTTCCTTCTGAAAAAAATTTCAAGAAAAGTTCTTGAAAATTAAAAGCTACCGTCCCCAAAGATTGTAACCATTGTACTCCTAGTACAACATCAGCACCTCCCATAGGAATGGCAAGCATTGGACTAGTCAATACATATTCCCCCATGGTTAGCTTGATATTATGGCATTTTCCAGAGCAATTTATAGTTCCTCCATTTACAACCATCACTTGACATTCTGGTGCTGGGTATAGGAAACAATTCAATTCCTTGGCTACCTTACAATGAATAAAATTATGGGTACTACCTGAATCAATCAACACTATTACCCTTTTCTTCTTGATATGTCCTTCTATCTTGAGAGTTTGTGGAGTGGTAATTCCTGCCAATGCATTACACAATATGGTCGGACTCATTTCTTCCGCTTCTTGGGTTGGTTCTTGGTGTATTTCCTCTTCTTGTTCATTTTCTTCTTCCTCTTCACAATCTATGTAAAATAATTTCTTCTCAGCACACTTATGACCTTTAGTGTATGTGCTATCACAACTGTAGCAAAGCCCTTTTGCTCTTTTTTCTTCCAATTGTTGTGGTGTCAACCTTGTAGGTTGTGGAAATCTAGGCGTAGCAACACTTCCTTCTTTATAGAATTGAGTGGTAGGCTTCCTTGTCGCCATAATTTTACATTCAACTTTTCTTGCCAACCTGAATACCTTCTCCAATGAATCAGGTTCCAGAATGCGAACTTCATGTTGGATGTTATCCTTTAAAGTGCCTATGAAGAGATCAATCCTGTGTTCCTCTGGAATATCAGTTACCCTTATATTCAATTTTTGGAAGTCATCAATGTGCTGCCCCACTAAACCCTTTTGTTTGAGATTTATCAATTGGCTAAAGAAGGTGTTGCTCTTTGTATCCTCATAATGTGCTATCATTTCCTCCGTAAATATTGACCAAGTGACAATTTTTTTACGGGAGCAAAGCCATCGATACCATACAAATGTATTTTGTTCTAAATGTAAAGTTGCAATGCGTACCTTTTGTGTGTTTTTCACATTATGGAGATCAAATTATTGCTCCATCTGTAGTATCCATGTTACAGGATCCTTTCCATCAAACTTCCTCATATCCATTTTTGGAATATGGTGGTTCTTCCCTCCAACAGTAGAGTTTATGAAATCACGATTAACATTTATTTTGTTTTCATCATGAGTTTCCTCTACTATCTTTTCACCATTAGGAAACATTTCTTGTATCAACTTTGCCAAACCTTTGATATCTACTTTTAGATCCTTCTTCATGTTTTCCATGTTGTCTTTCATTTCTTCATCGATCTTAGCTTCCATGTCATCCATCTTAGTTTCCATGCCCACTTCCATGCCATCCATCTTATCTTCCAAACCATTCATCTTAGCTTCCACGCCTTTCTTCAAAACTTCCATTTCATTTTTTGTTGCTCTTTGCGAGAGCGAAATTTGTTGCACTTGCTCTTGTAATTTTGATATGTCATGGTGCCATTCTTGGTCTTCTTGAGTCATAGTAGAGCCTTCTAAAGGCTTAATGGGTGTTGAATTATTTTTAGGGGCCATTTTAGAATCCAATACTAATATTTATTCTACAATATGCCCTTGCAATCAATTCAACTTGATTCTTCAAACAAGACTTATGCAATTCGGAAAAAAATTACACACCTTTTACTTGCTTTAAGGAGCTCGATATTGAAATTGAAATATCTCTGTAATTGAAAATATTTGATATCTGAAATTCAGCCCTGTAGTAGCCCTCTGAAGCTTCTTTCAAATTCCACAGGTCTGACCTGATTTTGATTCTCCAAGACAAAGTTGTGTCCAATCTCCCACAATTACCTAATTCTAGACTGGTTCAGTAGAGCAAACTTATACGACTTTCCACGTGTCACTGTTTCTTCCTTTGTCTCTGAAATTGATATCCAAGAAACTAAAGTCCTGTACTTTGACCCTTTTATGGCACTCAATCCTATTCTCAGAGAGAATTATGAATCTTTTCCTACGATCACCACGATCACCCTTTTGAGATGAAATTCCTGGAGTCAAAAAATAATTTCCGATTCCATAGATCATATCTCCCGAACATATTGTGAACCAAGATCTGAAATTTTTTGGACGCGCTTCCTCAGGATTTCAGCTTCGCACCATATGAATTTCAGACTCTGAACCTTCGTAAAAACAAATTTATAGCACAAATGCCACGATGACCTGTTTATGAGCCTGAAAAGATACCTAACTTCCACAGATGATATCTCCTCAAATATTTCGAACCAAGATCTGAAATTTTTAGACAACCTTCCTCAAGATTTCAGCTTCGCACCCTAAAAATTTCAGCTTCTGAAGCTTCGTAGAAAAAATTTTATAGCGAAAATGCCACGATGACCTGTTTGGAGCAGCGAAACCCTAGAATCCAAAGCTCTGATACCAAATGTTGTGTAACCAGCTCCAAAAAGAGAAGAAAAGAGATATAAACGCCTTAGAAATGAGCCACTTCGAGGGGGAAACCTCCAATACATTACATAAATCAACAATTCTTGGATGATACAATTTACAAAACCTCCTTTCTATATATAGGAGTCCATGGGGCCATAATGTAATCCTAGTGGGCCACAATGTAATCCTAGCCGACCTAACAATAATAATTTAAGGGAACAATAATAACAATATGGGGGTTAAAAGGGTACAATAATAACAATAAGGGGGTTACACTAACAACAATAAGGGACAATACTAGTAATATAGGGACCTAACACAGTAAACTTCCCTTTAAATCCAATCTCAATTGGGTATTCCTCATAACTGACATGCATGAGTTATTTATGAGTGAATTATTAGTTATCTCATTGATTACTGCTTCTGAATTAAATCTAATTTAATTCACTTGACCTCTCACTAGTTCCTCCATCAGTTAGAACTATTTAAATTGATTTAACTCAAATAAATTAAGTTAATTAATTACAACTCAATATAAATTTTAACTGGGCCCCCTAAAACTTAGATAACACTCTGCATGCCTCCCATTAGACTCTCAACTCTAATTACCTAAACTAACTAATTCTTCGTGACTTAGTTAACTCGTACAAGTTGTCATGTGATGTGGAATTACAATTTACTTCTAATTTAATTAAGGGAAAATTAAATTAGAAGCCTCTTCTTGTTGTCATTTTCAATATTTATTGTTTAAAAATTCAAAACTTTATGTATATTCTTTAGATATAACCAACTTCCTTTAATTAAGGATGATCTAGTCTACAAGTAACAATCCATGGTTGTAACTAGTTTTGACAAACCCACAACATCTTGTCAGCTAGTTGATTTTCCAGGTCGACCTAACCATCTATTTCATCACACATTAACCACTCAATCACTCATCCAGTCAATGATACCATGAATTGAACCGTCAATTGTCCATTTTATTGCTTCGCAAGTTAATCCATCGACCATCCAGTCAATTGTCTCATCAACTACTCTGTTGGTTGACTCGATAGATTGTCTCTAGTAGAGGTGTGGTTAAATAACATAACCCAAGTTTTTGGCACATATTCTAACACCCCCCTCACCCATCAACATAATCTTCTATAAATTCAGGAGTTGAAAATACATTATCATGGCACCCCCCATAATTACATCTTCCTGAAGCCCAAGCAGATATTGTAGCTTAAGAAATTTAGCTTCTTAAAATGGTTTGATGAATATACTATGATCCAAATTGGATCATGATATTATTTTTCATCCATATGAATGCTTTAATAATGGAAAACGAGTACGAATCAACTCACAAGACCATTTTTACTAGCAGGACCCAATTTGGAAAATTGGGGTCTGAAACCTTCTAGGAATAGTTTGAGGCATCAAATGACATCTTTTTGGGATAAAAATTTTCCACTTAAGTGAAAGATATTTTTGTGCTATTCTTCTCACATAGATCTTTCCAACGGTGTAAGAACAACTCAATCATAGTTCGTATGCAAAATTTATGCCACATGGAATTTGAACTTCTTGTTTTTAATACCATAATTCGAGAGGATGTCACGTCATCCCATATTATTCATGGAAAATTGGATGGCCATGTGACCATGATGAATAGACTCTAGATGAGTCAATAGGATAACTCTAGTTAAGGGTTGAAGGAGTCAAACCTAACCACTAGTAGGTTATTATTTTGTGTTATAACTAGGCCACTGGGGCGAAAAGGTGTTCCATTCTATTTGAGTGCATTTGTTCCATAGCTGAGAAGAGTATTTGAGAGTAGATAGGGAGAGAGACAAAAATAGAGAGCATTTTTGTACTTTAATATCCCATGGATCATATGCCTCACTTCTTTGTACTTGCATCCATTTTCCATTTAGAGAAAGAGAGAAAATTGGCCTCGCTTTCCAACTTGGTTGTCCCTCGAAAGGGTTTCCCAAGTTATATATTGTGTAAATTTTTGGTTTGTGAGTTTTATTTTGTTTTTATTTATTTCCTACATAATTATAATTCATGTTCATAAACATAACACAGTAGTTTATAAATCCAAAAATCTAAGGAGAAATAAACCCTCATATTGTAGATTTCGGATTTTCTAAAATATTTTATCAAATATATTTTCAAAAACTATCTAGTGGAATATCCATGGTAGTTTACAAATAATATTATTGATTTAATCATTGGTTCAATAATTAACAAGTGTAACAAATTTTCTTGAACTAGTTATCCTAAGTAGTGAGAATGAAGTTCAACACTATTCATTTTATTATGTGCAATGGGATTGTCTACAACTGCACTTTGATTCTCATAATACATAGTATTTGAGGCCTAAATAAGGAACCCAAACTGTCCCAGGGCTTTTTGAATCCTAACCACCATCATAAATACATTAACCACACCACGATACTCAACTTCCATGAACGACAAAGAGACAATTACCTAATGTTTCTTGCATGACCAAACTGGTTGTCCAAAAATTAAGTGAAACACATATCCAAAAGTGGACTTGTGATCATAATTGTTACCTACCTCATCAAAATTAGTGAATGTAACTAGCAAGTACAAGCTTAAACAATACTTGGTCCCAAGGTGTAAGGTACCTTTAATTTAACGAACAATTCTCCTTATGGCTTTCCAATGGCTTTCATGTGGATCTTGCATGAACTAAGAAACCATATACTAATAATAAAGGAAATATTAGATCGACTATGAGTTAAATAAATAAGCTTACCAATAAATTTTCGATAAATAGTGGCATCTCTTTTCGAGGACTAATATTCTTTACTCAAATTAATACCTGAATAAACTAAGATGCCACACGACTTACAATCAATTTAATATGTCTCAATTGATCCAATACATAAATTTTAGATTGAAAGTGGAAAATACCAATAAGTAGAGGTAAAAATTGAAGACCAAGAAAGTAATGTAGAAGAACAAAGTATATCAGTTCAAAGGTGTGAGCAAGATGTTTCTTCATTCCAAGGATTATTTAGTGTTATAACCGATTATGCCTAAATCATCAACATATATAGCAACAATCAAATTACTACCAGTTATGTACTTTCTTATTCTTGACATTAGCTTTTTCAATTTTTAATTTTTGGCCTTTATATATGGTGTGATGCAATGTCACAAACTCTTCTTCAAAAATAGTTAGTCCTTCATGGGCCAAATGCTCTATAATTTGTCATTTTTAGCTATTTTTATTTATGCCCAAGTGAGCACTTCATTGACATTATCAATTTCAAATTATACCACATTATCCTCTAGGTTCTCAAAGTTTTGAGCACTTTTTTGCTAGTACATATTTTTATTTTTTAGGATGCAAGAGTATGTGATTTCTCCAACTAAGAATGAGGAGGATCCCAACCATCTCCATATCTTATGCATTCTTCATTAATATCTCTTGTTTTTTAAATGGGTTGATGGCCCATGTGGGTAGAAGAGGAATTCTTATGGGGAAGATGGGTAGAAATAGCATTAGTGTTGTTTGTGGATTTTTCCCTTTGTATGTATTTATATAGGCCATCATCCTTTTGTGACTTAGTCTTCCTTGCATAAGTGTTCAAAATGGATTGTGTATTTACATCACCATTGTAAACGTGGTTCCTTTCCTTAGGAGAAGCCTTGTTAGTGGTAAGATCATTATACTCAACTCCTTTTGTAATTTATTGTGCCCTTATGAAAGAAATACTATAGGAAAATTAATATAGGTGAGTCATGAAAGCTCCTTGTGTATCAACACCCTTGTATGCTTCAACCTCTTTTAACTGGAAAAAATAAATAAATAAAAAATTTGGCTATGTCAACTAAATGAGAGAAGTTTTAATTGAAATGTCATAAAATTTAGAAGGTAAATAAATGAATTGGAACTTTCTATTCTTATCAAATAAAGAAGCCCAAAATTTGTATTGTCTACAAACTTCCACAATGAAGAAATTAGAGAAAATGGCAGAGTATAAGAGGTTTTCCTTAAAAACCAAAAAAAATGATATGAGTGAATTCTTATTCATAGGTATATATTTCATTTCCATTCATAAAATCTAATGCTACCTCTTTGTTTCATTGGGATTTTCCCAAATGAGCATATATCTGAATTCCTTGACAAACAAACCTTGAACTTTGTAAGAATGGAATTAATCCTTGTGTCTTTGTAATTTGGGGTACTAGAATTGTATTAATATTTCATCAACATTAATATTACCCCTTGGGCACATAACTTTAATGTATATCAATTACTATGGAAAAGACCAGATATGAGGTCATAAAGAACTTATTTGATTCATGATATTAGAAAGTTGATAAGATATTTAATTGGAGATCATTTGCATCAAATCTAAGAACACTTTCATCCAAAGGGAGAATTGCATAACATGTAGAACATACCTGAGTATGTAAGTAGTTGAGTCTTGACTAACCCAACCTTGAGAACATCTAGGTGAAATCATCATATATGGTTTTGATAACATACATATGTCAAATTTAGAGAGATCAATTAGCATGACAAAGTGTTGAGCCAAAAAAAAATTAACAAATTCACTCCATCACCTTGAGAATAAAGGAAAGAGTCGACCTTGGAGTGTTTAAGGACTTAATTCAAAGTTATTATTCATAACATATTTCTAAATATGCTTGGAATTAAAAGAATAGGAGTTCTTCCTTCTACATGGACTCAAATATTCTTATATTTAGAATCAAATATGTTCGCACACTAGGAAACAAGTTCTTTGAAGTTGAATACTTATAGTATGCAACCAACATTGGTTGTACCATTCATCCAAACTTTGTTAGCAAACTTCCTCTCTAGAGAGAAATCGAAATACCACTTCTAAGTTGTAGACTAGTGGAATTCTTTGTTTGGGCAAGCTAAAGAATTACTGATGTCTCCATAAAATGGATTTTTCTTAAAATTATTCGCCATCTTTAAAATTAAATAGACTTTGGTATATGTGTGTGGTTTATTGATATAAATTTTACCTTTCATCCTGTAGGAAGTTGAAACCATTAATAATCCTAAATGAAACATCCTATCAGTACATACACTTTCTCCAAAATATATGTGAACTATTAGAAGTAATTATTATTCATGTGGAAATATTTAAGGGAAAGTGAAACATTTAAGCCTCGTTTACTTCAAACAATTGTCCTTATCTCATGGAATATAACATCATAAATATAGAATAAATCACCTTGAGAATAGAAACCACAAAGATTGCAAAGTGGGGAATTGATACATTAATTGTGGGATGTGGGAGATGTGAAATCGTGTAGAATGTTGGATGTGGAGGCTATGTAAGGTGCAGGTATGGGTTCTATGCGAAGAAAAGGTTAACATGGCTTCTCTACATGGTAAGGGAAACAAAAATTAAACTACGTGTACCATTGGCACTGAATGAAATAAGAGTAAGGTTTATGAAGTCCTTTACGCGGAATACAAAACACGAACTCCATGCAGGATGTGGAACATGAAGTGAATACAATGGTTCTTCACATATCATAAAGGGATAATCAAGAAAATAACTAAGTTTCAATTATTGTATGCTTGTTTGATAAATGATGTAGAGGGGTGAGATGTAAATACATTGGTTCTTTGCATGTCGCAAAAAGAGACTCAATAAGATTATTAAGCATTGAGTAACTATATGCTTGTTTGATTAATGATGCAGAATAGGGGTATAATATATATGTGGAATGAAAATGATATTAAGGCAAGGATAAATGAAGACTTACTTATAATAAAATTTTAATTCTAAAAACTATGTTTTAACTAGGCCCAAGGAATCTACCTTATAAATTCTCAAGCAAGAATGTAAACTTATTAATACTCTTAATCTTATAGGTTTAAAGTTATCTACAGAATTTTCTTTGAATACAAGTGTATATTAAGGAAATGTATCAAGATCATTTTGCAAATGTTGTTAGAAATTTGATATAATTGCCACGGTTTGTATTAAATAAGGTATTGCCTAAGAAAAATAAAACACATATTCAAAAATAATGTAAATTATAGAATGCCATGTTGACGGTGTTGGAAATCCGTCAACTAGGGGGTCTCCCTGATGTGAAGTCCCAATTATACCTCACATTGTTTGGAATAGGAACCCCATCCAGAGTATTGGCCTAGCTGCCATGTATTGTTGTATATTTTCCTTGGCTACAAATTTCAGCACAAAATAGTATACACAGGTATCTTTGGATCAGCAAGTGAGTATTCCTTGTGAAATGTTTAGTTTTGGAAAGTATAAAGGTCCTTCTATCGAAAGGGGAAATAAATGTGGGTCCTTTAAAGACAAGTAATATTACTAATCTAGAAAAGGCACACGAGCACATACATAAGAATGAATAATTGATCGACCCGTGAAATAGTTCACAAGGAAACAACGATTGTTAAATAAAATACAACACACCTTTAACAAGATAAGTACCAAAGCCACTGAAATAGTTCAATTTACTTAGTACAGATGAAAAAAACATACATCGCAAACATTCAAAGAACAGTATTACAACTTTCATGACATATGCATGAAAGTGTGTTGGCTCAACGAGCTTATGAATTAAGTAAAAGTTCCAAGATACATCAAGATAGTGAACACCACTAGCCCCAATAATGGAGCATTAGAGCAATCACTTGCTCCTCCAAAACAACTATCTTCCTCTCTAATGCCTGGTAGGAGAAGGTGAAAAATTCATTTTCATGTACAATGAGGGTGCATATATAACAAATGGGGTGATCATTAACCTCCCATGTGACTCTTGGACTACCCTCATGATTGTTTGACTTCCTTATGACCTCTCGAATCCCACGTGACTTTTCACATTACATGGATGACTCTTGGACTTCCACTTTACAATACATTTTCCAATACAAAATTTACATAATCCACAAATTATGTGACACATGATGACTCGTGACATGACATGACATTGATGACATGGATTGCATGATGACATGGAAATGTCAAGCCACTCTTTGTTGTTGCTTTCTTTGTTTCTTCTTTAAAATATGGTGTGTGTTCTTCTTCTTCCTCCTCCTTATGAATTGAAGATAAGTAGACTTCAATGTGATCTTGATATTCCATATTCTGTTATAGTCCATTGTTCCTTCATCTTCTTACCCAGTGATCATCTTATCTCCTCATCTCCTTAGGTGTATTTTAGCATGTCCTACTTGTCCATATCCGTCTTCTTCATATTTTCATAGCATGATAAACTACCTGCATCTGCAATCCACTCATGACAAGACGACATCAGTCCAATAAACCCCCAGTTTGAGATGTTGCATGACGATCCACTGACTGAGTCAGAACTAGGTGACAGGCTTAAGTAGAGGCTCAGTATAGTAACAAAATTGTAGGCTTGTTGACTTAAATGTAAAAATACATAAGAGGTATTTTGTAATAATAATTTATTATATATATAAAATGTATAAAATGATGAGAAATGTTACAATGAGGTCATGCTTATATACCAAGGCAGGTGGCCTTTCATGACTGGGCGTGTCTTTTAAGACATGCATTTTCAGTTCACTAATGACCATTTAAATAATAATTATTTTGATTATTCATTATTTACATTTATTTATGTTTATTTATTTTATACAATTTTATATTCGTAAAATTTCCCATTCCTTCAAAATAGTTGTCCTCAAATCTATATTGTTAGCAATTTCCTTCATCTTGTGCTTATCATGACATAAGTAACTTGACGTCTCATTTTAACCCCGAACAATTTTCTTCACTTTTCTCACGTCATTTTTTTTTTAAATGTGACCGGTCACTGATACCTCACATGTATAATCCAAGGGTAATATTATTTTGAATTTTTTTTTTTAATAACTCTCTATTTTTTTAATTTAATATATATAATTTTTTTAAGTGATTTAATTATAAACTATATAATTGAATAATCATAAACTTTATAATTATTAAATTATGTAATATAATTATATATTTATAGTTGTATCAATAGTTATGAATTAATATAACCCTCAAAAATGGGGTGATTGTACGTGGGGACACAATAGCGGTTTTATAGCAACGAGGTTTGACTAACGAAATAGTGTGTGGCTCGACCAGCACCATAGGCGGGGTCGATGCGTGACTCTATTTCACAATGAAGAAATGGTTCGTCGCTCATCGTACAACAAATCACAGATAGTACAGCAGGGGAATGGGAGGCGGATACCATATACATTCATGCCATCGATGGCGACATAATGGTAGGCGTTGGGCATGCGCAGGTTTCTCAGCAATGGAGTGTATTGCAGGTCCTGCGAATTTCAGTTACCGAAGACGAGGGCGCCACTACTGCTAGACTGGTTGCCAACAGGCGTGTTAGGGATTGGCTCAATGACTTTTTCAATTTCAAATTTCGCCTTGGAAACTAAACTTTCAAACTCTAATATATTATCATGAATCACTTCAGAGGAATTATTGAATGTGTACCACTGATCTAAGAGAGTTGGCCTAATAAATGCACAATAATGTCGACCATGAACACCCATGCTATGGACCAAAACACTATGTAGAGTGTACAATTTACACACACTCTTGTTTGCATCTAGAGAAATATATTTTATAGTCTCCCTATCCAAATCAAGCTACAGTGGAAACTCATAACGCTCATTTATCTTGACCATTGTGTCACGCATGAAATCATACTTGAATTTCTTTAACTGAAGTTGTAGCACTGGAGGGAAATCAATGAAAAGAACACCTTTTCATGCTTTCTACAAACCATAGTTCTCTGCATGGTATTTATTATCACCTTTAATTTTTTTACCTCCACATACTTGTCAAATGATGCATAGATGACTCGAGAGCCTTTAACATCAAGTTGTAGATCATATAATGACTCTTTTCGTGTAGATTTATAATCGACATTTATACATTCAATGTAATTCTTACGATGCCTCTCAAATATTTGTTGTATTGTACCCTCCACAATAGGACCCTTCATTTTGTCTTCTAATTTCTCAAACAATACACGGTTCAACTCATGTACATCACAGTGCAAGAATGAATCATATGTATCCCATCCAAAATATTTTGTCAAATCTTTTGACACCCTGGTATCATTGTATTGAATTTTGTAGAACAAGCTTTGTAGAGCCAGAGGAATTTTATTTGATGGTGCATCATTTTCAGTTGTGGGCATATGATACACCACGTTTCTAAAGTAAGGCATATGATATGTAGTCACTGCAACCTGCTTATCTATCATAGCATCAGCAACAATTGGATCATGTCTCTTTTTCTTTGTTTCATACTTTGGTATCTTGGGTATAGTGTGATTTTCTTCCTTTGAGATATATGTTGAAACTCCATTTTGATTATCGGCATTATTCATATCACCTTGGGGAGATACTGATTCAAAACGTTCAACATATTCCATTTTAGAACATTCTTCATTGTTATGATATTGTTCATCTTCTTGTTTCTCAAGATAGTCCTCATCTACATCTGAATCATCATAGTGATCTTCATAATCTTCATCATCAAAATTAAAATCATCTACTGCTTCATCTTCTCCATCATCTTGATTGATATATTTTTCATATTCATCATTTTTATCAGCATCTTCTTCCTTATTATGGATTTATGCATAACTTTTCTTAAAACATGTTGTAATTTATGCACATGATTTTTCTAATTGTTGAAGCTTTTCTTGAATTTTTCTAATATGCTCAATTCCTTCATGATCTACACATAATGGCATGTTTCATAGTAAACAATGTTCAAAGGCTCGTAAGATTATATTGTGCAACATAGCTCTGATACCATTGAAGAAACAACATTGTAGGCTTGTTGACTTAAAAGTAAAAATACACAAGAGGTATTTTGTAATAATAATTTATTATATATAAAAAAAATGTATAAGTGATGAGAAATGTTACAATGAGGTCTTGCTTATATACCAAGGCAAGTGGCCTTTCATGACTGGGCATTTCTTTTAAGACATGCATTTTCAGTTAACTAATGACCATTTAAATAATCATTACTTTGATTATTCATTATTTTTATTTATTTATGTTTATTTATTTTATACAATTTTATATTCGTCACACTCGGTGACTACACAATTGCATATTTCAAGGGCTAAGGGGTTGAGCTTGAGCTTAGAGACTGTGCAATGCGCATTTTAGGCCTGTCTTGAGGGCGTGATTGTGTAATTTTGGAGGCCAAGGTTCGGGCTTGAGCACTAAAATTGTGCAGTGTATAGTTCTAGAAGGTAGGAACTATGCATTGTGCAGTGTTAAGAGGCAGGGTTGCAGCTTGAGGATTGATATTGTGTAATGTGAAATTCAAGAAGGTCGGATGAGGCTAAGTTGCTGAAAGTTTTCCAAAATTTGGATAAGTGTGGGATCAATGAGACTGATGTGAATAGTGATAAGACTTGATTGTGATCAAACACTAATTAGAACACTTAATTGCACAACATATATCATCCATAACACATGAACGACATACTTCCCTCAGTTGTGTTAACCTTTGCGACAACTTACGACAAGTTCGACACTAAATATACACTTTGTGATGATCGTGACGACACTTGTGCGACACTGCTTAAAACTTTGGAAATGAGTGTGATGGATTTTTACATGGTAATATCAACTCATTTACACAAATATAACCTCTTGAAACCACCAAAACAATCTTATGTACATCGTGTAATGCTTAATATGCCAAAATACAACATTTACTATATGAAGAGAAAAGGGGGAGAAACACTAGCAATATGCGAACGACAATGAGTGCAACACATGTCATAGCAAAGATAACATGAAAATGACCCTAATTAAAGTGAAAGAAAGAAAAAGAGATAGTATAAAGCATGAAAATGACACTCGTGAAAGTGAAGGTGTGCAAAAGCAACAGTTTTAAAAAACTCACCAAAATAGAAGTACAAATGCAGCCAAAAGTGAGGGATTGTCAATAACAGTGTGCAATGATTGTCGACATGGGTTGAACATTGCAAAGACACTATCTTGATGGAATCTGTTATGCTTATTCAAGCTTGCATAAAAGAAGGCACTCATGAACTTGTTGTAAATTGAGCATGTGTGAGCAAGCGACTTTGATCGATCAAGAAGTTACCACAGAATAATTGTTCGAAATATCCACATTAGGCTCCAAAATTCAAGTATAGGCAAAATTTTGGAGGGTTTTTTTCTCAACGACAACAATGGGCGACACACTGGTAGAACTCCAACTTCTCTTGGTCAATTCTTTTTTTTAGGCCTTATTTCTTCAGTGATTATTGATTCATCATTCACATTACCATGGATTCCCTATGTACACCATGAATAAGCATAGTCCCCTTCATTCCTTTGCTCAGTTAAACACAAACATAAGATCAGTGATCACACAATGTTTTGAATAATGATAGTGTACATAATCTCATGAGATTTAGAATTTTAGAGTATATTTTTTCATCTCTGGTGTTTTTCCACTGCTAGTAGGCCTAAACAGCACCCTAGCGGAGTCACTATAGGAACACAAACATTGCTACGTTGCCAGCAAGCCTAGATGGTACCCCGGGGGAGTTGCTTGCTTCAGCTCTCTGTGCATGAAGCCTCTATATTCTTTCACCTTTATTTATATATTTAAATAGGACTATGCATAGGCACTCATTCATTTTGTGGGTGGAAGAGGGATCCTAACTTATTGAAAGAGGAAAGGTTGTTCCTTCAGAGAAGCATATAAATACCTCTAATTTAGGTTTTCTCATTTGGATTTTCCCCTTGTCCTTCTCTACTTAATTGGATCACCTTGAAAAACACCAAAACATATCAACCCTAGTGTAGGCATGAGGTTTTACATAATAGACATGGAGATCACGATTCCACACAAGACTTTCCTAACGCAAAGATCGTATTTTCCATCAAAACATCATCAACCAAAAGGTGTAACCAAGACAAGGAAGAAGGAAAGAGAGTTAGCCAAAAATTTTAGTGTCATAAAGCCCTTCGCGATTTTTCCACATTGTCTTTCGATCCCAAATAGTACACCCTTCATGCAAAAGGCTTATCAAAGTAACAGAAAGGAAAAGACATGACACAACAGGAAAGTGAAACCAAAGCACAAACTAAAGGAGGCTAAACCCAACATGATGCAAGACAGAAGTAAGAAAAGACAAGAAATACTAAAGAGAACAAGTGCAGAATGAGTACAAAGGAGGGGAAACTAGAATGCAGCTAGTCTTACTCCTAACGTAACAACTAGAAGGATGGGTTCAAGTATAATGAAATTTCTAGTGAAGCCATTGTATTTTCTCCCAACCTGCAATCACAAAGATACGATCAATTAAAAATAATACAAAGTATTATGCAAGAGAACATATAAGATCATGAAGAAATTTCACAACAAAAGAAGGTATTGCTTGTGGGCAGAAAGATGTGTCACAGCCACTACTTCTAACCAGTTCACATTCTTACCCTTTCGACGGAAACCATAATTAGAAAAACCTCAAAAAATTATTGTGAATGCACCTTATTTTGTTTCATCCCACTGAGAAAGCGTGAGAAAAGGCTAAAACCTGTTATTTGAAATAGATCTTGCCAAGTGATATTGTTCCAACCATTCAATAGTTGGACCATGAAATTCGAAACAATCCTCTTGAAAACCCTGGAAACTTGAAACAATGAATCTTCAATTAAAATCGCGGGGTCGGGATGAGAATATCGTGAGGGAAAATGGACCTGATCATATTCAACAAGCATGCCAAGACAATGAGGACCTAACATAACCATCACCGAAGGCTGAAGTGCCTCAACCGCTCGACAAAAATATGAATAGTGAGATTTTGAACGATGAAGATTGAAGGATGTAAAAAAACTATCATTGGATGTGTCGATGGGAAAATCATAAAATGAATTACAATCATCAGTGACATAATAATGATCAGATGGGATGATTGAGACATCAGATTCCAAGTTTTTAATTAGAGAAGATAAATCAATTTAAACAGCTTAGAAAATGCTTTGAACAATAGAATCAACTTCCTCGCATGACGAATGTGACAAACCATTTTCCTGTAACTAGTGACAAACTGTACAAGCATCATAATTGTCAAAAGAATTTAAAAGGAACGCTAGCACAACAAACACATGAGACTAGTCAAGACATAGTCAACAGTGAAGAATTTGATTCATCCAATAGCTCATGCATTCATTATCACTCAAGAGGATTTCAAATGTGATGAATAGGAAATGTTTGCAATACAACAATCGCAAGAAAAACTAGGACCTGACTATCAAGAAATGAATCTGATAGGCATGATTCCTTTGGCCAAAGATAGTCTTTGAAATTATCGACTTTTCAATTCCATGACTCTATAAGAGAGACATATTCCAAACCCGAGTTAAGTACAATAACCTTGCATGGAGATGAATTATGTGAAACAGAATCTTGAATCCGACCAAAAACTAGATTTCAAAAATTTGAAATATTACATCCAAAATACCAAACATATTTCAAAAATAAATTTACATCGAGAGAAACCACGCAAAGAGAAGCGTTGTGCGAGAGAAACCTGATTTGTCTTAGTTCAGGGGGCTTAACAAAGTTGCGAGATCCTGACATAACCATCAACGGAATTTGAAGTACCTTGAATTTCTGACAAGTCCCGAAAATTTTAAATATTGTAAAATTGCATTTTGAATAATGAACTAGATCATGCATGGTTTGAGGATAGTTGCTACCGTTGGTTTCAATAAGACCACTACTCATCGGATGGAAACCATCTATGTCACTGATTTGACCAGATTTTTCAACTTCATCAACCAGATTACTAAAGTTGAAATATTCTTCTGATTGCAAATCTGAAGATGTATGAATCATAGAAATTTGTGAGCAAGATGATTTGAAGAGTTGCCTTCATGCAAGAGAAGAAATGATGAGGGATGGAAAGAATACTCAATAATTTGTTTATTTTCTCTTTGATCATGGAAAACCTCACTACCTTGTGTCAATTGAGAAGTAATATCATCCGATGAAGAACTTGAAGACCATGGAATATCTTCATCAAATGTAGATGCATCACAAACAGCAAAGCACAAGGGATAGTGAGATGAAGGGGAAGTTTCGCTAAGGACATCTTCTTTACCAAATCAGATTCTAAATTTAAATTAGAATCTTCATGAGAAACCAAAAGATCAATTGGTGATCCACGTGGATATTGGTGGCCACCCACCTATTCCACTTGGACCCCCACCATTGTTTCTTTCAGATTTTTAGTTTCCTTATTTGTAACACATTTTACCATTTTTGGTAGTTTTTTGAGTCTTGAACTTAAAAACCATGCTAGACATTCGAAAGATGTATCCCTCCGATAGATCTTTCTAACGAGGTATTGTGTGTGTCAAACAGAGATTGTATGCCAAAGTTACGTCCCCGTGAAGTTGATGTACCAATTTACCCAAACGGGGCCCATAGTTTTGGCGCTTCATCTCCTAGGGTTTGGTTTTTTGATGTTTAGGATTTTATATTGTTTCTAAATAATAAATAGGTCTTCGAGCCTCATTTTAACACAGTTGAGAGGCATGTAGCATCACATCTCTTCTCTGAGATAAGTTGTCATCACCCGAGCTAGTTTATTTCCATTTTGTCTGTAAGAATATTTCAGTTATTTGATATTAATGAAATGAAGTTTTATTCCTGCTGCATCTATGAATTTGTGTTTATTTTTGTATTTTATTGTGTTCCTTCATAAGTCTGGATCAGTGGTATCAGAGCGGTCTGCTCTTTCTCGATCTTTCTTTGCATGTCCCCAACAAGATCAGGGTATAAGGATTTAGGGCTCAATCTGGTTGAACCTTTGAAATATTAGCCTCACAAACCCCAACAGCCTCCCATGGTGGAAGAAAAGAAAGACGAGGGATCAGGAGATCCTATCAAAATATTTCTCAAGGAGGCCCTCGAGAAATAGAGGAACACGATGATGGACAACTTTGCCCAGATCCTTCAACAACTACCCACCGACGATGCATCTTCATCTAGCAACCACTATCGAGGCACCACTCCCTTTAAGGTAGAAGTTAACTTTTACATTCCCACATTTGTAGGCTAGATAGATGCAGGTGTCATAGATAAAGGGTTAAATCTGTTGGAAGTATATTTTTCTATTCATGATTTTTCCAATAGAGAAAATATTACTTTTTCACTCTTGAAATCTGCCCCTCATGTCAAGGATTGGTGGGAAACCTACTGTGATTGGAAGGAAGAGAGGGAACCCTCACTGTTCTTGGTCACACCCACTTGGAATTATTTCTGAGACGCCATCAAGGACAATACTACCTTGTCAGGAGCTACGACGACAAGTATATACAATGGACTACGTTGCGACAACAGAGGGATCAAGATGTGCATGAGCTGGCGAATATTTTCCATGCCCTACGTACAAAGTTGGGTATCAAATATTTTGAGAAACATCTGGTTCTCAAGTACTACGGTTGCTTTTAAAAATACATTCAAGAGAAAATGGAGTTCCTGGATATCCTCGCCTGGTACAAAATACAGATATGCTGCCATAATTAGCATAAATTCAAGTAGAAGAAGCAAGACTTTGGATCTGCAAACCCAAAACAGAAAAAACGTGCCCCCAAAAAATAGAGCAAAGGACAGAGCCTGACCGGAACCCCCCAGGGAATTCCTTGAAGCTGCAATCCAAGGGTGACGGGAAGGCAAAGAAGGACGCCAACAAGTGGTGTTAGTTCCAGGTGCTGGTGGTTGAGTTGAGAGACTCAGAGACGGATGCATGTTCTTATTCTGAGCTAGAACCTGACAAGGTAACCGAAAAGGGTAAGCAAACCATTGAAGCAGAACCCACTGTGACAGTAGCCACCACCAAGTTCCAAAAGGTGGAACACGAATATCTATAGGAGGGGGAGCGCCTATTTCACTCAAAGATTTCGGTGAAGGGCTCGCCGCTACAATTCATTGTTGACAGTGGGAGCCAAAAGAACCTCATTTCAGAAGAGGTCGTGAAGTGGTTGGGCCTACCTACCACACCACATCCGCAGTTGTACACCATGGGGTGGCTTCACCAAGGACGAGATCTCCGCATCAGCCAGTAGTGTCGTCTTCCCTATATCATAAAGCCCTTCATGGATGAGGTATTGTGTGATATAGCTCCTCTTGAATTTTTTGATGTATTATTAGGCCAACCATAGTTGTGGAAGTGCCATGTCATGTATGATTCTATGTTATACAGTATTTTTTCACACTCCTAGTCTCGTATCCTGAAGTTTCATACTTTCTGTCGTCGATGCCAAAAGTGTCGCAAGTGATGAAAGTTGTCACACACAACGTGTTCACCATGAAACACATTTATAAAATCCCTGAAGAAAAGGAAGAAAACTTGCCTTGAAAAGATTCTGAAGGGCTTGTCAAAAAAAAAAAAATTTCAAGCCCAGCACATTTCCCATAATTGATGTGTCGCGATAGTAACCTCTGGAATTACACATGTTTAGCATGTTAGTGCGACTTTTATTAGGAAAATCCACACTGGTACTCTTCAAGAATTTTTTCCCAAAATGGAGGAGAATCTCCTCTTGCTAGAAGGCTCGAGAACAATGACATGGTTTCAGGCAGTTGATGATTGGAACGAGACCTCCCATTCCTAGCCCTAGATCCTCCTTCCATGGATCTCTCCCTTGAGATGTGGAACTACTTTCCTCTTTTCATGGATCCTCAACTCCCTCTCCTTACCTATAAATCAATTTCTCACTATCCACTAATGGTTAGTCATAGTTGGTTAGTGAGGTTTGTCATTGTTTAGTTGTTGGCTAGTCAGTTGCCATCCTCATACTGAATTGTGCCCAAATGTTTCCCATTTGCAAAGGAGAAAAGGTGTTTGAAGGCTAAGGCTTGGACTTGTAATCTCACTTGAAGGAGGCTTCCAACATCAAGGCTTCATTGGTTTTAATGCTCCCTTTTCCATCTATTAATAATACAATATATGTTTTATTTCCATAAATTTGTCAATTATTTTCCATTTATTATAATTATCCTTGATATGTTACATAATTTTCATTAAATATTTTATGCTTTACATAGTTTTGTTGTCTCCACTTGAACTTTCTTGCAAGCACTATTCTACACCAGTGAAGAGAAGATAATGAGCTTGGAAGCCAAAGAGTTAAGGGCGATGTTGGCTTGAGGGGTCCTGACCCAGGTTCGGATTTAAGGTTTGCCAACAAACCCCTATACCACTGTCCCTTTTGGCAATTACCCACTTTTGCAGGCCAAGGCCTCACCCGAAGTAGTATGGGAGGGTGTTGGAAGCAGTTTTACACACCCTGAGAGAAATAGAGTTAATTGAGGTAGCCATGTTAAGATCTATCATATTTGCACAGAAGATGTCTTATCACAGAGCCCTTAACAGTATACTTGCAGAATGCGAAGCTCATAAACCCACAGATATCATGTAGACATAAATAAAGAAACTATTACTAATCATATCTCAGTAATACCTTTGCATCCATGTGCAGATCAACATTTATTGACAGACAGAATCACCGCTATACCATAAACACAACTAGTTTTCATACCACAAAGATGCTTCCAACAGATTTCTCATTCATTAACGTTCAAAATACACTTACAGACCCAATTCCCAACCCGCACACATAGCTAGCACTGTCCACACACAGCAGGATTGAGGATATTCGTGCACACAGTCAGCAGGAGTCCTTACCCAAATACAACCCAAAACAGATCTCAATAGTTTGCAGCTAGCATAAATCACACTTTGCCTACCCCTAGACTCAATCTATCCATCTATTTATATCATCATAGCCTGCAAATCGTGGTTTGCGGACTCTTGGTCTACCCTTTAACCCATTGCAATACACTGGGGGCTTTGATCCTCCCCAAAGCCCCTGCGCTAGACTAAGTATTACAAAATTTATATCAAAAACGCAGCTAGGGGACCCTGTTCCAACAGCCCTCCAACACAATCTTGTGACTCATCCCGAGTCACAGCGGCCGTGGGGTCTGCATCTTCTCATGGAGCTGCTTGATGGTGATGACCAGAGGGGGCAAGACACCTTTGCTCTGCGCGGAAATGTTCTGTGCAATGTCCACCAACTTTTGCGAAGTTGGGCCTTTTGTGGTGGCGGTAACACTCTCCAAGGTCTAATTCAGCTGCTTGATCGCCACATAAAAATCTTTGGACAACTTGAGGGCTTCATCTGCCCAGGGCTTGAGGTGGTAAATGAGGACCTACTTTTTGTAGCGAAGCACCTCAAGTTCATCCTTGAGCACGTGGTTGGCTCGTAGACGTGCCAAGCATTGGGATGGAATAAGCATAGGCATCGTAGCCTCCATTTGCTCAAATTATTCTTCCTTCTAGCGTAGCTCTTGGGTAAAATCATGCAGAAGAGGGTCACACTACACCGTAGACCATAGATACATAGTTGTCTCAAACAATTTGGCACCCTGGGAAATCTGCATTGTAATGGTATTTGTAGCTTCTGTGACTAACGCAGCTCTCTGGGCGTGCACCTCGGGAGGGGGCTCAGGCTGCAACTTAGCCTACAACGCAGTAATCTTTTGTTCCAGCTCTGCTTTAACTTTCTACATTTCGGTCTGAGAGGCTTTCAGAGCTGCGACTAGTCCTTCAATCTTGGCCTGCATGGTGGCAGAGGCTGGAATTTCCTCTCCCACATCTTCACAGAGTTTTCTTATCAGACGTTCCAACTCTATCTGTTTCACGGCAAAAATTATGCACGCTGAATATTCCTGAGAAGCCTCAGTAGTATTAGTTGCAATGGTCTTCTCTGCCTCACTCAGTTGTTGTTGTGCCTACCTATATCTGTGCTGGATCTCCTTGAAGAGGAACATATGGAGAGCATGTAGTGGCTCTCCCTGAAGCCGGGCCAGGTCGAGATGAACTTCCGCACAAGCATGGACTTTCTCGCACAATCTAGGCAGACTCAGAGTGAATTTTGGGCCTGGCAGGGGGCAGATTCGGCTCTCGATCGTGGAGATTAGTTCAATGCTGGTGGTGGGCTGGCTCACTTGATATTTCCTCGCTTGAACCACGCTCATCTGCGGGGTATCGACTTTCAGCTAGAGGGCATGTATCTCATACTGTAATGCTGCGACTGCGGCCTTCTGCTGCTCTTCCAAGGCAACCCACCTGTCCTCCGAAGCGATAGTGACCGCATCCGCAATTTGCTCCAAATATTCCTCAGTCAGAGTAACCTCAATCTCCCTACCGGGCCTAATAGCTCGTCGTTTCGTTCTTCGGCCATTTTGGGGCTCAGTTTCCCGCTTTGAGCCACGCAGGGACCCTACGCTCTGTCCATCCATTCCTTTGGTCTCCATATCCTGTTGCAACTCTTGCTCCACGCCCTAGGTCGTACCTGGTGGGACATCCATCCTGGTGGTGCCTTCCATGACGCGCCCTTCCGACTCCTTGGCAGTATCAGACGGGGTGGTTGCTTTTGGAGTTGCGCTCGTACCAACGGTGTCGGTCATGACATGGCCATCCGACTTGAATCCCAATTTCCTTTGCGGCGGCCAAGTGACTATGAGTTGATCAATTTCCTCATTTGCGACCATGTAGGGGAGCGACATCCAAGCTGGATCCTTGCAGCCCCGAATCTGCATATTGTGCATCATAACCTAAAATTTCACAATGCTCTTATACTTCTCGCACACCTTCGGAGATAGGCACGGCCGAGAATGAATTGTTTATGCCAACGCATTATTAAACAACACCCAAAACACTTTGTTTTCTTCAACATGTTTCGCATCCTTCGAATCCCATAGGTTGGCATATCTTTCTCCTTCACACATATCTGGTTCGAGCTCAGGGAGGAGTGATCCTTCAAGAGCTTCCCACACTACCAAGGTAATTAGCAGCAACAGCCAACAGTAACAGAATGCCTTCCCATGGTCCTGTGCCTCGCGCACATTTTCCAAAAATTCAGTGCAAAGGAATTGTGACCAGTTAAAGCAGACCCCCTTTTTGCAGTGGCCAGCAAGCTGAATTACATAGGTAGGGATAGTCATTTCCTGGCACTTGTGCATCATTTTGCAGGCCAGCAGCAGGGTACCCATGCGCACTCCAGGGTCAGCGATGGTTCCTACCAGGAATCCCCTTTTGTTACGTTCTATGTGATAGTCCTTCTGCACTTTGTCAGTGATCTTTTGCTCGTACTTCTTTTCAACGCACTCAAAGGGATTTGGCCCTTGCATGGGGAGACCAGTAATGTGGTGAATTAGGGTGGCGTCAATTGGAATGCATTCTTGGATCCACAAGCTTCCATCATGGACCAGTGCCAGCACCTGTCACACAACTATGTCGGTGATATTGTATCGACCAAAATGGGGTATCTGCAGCAAGTTCAATAACCCTAAACTTGTTAACCCGTGTGCCCACGGCATTGGTACTACCTTTAGCACCGTATCATATAGTACCCTCTCGAGATATAAATCAGGCGCCAATTCTAGGAAGGCTTCAATGTTGCCGAGGTCGTGATCATCAAACTTAATGGAGTAGAGATTTACAAACACGTCTCCAATTATGGGAACTTCATAAGAAACTAGTGGCATCTGTAGATAGGAGTGAAAAACATCAATATTCTTGTGTGTGCGCACCGTGGGTCTCCTTGGTCAAACATAGGGTTGTATCCAAGTCAGCGGGGCTGCCAGTAGAGTTTCTTCCTGAGCGGTCAGAGGACACTTCACAGGGTTATTCAAGCATTCCCTAAGCACCCTCCGGGGGGATTTTACATTTCGAGGGGAGCGGCTTTACCGCAGAATATTTCACAATTCTCCCATGTCCCTGCTCCTGGCCTTTTTCATTTTTCTTCTCCTTTCCCGCCTTCTTCTTTTTGGTCAGTGTGGACACGACCTCTTCAACTTCAGGAGTTACTTCCAATAATTCGTCGAATGTCATCTCAACAGAGGCCGTAGCCTACGATGATTCAGCGGGGTTGGACGCAGTCATTCTTACTCGAAAGACGAACTCAGGGTTGCTGCTATCAGAGGGGGTAGCGCAACCAGACATGAACAAAGTACAGTGTTCACCACAAATCGCAAGGCACAAGAATTTCAAGAAGCAAAGAACCCAAGTTTGATTTGCACCCCTCCTTTTATAGTTGTGGATGGGTAACAATGGTCGGATGAAACTTAGTTGTAACTTACCATCAAGGAAATGGTAAAAAATCCTCCCAATTCGTCACATTAATTGCCAACTGCCCGCTCCCTTCAATGGTAAAATTTCCTTTTTACCCAGTTTTATTATTCCAACAGCTAGTTTTCGCAGATGTGTACTACTCCTGACACCGGGCCCACCTTCGTTCTTCCTCTTGTGTGCGTGCATCCATCCTTATACAGCTACTCTAGCCATATAGTCATTTTGTATGCGTCGAGTTGGTCTTGTATGGTTTTAGACAGCTGCCATAAACGTACTCCGGCAGGGGGTCTCCGCACAGTGTAGCCAATATAACCGCACCACCATCCGTATTTCTATTACCACATAAGGACCCAACTAATGTTGTCGGAATTTTCCTGGGTGGCGTGAAAACTGGCTGTCATATAGTAATACTAGCTCATCTTCCTTTAAACGATTTCTATTGGATATGCCTATCATGCCAAGCTTTTTCTCGGGCCTTCTAAACTTGCTGATGAAAGTTAGCAATGAACCGATCCTCTTCCAAGGAAACTAGCTACGCTAAGAATTCCTCCATGATTTCGAGCTCTACCATGTTTGTAAAATCCGCGACGCATAGGCTAGGGATGATGTACTCCATGGGCATAATGGCCTCCTTCACATAAACCATCCGAAAAGGTGTTTTCCCAATCAATTTCTTGCACGTGGTCCGGTAGGCCCAGAGTACTGACGGGATGCGCACATCCCAATTGCTTCGATCAACATTACAAACCTTGGTAAGTGCCTGTTCCAAAATTTTATTAAAATCTTCCACCATTCCATTTGCCTGTGGGTGATACGAGGTACTCTTCACATGGTGGATCCGGAATTCCTCAGTCAAAGCTTGAATAGTTTCATTAATGAAATACGTACCTTTATCGCTCATCAAGATCTTTGAACAGCCGAACCTGGTTAAAATATGCTCAAAAATAAAGTGCACAGCGGTATCTAAAATGCAATCCTTCACAGCTTTTGCTTCCGCCCATCTAGTTACATAATCAGTTGCTGTGAGGATGTATCGGGCACCTGTCTTCTTACCTAGCGGGTTTATGGGTCTGATAAAGTCTATATCCCATTTATCGAACGCCTTCAGGGCCATCTGCGGTTGTAAGGGCATCTCATCCCTACGTGTAGGTATTTCTATCCTTTGGCATGCGTCGCAGGTTTTAAAATATGCATGGGAGTCGCTATGCAGTTTGGGTCACCACAACCCAGCTCTTAATACCTTCTGCGCAGTTGCTTTTCCTGCATAGTGACCTCCTGCTACTCCTTTGTGGGCTTCTGCTAAAATGGCTTGTCTTTCATGCTCCAGTACATACCTTCGCAGTACCTCATCAGCTCCCAGCTTGTATAATTGGCCTGCAACGATGGTAAAGTCAGCTACGCGGGTTACCAATTCTCTTTGATGTTGTATCGAGTAGTCTGCAGGTGCCATCTCCGTAGTTAAGAAATGAAGAATATCTGCAAAGTGCTCGTCAACCACCTTGTTAGAAAATAGTTGCGCATCGATAAATCCTTCTTCGAGGTTAGTTGGCTCTTCACCACTCTCAATTTGGAACAAGTGGTCTGGTCCAACATTTAGTCTCGCAGGCTTCACAATTACTTCAAAATCAAATTCCTGAAACAACAGTAACCATCAACAAATATTCCCCCCCCAACACAGGCTTATTGACTAGGTACTTGAAAGTTGAATGATCCCTAAACATCTTGAAGTGCCCTCCCAGTAGATAGTGTCGGTATTTCTGCAGGGCATACATCATTGACAGTCCCTCGCGTTCAGTAGTAGAGTAGTTATGTTCTGCGCTAGAAAGTTTTCTACTAGCAACCGCAACCAGGTGGTCAATGTCCCCTTCCCCGAGCTGCGTAAGGACAGCTCCTAGGGCGATTCCTGATGCGTCCACATGGACATGAAAGAACTTCACCCAGTTAGGAAATATGAGGATAGACGCAGAGACCATCATTTCCTTGAGAAGCTCAAAACATTTCTAACACTCTGCGTCCTAGAAAAAATATGCATCCTTCTTTAACAGCTTCTCCATTGGTGTCATGATCAGTGTGTACCCTTGAATAAACTTCCTATTGTAGCCAGTGTGCCCGAGGATGGAATGCAACTACTTCTCAATTGTGGGGATTTCTAAATTGATGATAACTGCAAACTTAGTCGGGTCAACCATCTATCCTTGCCGATAGACCACATGTCCTAACAAGATCCCGAAAGGTACACAGAATATGCACTTCTTAATGTTTAGGGAAATCTGGTGCTTTCTGCAGGCATCTAGCATCATGCGGAGGTTCGACATATGCTTCTTTACCAATCCAAACACTGTCCAATCATCAAAGTATACTTCCATAAACTTATGAATTAATTCCTTGAACACTGCTACCACCACCCGTGAAAAGATGGCAAGGGCATTTTTGAGCCCAAAGGGCATGACGATGTACTGGAAGGAGCCCCATTCCGTTGCGAAGGTAGTTTTTATGTGATCTTCAGGTTATATTCTGATCTGATGGTAGCCCGAAAACCCGTCAGTGAATGAGTATGCTTCCTGACCTCCCATACTATCAAGAATTTCATCAGAGAACAGTGTAGGGAAGGGATCATGTACACAAGCATCATTCAACTTGAGCAGATATATGCATATTCTTATTTCCCCTTTAGTCTTCTTTTCTTGGACCACCATAGGGCTTACCCAATATGATTATTCTACCGGTTTGATGATACCTACAGCTATCATTTTATCGATTTCTTCTCAGACTTTCTGCTTATATTTGGGGTTCAATCAGTAGGGTCATTGCTTGATAAGACGCGCATCTGGTTTTAAGGTGATTCGCATGACACCGAGATCCCATACAATGCCCTTGAGCTCTGAAAACTTAGTGGGAAATAGATCTTGATATTCGGTGAGCAATTCCACGATCTTTCCGACGGTATCATCATCCCAATAATCCCCAATTCTAGCCATCTTGGGTTGTTCTTCTATTCCAATATTGACTTCCCTTAATTTGAGAGGCTTAGTTATGTACACTACTTGTAATGGAGGTCCAGCAACTGCGCATTCACCCTCAGATTCTGGGATAGAAATATTTAGCGGGGCCTCGTCATACTCCTCCACTGATAGATTTCGGCAGTTGGGAATATCCTGCATCTGCGCATCCAAACATGGTTCCCCATACTCTACGCGAGGGAGAGATTCAGTGAATACTAGAGCATCTATGTCCTTTAGGGCTTCGTCTAATTTCTCGGTTCCGCCTATCAACCCAAACGTCCCCAAAAAATCTTCCCTCATGGTGTCCCAGTGGCGAGTATGTTGATGTAGCTCTGCATCCAAATACCACGTGGTGGGGATTGGTCCCAAGGCGTGGATAAACATGTGGACCCATTCGTCCCAAGTCCTTTCGCACCATACTTCCATTCATACAGACAAGTGCTTGCATGGGTCTCCGCGGCCGGAGAAAATCTCCATGGTTAGGTTGATCAGGGGTTCGAATCATAGGATCATCATTCTGCGACATTCCTCCCAGTCCTGGAAAGTCCCCTTATTAATTTCCCACCACCGCGCAGGGGCCGCACGCATAGCTAGGTTAAGCACCCACACTCTTTGTTCCCTTAGAACTTCTTATTTGAATGCTCTAAGAAAATCCCTAACGCTACCAGAATCATCAAAATAGGGCAGCTCTCTTACCTCTGAGGAGATACACCAGAAGCTCTTTATGATCTTAAGGCATCATAACGCAGATACATCATGCAACTGATTCTGCCAATTTTCTATCTCACCGTCTGAGTCAGAGAGACATTTGATTTCCTTCTCCCAGTAGAGCATGCCATCAGTCGTAGGGTTAATCCAATCCTCACCCCAGGTAGTTATCTTGTAAATATGATCAACGTCGTCCTCTTCGTGCACTGGTTCTGTATACCGCTCACCCTCTGCCGGGTCTAGAGGGACTATTACTCGTGTACCCTTGTTCTCAAAAACCATGCTTCTTATTTTCAAGTTGATAATACCTCCCATGTCTATAGCTTAATCCAGTCCTAGGAACGCGGGGTAAGGATCTGCGTCCTGTACAATTTTAATCGCCTCAAAATCTGCGTATACCTTAACTCCCGCAATATCTACCATAATCTTTGATAACCTTCCTAACAGTACGATCTTTTGTTGGTTAGCCAGGCGCGGCTGTATAGTAGACCATTCCAGCTTGGGTTCTCCCATCCTTTGCCAAGTCTGTTTGGGCAGGACATTTGCATTGGATCCTAAATCCAGGATGACCTCATCCATTTCATAATCACCAATCTACGCAATTAGCCGCATTTCCTGAACAGTGCATTTCTTATTCCTATAGAGTTTATGGACATCTTTAACTTTTGTTGGAGGGTCAACCTTTTCTGCGCAGCTGTCTATCAATGCTTGAAGGTTCTCTACTACTTTCTGGTTGCGGAGCAACTTCATACATGCTTGCAGGAACGGCTTAACTTCTTCGTCTTATTTTCAATCCGTTGGGGCCTTTGAGGTAGATGCCTCATTTTGGGAAAATTCCTTTCTAGCTTCAAGGAAGTTTTCTTTCTCCTTTTGTAGGTCCAAGCTTTCCTTTTTTTCAGCGGCTTTTCTGATAATGGGTTCGGCTGCAGCTCTTTCCTTAGTTCCTCTAGTGGCCAGGCCACTGCGCGTAATTATGTTAATATTGGGTCCAAGGTACATAACACAAGGGGGAAGTTATTTTGTTCCCACGACACCCCCTCCAAGTCATATGGTCACTTCTTTTGATTGGATTTGATTGGAAGGATATCGTCTTCCTTCTTACCTGCCCTTTCAGATCACATTATAGGCCTATAATATACCCATACCTAGCGCAATCATAGATGAAGGCGCATATGTTATTATTATGTCCTCAACTACTTGGAAAGCTTTAGGTTCTCCGTAGCTTGTGACTGTTACCTAGAATTTTTTGGCTTTTAACCGAGGGACCAGTCAGCCGTTAGGGATCCTTGCTAAGTTTCCTATTACTTTGGGAGGAAATATTGTCTATATCGATGTGATGGTTGTCCAAGGCCCTTTGGATTTTAATTTACTCCTTGGGCATGACTATTTTTATTTCATGGGAGCGCTTGTCTCGTCTCTCTTTCATGTGTAGTGTTTCCCACATGAAGGAAGAATTGTGAACATTGATCAACTTTCATTCATTAGTCCTAATTTGGCTCCCAATAAACCAAAATCCATAAATAGTCCTTTTATGCAAGTGGTATATTCCCCACCACAGGTTAATTATGTGGCAACATGTTCCATGCTCGCGTCTACTGATGATCTAGTCAGTGATATAGTGCATCATGTATTGGGGGCATTGGATCCTGGTATTTTCATTAGATCCATTGATATGTACCCCTTCCAGAGTGTTTTTCTCCCATCTGATGAGAACCTCTTGGAAGCCATAACCTCTTATGGGCCATGAAAAAGGTGTTGGAGAAAATTTCGTTTTCTTGTGTCAAATTCGTTAAAAACTGAAACAATGTGTTGAAGCAAAGTTCCTTTTCTTGTTTCAAGCTCATTAAAAACTGAAACAAAGTGTTGGAACAAAGTTTTTTTTTTTGTGTCAAGCTCCTTAAAAAAATAAACAAGGTCTCCAGAGCATATTTCCTTGTCTTGTGTCAAGCTCGTTAAAAAATGAAACAAAGTGTCAAAGAAAAGTTCAATTTCTTGTGTCAAGCTCGTTAGAAAATGAAACAAGGTGTTGGAGCATAGTTACTTATTTTGTGTCAAGTTCGTTAAAAATGAATCAAGGTTCTCCTATGACTTCTTTTATTGTGTCAACCTCATTAAAAAATGAAACAGGTTCCTTACTAGGATAGTTCTTTTATTGTGTCAACCCCATTAAAAAATGAAACAAGTTCCTATGAGGATGGTTCTTTTACTATGTCAACCTTGTTAAAAAATGAAATAAGTTCCTATTAGGATAGTTATTTTACTTTGTCAACCTCGTTAAAAAAATCAAACAGGTTCCTATGAGGACAGTTCTTTTACTATGTCAACCTCTTTAAAAAATGGAATAGGTTCCTATGAGCATTGTTATTTTACTATGTCAACCTCGTTAAAAAATGAAATAAGCTCCTATGAGGATAGTTCCTTTACAATGTCAAACTCGTTAAAAATAAAATAGGTCCTATGAGCATAGTTCTTTTACTGTGTCAATCTCGTTAAAAAATGAAACAAATCCCCTTCCAATTCGAGTCTTTGATTAGATCTTGTAAATTCCCAGTCGAATTTTTCTCTTGATCTCGTAAATGAACCTTCTTTCCATCCACGTGTTAGTAACCAATTGCCTACTTAGGTAAATGAATGAAGCTTGGGGGGCATGTACCTCGAATTGAGTCATTATCTTAGGGGCGTGCAAACTTTTTTCAAGCATATTTTGTCTCTTTCTCAAGATTGTGTAAAAATGAAACCACTTCCAAGAATATTTTGTCTCTGTTTCAAGCTTGTGTAAAAATGAAACCACTCTCAAGCATATTTTTTCCTCATGTTTCAAGCTTGTGAAAAAATGAAACCATTTTCAAGCGTATTTTGTCTTTGTTTCAAGCTTGTGTGAAAATGAAACCATCTTCAAGGGTTCTCAAGCATAGTTTCCCATGTTTCAAAGCTTTTGTAAAAATGAAACCATTCCAATTCTACCTCTTGTGATTACCATTTTTATCAGCCTATTTTTTTCAGATGAGCCTTGGTTTTCTCATTCCATCGTCACCATCTGCTTGGTCAATCGTACGCTCTCACTTGGTCATTTTACCCTTTCTTGGGCAACAGATGCGATGAGTGGTCTTATTAGCCAACCTCTTAACCTATACATGTTGGGGCATGCAAACTATTTTCAAGCATATTTTGTCTATGTTTCAAGATTGTGCAAAAATGAAACCACTTCCAAGCATAGTTTGTCTCAAGCATAGTTTTTCCGCATGTTTCAAGCTTGTGAAAAAATGAAACCAATTTCAAGCATAGTTTGTCTCTGTTTCAAGCTTGTGTAAAAATGAAACCATCTTCAATGGTTCTCAAGCATAGTTTGTCCACGTTTCAAAGCCTGTGTAAAAATGAAACCATTCCAATTCTACCTCTTGTGATTGTCATTTTTATCAGCATTTTTTTTCTAGATGAGCCTTGGTTTTCTCATTCCATCGTCACCATCTTCTTGGTTGATCATATGCTCTCACTTGGTCATTTTACCCTTTCTTGGGGAACCACTGCGATGAGTGGTCTTATTAGCCAACCTCTTAACCTATACATGTTTTGATTAGTTCCATCATCACCAGAATCAGTTGCTACCCCTTATACCACTCGTTCCTCCAGGAGGATTCCTCTTTTATCTCTTTTCAGACTCCCAAAATGTGAAAATATTTTCAAGCACTTTTCCTTTCTAGCTCGTAAAAGTAAATGAAAATATGTCTAATCAGTATAGGTTTAACCCTGTTCTAGAATGAGATAGACTAGCTACGAAAAAGGAATACCTTATTCAAACATGGATAAGAGTTTCTCATGAATATTGTCTTCTACCTTTTCGAATTCGAGAGACTATCTATGAAAAGGTGTATCGGGAGTTTTCTTTTTGCCTCTTTTTCAAAACTCTCTAAACATTAAAAAGATGTTGAGTTACACCTCCATCGAGCTCATAAAACTAAAAACGATGAAGGACTTGTCACCATGACGAGACCGAGATAATCCTTCCTAGGGCTCGCTAAAAATACTAGGATGGATTTAATAGAAGGATGAACTTATACAACAAGCATATGGTATCCTCTTCAAGCTTGATATTAAAAATAAAGAGGTACTCGCTAGAAATAGTGGGGGGAATGGAAGGAAACATATATCATGTATTTTGTGTGAAAGGAAGTATGTCACTCTTGAACACGACACTTATCTATATTTTGTGTCGGGTTTGGGACATCCTCACTTTGTCACTTCGTGAGCTTAGAAGCCAAAGACTCAAGGGCGACATCAAGGATATTAGCACCAAAGAGAGGTAGGATATCTATCCTCGTTTTCATTTTCTAGTATGAATTAGGAAAGATTGCATGTAGTTGTCTTTTGTAGTTGCTAGATCCTCCCATAGGACTAGATGGATTGTTTCTGTCCGCAAAAAGGATTTCCTACACAACAATCTAGACCTCACATTATTATTATTTCTTTGGTTAATAAGTTATACAGGATACCAGAGGTATCCGTGCCTACTGACATCTCTTTGATCTCTGCTAAGAAATGCAGTAAGATCATCTCCCAAACCAGGAAATTTGTTTTCATTCTGATTCACTCTCAAAGTAAGGGGAATATTATAGCCACATCCATGGCCCCCAGGAATGGTTCCTCCATGCAGCAGAAGCAGGTGGATACGGTCGTGGAAGAATACAGGGACATATTCTCCTCACCTACAGGGGTGCCCTTGCACTATAAGATCAGTCATTCGATTGATCTAACTCTTGGAGCACCTCTGCCTAATGGACCGATATATCGTTGCTCCATTCTGGAAAATGAAGAGATCAAGTAGAAAATCCAAGAGTTGGTGCAAAAATGGCACATCCAACCAAGTTCCTCTCCTTGTGGGAGCTCGATTTTACTTGTACAAAAGAAGGATGGGACGTGGAGGCTCTACATTGATTATCGGGAACTAAACAAAATCACTGTTAGGAACAGGTATCCAATCCCATGGATTGATGACCTTCAAGACCAACTCAAGGGGGGAATTATTTCAACAAGATCATTCGGAAGTTTGGTTATCACCAAGTTCTAGTAGAGCCCACAGATGTATGGAAGACCGCCTTCATATCCAAGGAAGGCCTTTTTGAATGGTTGGTTATGCCCTTCGGGTTGAAAAATTCCCTTGCTAATTTTATGAGGCTAATGGATGACATATTGTGGCCCTTCACCAACTAATTTGTGGGTTTTTTATCTGGACGACATCTTCATCTTTAGCAAGATTTGGGAAGAACACTTGCAACATATTTAGCAGGCCCTTCAAACCCTTCGGCAACACAAATTGTGTTCCAACTTGGATAAATGCACCTTTGGCATGAGAAAGTTCCAATATCTAGGTTACATCATAGATGAGCATGGTGTGCATGTGCATCCTACTAATATCCAAGTCATTTGGGATTGGCCAGCCCCAACCACTCTAATAGAGCTTCGCAGCTTTTTGGGCCTTGAAATTTTTTCTCAGAGGTTTGTGTTGGGATTCTCCCATATAACTTGGCCTTTGATTCAGATTACTAAGGGCAGGGTGAAAGCAATTTTTTCCTGGTTTGAATCCCAACGGAAGGCGTTCATCGCCTCTACTCTGTACCGGTACTCACATTTCAAGACCTACAGCAGCCATTTGAAATTGAGACAGACACATCAGACTATGCTATTGGTGCAGACCTCACCTAACACGAGCATCCAGTGGCGTATCATAGTCAGACAGTTTTTGATACAATTCGGAAGTACCCCACCTATGATAAAGAGATGTATTACATCATGTAGGCTTGCCAGAAATGGAAGCATTACATTATGGGGAAGGAGATGGTCATCCACACTAATCACAAACATCTTCAGTTTATACAAACACAAGGGAAGTTGCATAATGATCGCCATTAGAAGTGACCTACATATCTGCAACAATTCCACCTGAACATTAAATACAAAAAGGGCAGCACCAATCATGTTGCAGACTGCCTTAGCCAACCCCCAGCTGTAGCACTAACTACTATTCTCAACTCTTACGGACACGAGACCTTTGAATGGTCACAACTATACAAAAATGATCCAAATTTTTCCTCCACATACCAGATGCTATTAGATGGAAATAAATTTTGTGGTTTCCTCCTCCTGGACACATTATTATCCTACCTAGGCCACCTTTGTGTTCCTTCAAGTGAGTGTACCAAGATAATTTATGAGGCGCACTACAGTCGGGTCGCAGGACACCTTGGTTTGGAGAAAATTATGGGTGTACTAAAAAAGTACTTTTATTGGCCAAAAATCCGACTAGATGTTGGAAAATATATCATATCTTGCACTTTCTGTGCCATTTCCAAGCCAACCATCAAGAAGCAAGGTTTGTACACTCCTCTTCATACTCCCATCCAGCCTTGGGAATTCATCTCCAAGGACTATATGCCTGGCCTCCCTTCTACTAAGCATGGTAATGATTGTGTATTTGTGTTCATGGATAGATTTTCTAAGATGGCTATATTGGCGGCCTCCAAGAAGAGCATCACGACAGAGGACACTGCCAAAATATTCTTTGAACGAGTATGGGTACATTATATAAAATATGGATAGCAGTTTCCTGAGCAGATTATGTTCAATCCTTTTGACACTATTGGACACCAAGCTCACCAAGTCAACTACATTCCATCCTCACAGTGATGGCTAGATAGAGGTTTTCAACAAGATGATAGTGCACATACTTCGTATGTACAACTCCCAGCATCCACAAACTTGGGATGAGAGCCTCCCCTATGTACAACACAATTATAACATATCTCTCCATAGCTCGACTGGTTGCAGTCCCTTTCAAGTGGGTCTAAGATTTCAACCATTGTGTTTGATTAATGTTTCCATACCTCATGCGAATACATAGAAAGAATCCACACATTTATTGTCTAAGGTTGTTAAAGAAACCATATTTATTAAACATATCCAGCACATATTCCAGTAGTTTCACGACATCCTGGAGAAGTGTAATGTCAAGTACAAGCAATGACATGATCAACATCGAGTGCCACACAAGTTTCAGGTGGGCGAAAAATTTTGGTTGCATTTGCAAAAAGAACACCTAACTAAATCCCATCGAAAGCTCAAACCACTTTGATATGGGCCTTACACCATTATCAAGGTTGTGGGAGACAATGGTTTTAAGCTCAGCATTCCCCCATTCCTTGATCTACACCTAGTGTTCAATGTGGACTACCTTTGGCCATACTTTCCACCATTACAAGACACATCAGATATTATAGAACAACTCACACCAACAGAACTAAGCCCTAACTACATGGAACAAGCCACAACTGATCGTATCATGGACACGCAGATCAAGAACATTTGCCAGCAAAAGATCCAGCTATATCAGGTTGTCAAAGCTGGCCAACTCCTGCACCAAGGCAAGTTTCTCACCAGGGACCAAGTTCAGTAGAATTTTCCTCATCTCATGGAGGAACTCAACGCAATGGGAGCCATTACTTCCTAAGGGGGGAGGACTGATCCACGCGGATATTGGTGGCCACCCACTTATTCCACTTGGATCCCCACAATTGTTTCTTTTTGTTTTTCAATTTCCTTAATTGTAACACATTTTACTATTTTTGGTTGTTTTTCGGGTCCTGAACTTTTGAATCCATTTTGAGGCCCTAACAACGTTTTTTGGGAAAATAGGGGCCAACATGGGTCATAGACTCAAGTTGGCTACTCGAAATTTGTATTTCTATGATAGATATTTCTAACGAGGTATTTTGCACATCAAACAGAGACTGTATGCCAAAGTAACATCCTCGGGACGTTGATGTACCAATTTACCCAAACGAGGCCCATAGTTTTGGTGCTTCATCTCCTATGGTTAGGTTTTTGGATGTTTATGGTTTTCGATTATTTCTCAATAATAAATAGGCCTTCGAGCCTCATTGTAACATAGTTCAAAGGCATATAGCCACCACATCTCTTCTCATAGATAAGTTGCCATCGTCCGAGCTAGTTTATTTCAATTTTTTATGTAAGCTATTTTAGTTATTTGATATTAATGAAATGAATTTTATTCCTAATGCATTTCTGCGTTTATGTTTATATATCTATTTTGTTTTATTCCTCGATAAGTTTGGATCAATTGGTGCACTTGGGCATTTTTCATCGCTTACTTCAACAGAATTATCACCATCAAAATGATTGTTGCCTGATGCTACGGATTGATTGAAATAATTGATTGCAGTTGATTTACTACTGAGATTAGCGGATTGAAAATCATCCAATAATCACTACAAGGAAAAGAGCCTCTAGCGAATGTTTTTGAGGAAACCCTTACAAAAATAGCCCATATATCTATTTGTAGCGGAGCTCACTGGAGGAGGTTGGCGGGTGGATGTTTTTGCGGATGTTTTTTCGCGGTGCGTTTATAATCATAACACGCACCAGTGCACTTGATATATATGTGACACACTGATGCATAGTAGAGGCTAAAGAAGTGTTGCAGAGTTATTTTTAAGTACTACGAAAACAACAGTGCACTTCATACATACAACGCACCAGTGTGTTTTATATAAAAGCGCATCGGTGTGTACTATCAAATGGCACACCAAGACACTCACTATATAACCATTGCAGTGCTATACTCTAACAACGATGTCGTGGTGTGTTTATGGTGATACGACGCCCCAACATAGGGTGTTTATTTAATGAAAATATATGGTGCTTTTTATATAACATACCCGATGTTGGTCGTATATAGCCAGCCTAGTGTGTTTTCAGCATTTCGGTGCTATTTACTAACAACAATGGCCTAGTGCGGTTTAGGTACAAGGACGCACCGGAATAGGGATTTTATTAAAAGGAATCATTATGCGTTCCGTACAAACCGGCCATGTGCGTCTCATTAGTCCAGCGCACCGTAAAGAAGTGTGGTGCGCCATTGATACAACTGCCTGGTGCGTCTCATACTGGAGCGCACTGAAAAAAGGTTAATTAATATATATATACTGCCTGTAAAAAATCATTTTTACTTGTTACAGTGTTGTAGAGCTCTCAAGCATCGGTGTGACCTTTGTTTCTCTCAGGCGCCCTGCCATCGGTGCTCCCATTACCTTCATTGCTTCCATCCATTGCTCAATGTGTGGACTTCGAATTTTAGTATTTCGTTGGAAAGGTGCCTCCTCAACGCGCAAATGTGCAAGTAATGTATATTTTTCTGACGAACTTAAGCTTTTAGCTGATTAATTTTGAGAATTGAGTTATAATTCACTGTTTTCTCTCGAAAAAAAACAAAAAAAAACAAAAAAACAAAAACAAAAACAAAAACAAAACAAAAAAACAAAAGCAAAAACAAAAACAAAAAAACAAACAAACAAAAAAATAAAAATAAAAAAAACTAAAAATTTCATGTGTGGTGCGTTCGAGCCATTCGGTTCGCACCGTTCCCAGTGCTCCTTGTAAACTTATATGTCGCGCCGCAAATGGTGTTAACGGAAACCGCACCGGGTGGTTAATGTGACAGCCCGGTGCACTACCGAGAAAAATCGCACCGCAATAACAATAAAATAGTGTAGCCACCACATCTCTTCTCATAGATAAGTTGCCATCGTCCGAGCTAGTTTATTTCAATTTTTTATGTAAGCTATTTTAGTTATTTGATATTAATTAAATGAATTTTATTTCTAATGCATCTCTGTGTTTATGTTTATATATTTATTTTGTTTTATTCCTCGATAAGTCTGGATCAATTGGTGCACTTGGGCATTTTTCATCGCTTACTTCAACAGAATATCACCGTCAAAATGATTGTTGCCTGATGCTACGGATTGATTGAAATAATTGATTGCATTTGATTTACTACTGAGATTAGCGGATTGAAAATCATCCAATAATCACTACAAGGAAAAGAGCCTCTAGCGAATGTTTTTGAGGAAACCCTTACAAAAATAGCCCATATATCTATTTGTAGCAAAGCTCACTGGAGGAGGTTGGCGGGTGGATGTTTTTTTGCGGTGCGTTTATAATCATAACACGCACCAGTGCACTTGATATATATGTGACACACTGATGCATAGTAGAGGCTAAAGAAGTGTTGCAGAGTTATTTTTAAGTACTACGAAAACAACGGTGCACTTCATACATACAACGCACCAGTGTGTTTTATATAAAAGCGCATCGGTGTGTACTATCAAATGGCACACCAAGACACTCACTATATAACCATTGCAGTGCTATACTCTAACAACGATGTCGTGGTGTGTTTATGGTGATACGACGCCCCAACATAGGGTGTTTATTTAATGAAAATATATGGTGCTTTTTATATAACATACCCGATGTTGGTCGTATATAGCCAGCCTAGTGTGTTTTCAATATTTCGGTGCTATTTACTAACAACAATGGCCTAGTGCGGTTTAGGTACAATGACACACCGGCATAGGGATTTTATTAAAAGGAATCACTATGTGTTCCGTACAAACCGGTCATGTGCGTCTCATTAATCCAGCGCACCGTAAAGAAGTGTGGTGCGCCATTGATACAACTGCCTGGTGCGTCTCATATTGGAGCGCACTGAAAAAAGGTTAATTAATATATATATACTGCCTGTAAAAAATCATTTTTACTTGTTACAGTGTTGTAGAGCTCTCAAGCATCGGTGTGACCTTTGTTTCTCTGAGGCACCCTGCCATTGGTGCTTCCATTACCTACATTGCTTCCATCCATTGCTCAATGTGTGGACTTCGAATTTTAGTATTTCGTTGGAAAGGTGCCTCCTCGACGTGCAAATGTGCAAGTAATGTATATTTTTCTGACGAACTTAAGCTTTTAGCTGATTAATTTTGAGAATTGAGTTATAATTCACTGTTTTTTCTCGGGAAAAAACAAAAAACAAAAACAAAAACAAGACAAAAAAAAAACAAAAACAAAACAAACAAACAAAAAAACTAAAAATTTCATGTGTGGTGCATTCGAGCCATTCGGCCTTGTAAATTTATAGGTCATGCCGCAAATGGTGTTAACGGAAACCGCACCGGGTGGTTAATGTGACAGCCCGGTGCACTACCGAGAAAAATCGCACCGCAATAACAATAAAATAGTGTTGTGCGTGTCGGTTTCCGACTGCACCGACAATTTAAGTTTTTTTTTTTTTAATAACAATTTATTTATGGTGGTGTGTTAGTTTACCGGAACGCACCGGGAATTATGTAAAAATAGACATAACGGCACGGTGCGCCGATATTACAGGAACAGACCTAATGTCTGAAGTGTCGGTCAAACATATCGCAAAAGGGTAGTTTGTGTTTGGTACTGCACCACCAATGGTGAAATATTGCAAACGGGCAGTGTGTTGCGCTATAACAAACGTCCCATGGTGGATATGTTTTGTCAACACAATGCCTATAATATTTATTTAAGTAATATTTTTTGTTGTCGCAGTGCGTGACGTTTTTTTATGCACACCGTGGACGGTGTGTGATATACATGTATGCACCGTTGGCGGTGCGTGACTGTTTTTTGTGGCGCGCCGAATGTTTTTTTTTCGATAAAAGTTATATTTATATATCTGTAAATAAATTTTTCATTTAATGATAAAAAAATATTCTTTATGTATGAGGGAGGCTGATTTATTTAATGTGTGAATCATTCAGTGACGTCAACGGAGATATAAAAGACAAAAACAAGAGCAGAGGGATGACAGTTATAACATGATACAACAGTGGTAGGCAAGGGAGAGGGAGAGGCTTGTGTACCCTCACCCTATTACGACACCCACCCAGTTGCTTTTAAGGGAGGTAAGCCTCATTAAGTTTTATGAGGAGGATAAAGCCTTGAAGGGGCACAATGACTTATTAGTACAGTTTATCTACAGATGGGATTCCCACCAACAGGCATTCCATGTCGGTCCTAGCCAATGGTACCAGCCCACTGAGGAGGACATGTATTTTATCACTGGCCTATCTAGGAGAGGGGAGGATTTTCCCCAGTTGCCTGATTTCCCTATCGGTTATGCAGCGGGTGAGTTGGTGTACTCTCAGAGATACATTAGGGATGATATACTTTCTCCTGCAAATTTTCAGGTGTTTGGTAGATAGCTACGGATTGCTTCTTTTGGTCCAGAGGAGGCTAGGTTACTCTCACTATTACTGACCACCATTGCACATTATACCAGTGACGGGAAACACATTAGTTTCCCTCTTTTATTTTATGTTGATTCTTTATTCCAGAGGCCACGACTTGTTAGATGGTATGCCATTATTTTGCGGCAGTTTTGTATATCCTTAGATAGTCGTCGTTCTCAGGCACGTGGGAGGTTGACCTTCCCTTTTTCTTCAGAGTTATTTTGTTTATTTTTTTAGAGGTTTACGGAGACGAGGCCTAATTTTTTCCGTCAGCCTCGTAGGCCAATGATACAAGTACATATGCACATGTGGGGCTTATACGATGCCCAAGAGGGGCTTCGGTAAGAGTACGCTAGATTTCTAGGCGATGCAATCGGGAGCTTACCAGTTGCGAGGATGACCTCACATATTGTTCATGATGGTGTCATGTCCTTATGCACGGTTGGATTGGAGAAGGTGTACCAACATCCTTTTCACTCAAGATGAGCCACCAAATGATAGAGGTAATATTAGTGTTTTCTTTAAATTAATATAGTTTAATTTTATTGTCTCAATCAATTAGAATAAAATTTATTCTAACGCGTTCTTTAACTTGTTTTATTAAATTGTTTAATGAGATTTTATAATTATTGTGTGTACTATATATTTTGTAGATATTGGCACATTTGTTGAGGACATGCCTCCACCCCCACCAAATGATCTTGTAGATGATGAGGAGATGGCAGAGGCCGCAGAGGGTGAGAGATCTCTTCAAGTGCAGATACCCGCGAGCATGCGGCGTAGGGATGACATTTGATTCAGGATGGCGTTGGGCGAGCAACTATGTAGACTCCTAGTTGATGAGGGAGTCCGCCCCATGACGATCATAGACATACAGGAAAATCATACGCTCACGGAGCTCTGGAGGGACATGTCGCGCGATATGATGAGCCTTATGCGTCATATCGTCAAAGCTTCCATGCTACTGGAAGCTAGGAGGGTTAGGCGCCATAGAGATGCGTGACACAACAGCTCGGATGATGATCATGGGGGGAGTTATCATTCTAGTACTCCATCTCCTCCCCCTTCACCTCACGGAGATCAATAGCCAGCATCTAGTCCTGAGAAGGCATCTCCTGAGCAGGTACCATTTGAGCAGGAACTCCTAAGCAAACACCATTTGAGAAATGCATGTATTTTATGTTCATGTTGATGTACTTAATTTACATGTTGGTGTTCATCATGATGTGTATATTGTTAGGTCATGTTGGATATGTTCATTTAATGTGCTTGCAGATATATGTGTATGTTATAGAAGTTATTTGACATGAGATGTATATTTGATGTTTGTGTTGTGATGATGTTATACAATGCTTATGTTTTGTTACATGATCATGATCATGATGATTAGATGATATTAGTAAATTTGAATGTATGTTTTAGAATATGATGTTTGTATGATGGTTATCATGATTGTGATGCTTATTTTTAATATTAAATCATGATATTTATTAAATATTATGTATTGGTAATTGTAAAATTGTAAAATTGTAATTGTAATTGTATGTATCGTGATTGTAATTGTAATTGTATGTAAAATTGTAAAATTGTATTTGTATTTGTAATTTTAATTGTAATTGTATGTAAAATTGTAATAATTGTAATTGTGTTGTGAAATTGTGAAATTGTAATTGTAATTGTATGTATTGTCATGATTCAATTTTATTAAAATTGTAAAACTTTTAAATTTTTAAATTTGTAAAACTGTAAAATTGTAAATTAATTGTCAAATTTGAACCAGGACTACCGTAAAATTGAATCATCGTAAAATTTTAAAATGTATACCGTACATATTGTTAAATTACCATAATTGTAAAATTATAAATTTGTAAGAATATAAATAATTGTAAAATAATAAATCTAGAATAATATGAATTTTTGTAACATAATAAAGTATAGAAAATAATGCAAATAAATTCATGTTTAGAATTATCATTATTTTATTATGATCTTCCATAAAAAAAAGTAACGGTATACATTAATACATTTTTTAAAATTTTAAAGATATATATATATATATATATATATATATATATATATATATATATATATTTATTTATTTATTTATTTATTTATTTATTTATTTAATGATATAGTGAAAAACCATTTAAAGCAATCAAGTAGTTGTATTATTTTAGGAATTGACATTTAAAAACAAAAACAAAAAAAAACTTCCGATACAGTGCATTGCTTTCAAGATCAACATAATTGCAAATTAGCAAGTGAAATGATTTTAACATTAACACAATGCAAACCAATTAATTTAGAATACATATTATAATGTCTGGAAAAAAAGAGTCTTAGTTATAAGTTTAAGTCCTCTTCTTTATAAAAACTCATCTTAAATAGTATAAATGATGAAATAACACATGTACCATATCACTCTTTGTTCTCATCACCCTCATTATCTTGCATCTCGCTTGGCATGATAACACTATTGTTCTCAAAAATATGTTTTAGTCTAGGGTCATGTCTCAATACGAACCACCAATCCCTATCCAACACATCTAGGTAAAAAAACACTTGGTTGCAGTGTTTGGAGAAAACATAAGGCTCCTTAGCTTTATCCTACATCTTTCTAGAGTTAATACATATCATCCTACTATTGCAATCTTCCTTTACATTATTCCAATCAAAGGTGTCCCACCACTTGCACCTAAAAACAACACATTGGAAAGAAGAGAAGTCCACTTCAATGATCTCTTGTATCTTTTCGTTGTAACCTACATCCCTCGTACTAAGTTTTGATCATGGTGGCTAGCTCAACTAGACTGTTCGAACTCAACTTCCACTCCAAACTCTTGTGTTATGTGTCCATCATTGGCATTTTTTGTCCAAAAATGGTTTCCATATGCCCACATTGATGGGAACAAATGCACCTATAAAAAAAAGTTTAAAAAAAATCATAGTGTCATGTGTCTAATAACCCAATTGTTAAAATATATATAATATAGATGTTACATCTCAAAGGTGAATTATTAAGTTTAAAATGTACATAAATATATTATTTCCAAGTTGCTGCACCCAATCCCTACGTTTAATGCATCCTCTTCAACACGCAGGTAACGACTGGTTGCACCGTATTTCTCTCTGACTTGGTCAACAACCCAACTGTTGGGGCATTTAATTGGCATATTTTATTTTAAATGATCAGGATAATGCACACTTATACCATTCAACCATCTGAATTCTTTCCTGTCATTATCCCATTTCATCCTCTTTTGTTCGTACAATGCGACCCACGGTTGTGTCACTTCAGAATTGTAAAGAACAAATTTATTAATTGCTTTAATTTATGCATTCATTGATGAAATAAAACCAACATATATAGTACATATGAGATCAAAATATACGTTATATCGAAGTTCAACATGAATATTTACTTTGTGTAAATTTGAAAAATTATAAGTCGCTTACTCTTTATCAAGCACCTTTTTTCCATTTGTTTGGAGAAACTCCCCTTCTCTTTTGTCTTCATCCCTTTCATTGCCCCAAATCACTACATCTGGTGTGATGTCGATCTGCTTGATGTACTCATTGGCATAATAGAAGGACTCATACGATATGTACCCCTCTCCCATAGGCCCCTCGTATTTTTCCCTTTGTCGAACAAAACCTTTCGATTTCTTCAAGTACCTCTCTAAGAAGAACATACAACGACAAAAAACCACCCCAAATAATTCAACCTCGTCTACTAGGTGGATAGAAGATGAACCTGCAAGTCAATGAAACTTGTCGGCAGTTCCTTCTCAAACATACAAACAATCTTAACTATCTATTGACACCACCATAGGATGCTAGCCACATGAATCTCCTTTTATGTGATCTAGTGTACAAATGCAGATAATTTAGATATGGCACGTCCTAGGTCTTGGGGGAAGTCATGTTTCACACACCCACGCACGAACAAAGGATAATGACATTGCAAAGTTATAAACACATGCATGAAAAATTAGCTATGTTTTATGATCCCATGGGATAAAAAATATTAATATAACAAATAATAAAATCATGCTTTTGACATTATATGTACTCTTATAAGATTCAAATGGTCATGTGATTTCAACCCCGAAAAATGGTCTTCCACAATGAAGCAGCGTCGTAGTGAAGACCCATATGAAGATGGCACCCTCACACCCATTATAACTTCCTTTTCCAAAGAAAGTTTATATTTTTTTTAAATCCATGGGACATCACCTTCTTTGAAATACCAATTAGAGGGACCAGCCTCTCATGTACTTTATAATTGTCTTGGCCAATGTTTCTTTTTATTTTTTGAAGTAATAATATATCTCCTAACAGCCAATGTGTCACTTTTTTTCGATGATAGGTGCCTCCATAAAGAAGATGAAACATTTTTAAATATATGCATGGTATATAGTAAGTGGGTAATCTTAAGATGCTCCCAGTATGGGAGGTTATAAAAGATAGATTTCCTTTTCATCCAAATGGGAAATTTCTCAACATAGGTGTCGAAGAATTCTGGATCATCGAACAAAGGCTCCCCATTTGAATCAAACATTTCTATGAACTCCTCCTTTTCTCTCTCGTATGCTCTAACCCATTTAGCTGGTGTCGTTATTGCAAGCCTTTGGGTTCTCTCTCGTCTACCATCGAAAGCAGATGTTGCTCTTCTGTAAGGGTGTTCTTCTGGGAGGAATACCCTGGAGCATTCATACACTAGAGTTCGTAGGTCATTGGACCATCTAAATTTCAGAGAAGATCCACAACATTTACATCCATAATACACTTTTGTTACAAGACTTGTGAAATTATTGTATACAATATGCATGGCACGTTAAAGAATATCATGAAGATCAGAAAAATCACAACGAATTAAATTAATATGTGAAAGAATATTGTTACGTATATAAACAAATCAATAAACATGTAATTTACTCGAGAAAACTCTTAAGCCTGGATAATAATGTGTGGTGTAAGCACATATTCCATACAACGTAAAACTCCTCTCTGTTGCGATGGGTCTTGATATGTCGTATACATTTATCCCATCCCATAATTCCTTCAATTCATCTACCAGTGGTTGTAAGTAGACATCCATATTCTTCACTTGTCTTCTACCAGGGACTACAAGAGCCAACATAAGATGGTTATTCTTCATGAAAAACCATGGGGGGATATTGTTATTGATTACTACTACAGGCTAAACATAATAGTTGGTTTTCTGGAGGGAATATGGGTTGACTCCATCCATGGCTATGATGAGTCGTAGACTTCATACTTCATCCTTGAATTTTTCGAGCCATGTATCCTCTATATGCTTTATGGATATTGAATCTGTTGGGATTCACATAACTCCCAACTCACTTCTGTTTGAGGCATGCCATCCCTGCAACATACCTAATTTTTTGCAACGAAAGAGCCTTTGAATCCTTGGGATTATCGGCATGTGCCTCAATATCTTAAGAGGAGGATCATGTGATTTACCCTTCTTTTTTTATTTATCATACTTTTCATACCCATATTTCGGACATATATCTTTGTCTGCATATTCTCCTCTATATAGAATACAGTCATTTGGACATGCATGATATGAAATGTACCCGACAACCAACATTTTCAACAATTTCTTTTCCTCTTCGTAGCTACCAGGCGACACATTATTACTCGAAAGAACCTTATCTTTGAATAACCTATAGTTAGTGGAAAATATTAAATGTACAATGCCAATAATTATTAACGTTCATAAAATTGACCATTTGTAATTTTTATTATGTGAAAATATTTCTCAAAATATAAGGGACTTTATGGTCAATTACCTAAAAATTTCTGAGAAACATGCATTTGACAAGCCAAACTTTGCTTTCAAGTTGTACAAAAACATCATTGTCCCCAACTAGGTAGACTCTGACTGACCGCCAAGTCCAAAGAGAGGGGTGTTGGAAGCAAATTTAAGGCTTCAGCGATATGAGCATCATCCCCTAGTTGATCATCATTCTAGAATGCATCTAACAACGTTGTCCCCAGCAATCGTATCCCTTAAGTAATCATCCATATCAACCTCTATTTGATTACCTTCATTGCCAGATTGTGAAGAACTACTATTTCTCTAGTCATTCCTAATTGGTGAATCTGGACGTAGTGGGACTTGAATAGGTGGTTGATTCAACCATTCTTGGTATCGTTCCTCTCTGATTTTTTCTCTTAATTCAGCCTTCTCTCAATTTTACATTGGCGTGGGGTGCAACGGAAGATGGTAGGTAGTTCATTCATCATCACTGGAATCCTAATAATTTCAAAAAATATATTTGAACATGATTAGTACAATATCGATGATATCAATTAGTAAGAATGTCAATGCATGATTAATTGGTTTGACGTTGAAATAATTACATTATACCAAATAATTATTACCATCATTGTCCCAGGATTGTGGCTAGAATATAGCATATTACAATTAGCAGAGTGAAGCGGCTATCCATTTTCATCTACCAACCGCGCCTTACGGTATGTTTCTCCTGATAAGAGCTTCCAATGTTTTAGAATTGTTTGAATATTTTGTGCATCTAAACTCGATTCAGAATTTGTATGAACCTGCAAATTTGTATACACTCGTTTTATTCAGTTGATTGACATGGATAATAATTTAAAAAAAAAACAGTTAGATAATGAAAATATAAATAAAATCTAAATTAATTACGTCTGGAGATGAATAGGGAGAACTCTGCGATGGAATTTGAGAAATAATATTGAACGAGTTGGAATTTGAAGAATTGTCCATTTGATTTAATTAGGATATTTTATCCCTGCATTTGAGAAAAATCAACAATAAAATTTGGTGTACATACCTAAAAGTAATTTCATTGCGTTAAAAAAGGAGTTATTGTTATCAGTGCTAATGTACTGTTAACCACACCGGTGTGGTATTATTACCGGAGGCACCGGTGCAGTTAGTTAACAAATGCACCGAATGTCGGGAAAAAAATGCAACTTTATTTTTTTGAAGTGAAAAAAAAGCGGTAAACTGGAAAATGAGCAGCAAATGTTTTTTGGAAATCTAATTTCATAGAAAGTTCTTTAAATAGTCAAATCTATTCATTATTTCATTATTTTTGCAAAAAAATTCAAGGGATTTGCACAAGAGACATACCTGGAGCAAGAGAGCATTGTCAAGCAGCAAAATACTTTCGAACAACAGCACTATTCAGAGAATCGGAATTTGCAACATCTAGTGATTCACACAAAAACCCTCTAGTATAGTAAAACTATTAAAGTTTACTGTAATAATTATTTTTTTACAGTTTTTGTTAGATTTAATACATGCATAATAAAAATTTAAATTTTACTGTGCATTTTAGTAATAAAATCATTTACAATCTCTATTCCTATTGAGATTTAATTAAAATTCAGAAAATTAAAATTTAAAAATAAATAAATAAAAATACATTATTACGTTAAACCCTTGCTTCTTCTTGTTTATTGACTGCAAAAATTCACAATTAGGGCTTTTCATTTTAGATTTATAGGGTTTGTATTACTATATATATAGGTGTTTGACATCTAACGTGTGGGACCACTTGCACAGTGGATCCCAATCCATGTCGGCCCTTGCACAATTTTTTTTAAAATGGCTTTTGTTAATCGGTGTGCCCTGTAATATCGTGCACCGGTGCGCGCTATTAGTATAATGCACCGGGCGTGTATTGACAAAAATCAATGTTTGATAAAAATAATTTTCCATTCATTTATGTTTATGTTAATCGGTGCTCTTGTATTAATATAAAGCATCGGGTCTACTATTGACAAAGAGCATCGTACATTGTTGCTATTGTAGTGGTGGTGCGTATATAATAACATATCGCACCATTATTATTTAAATTTTTGTTTCCCAATGTCAATGCTTAAGTGGCGAAAGTCGCATTGGTGCGGTTAAAAATATAAACGCACCGGGCATTTAATTTAGATAGACGCACTGATTTCTTGATTTTTTTTTTCCCTAAAAAGTATATGATTTATTTATAAAATATATTAATGAATGCTACAAGTTTTATATTGATAAAAAAAATGGTTTAAAAGAGTTTAAGTAACAAAAATACTGATAGCACATTAAGAAAAGAAAAAAGGCAAGTTCTTTGTAAATTATTTACAAAAATTATTATTTTTGAACTATATATAAGTTTACCTAATATGTATTATTTAGTGTGTATCATGCAGAGCCACAAAATTGCGAAGCCCGATAAGATTCTTTTTGATCTAAGACCATAAGAGCGTAAAATCTTGATGGAAAAATTGCATAAGGATGAATCAAGTGAATGAAAAAATATTATCGATCCAATATGAGTTACTTTTTTGACTTTTCATTAATATTATACTTAAAAATATTAGATAACATGTTTCAAACAACTATTAATTCATATATGTTTAATGTTCTACAGGGACAAACAACGAATGAAAGGAATGTTGTTCTAAGAAAAGAAAAAAAAATAGAACATGCAAATGAAAACGAATTTCTCCTTAGCTCATCTAGAGTGGTGTTGGAGGTTAACAAAAGGGGGAAAAACTTTTACAAAAATTTGAGGGATCTAGTGGAACGAATGTATAGACGTTATTTTCAATTACAATAAAAAAAAATCGATCCTATGATTCCAAGAACGAAATTTTATTTAAACTACAGGAAGAGTTTCCAGAGAATTGGTCAATGAGACATGTCAGACTTTAAATAGAAAAAACGTACAACAACAAAAAAGAAGGATTGAAAAAGTAATATTCCTTTAAATGTTTTTCTAGAATTATATGTATATATTACTACAAAGAAACCATTTATAAATATCACTTTTGTTATATTTAGTTTTCATATATGAATATAAAAATTAAATAGTTTATTGTCATGTTACTTTTTCAGGAAGATTATGAAAATCTCAAAGGATGAACGAGTTGATATCAGAAATATGCCAGTAGGAATGTCCAAAAAGGTGTACAAGGAGATGGTCAAAGAAATGGACAGAATTGAATCGCATGAGGATCCATATCAACAAAAATGTGCTTCAAATGTAATATGTAATCATTGAATTTTCCGATTAGGTACAATAAATAAATAATTTAGCATTAAATATTAATTTTCATGTATTTTCTTGCAAAAAAAAAAAAGAAAATGGAACCCATTCAGCACATAAAACAGGACGACAAAGAAGAAAAGGATTGATATCTAAGTTTGTGAGTAATTATTACTTCCTTGTAACAACTTAACTAGATTTCATTTTTGTATATTTTAAGTTTTTTTTACATAAATCATCATTGAATGTCTTCAAACAAGTGCTAACATATAAAGAAGAACAATCAGAAAAATTGATTGACATTGGGTTAGATATGGGTTGTCAGTATATGTTGTCATATCATAAATTAATTATGGAATTTGTAAGTATCTATCTTGTTTTACTTAGCTTCGTCTATAATTAATATAACAAAAAAATCTTTTATATTAATTCTATGATTCGTTATGGAGTATAAAACTTGCAAGAAACAAAGCATGGAACTGTGCCAACAAAATAATTGTTGAAAGAATGCATGAAATTTGGTTTTGAAAGGATGTGTATAGTTCACAAATCAATTCTTGCTATGGTACATTTATTTTCAATTTACATTGATGTATATTATTTATTATTTCAATTTTCATTATTCTCACCAATGTAGATGCTCTCATTACAGTTTATTTTTATGTTTGTAGATGGAACTTGAAGAAGAAGAAAATAATCAATACAATGAACAAAACATTCCTCCAAATAACCCAAGTCATGGAAGTAGCTTGAGTAGTGACAACAGTTCCAGCGAAGAATGATGATCAATATGTTTGGATATAAAAGCAAGGCATTGTATTTTTTGAAATATTTGTCTGTGAAATTAAACATTTTGTTTAATGTAATGGACATAGTGTCCCAATTGAAAGACAAAGGGTTACCAATAATTGTCCCATTTTGTATGACAAAGAGTCTCTTATATATATATATATATATATTTATTTATTTATTTATTTATTTATTTATTTATTTATTCTATTGTGTTCTCCATTGTCATTGTGAAATGTTACACCACTCATTAAATATTATAATGGAGAGATGTGAAATCTTATGATATAACAAATTCAGCCAAACATCACATTCAAATGCACTAATAAAAATTTAATTGATATGAATAGTGTTATAAGATATGTGTCGACTTTTGATGAATAATGAATTTTTAAAATTCAAAATAATTGCATTGTCATAGATCGATGTTTCTAAAAAATCAAAAATGAACATTGGTGTGTTTGTATGATACTGTGCACTGGTGCGTTGATACGACCTATGAGCACCGCACCAAATACCAATACCAATTAGAACACCCATTACATGTCACCAACAAATACGCACCAGGCGGATAAGTGTTTCATGCACTGGTATGGTTTGCCTTTAACACACCGGTGCATTTTTACACCTTAGCAGTCTGGGGCGTGTACACAACCCATATGCACCGGGAGGATAGAAGGTGCATGCACCGATGCATTCGTATTTGTAACGCATTAGTATTGTTTCCATTAAATGCCTCGGTGCTTTACAACTATAATCCAAATAACGTTGGTGCATGCACCTTCTATCGGCCCAGTGCTTATTTGTTAGTGACACGCACCAAGACGTTGCGTATGTAAATGCCTTGGGGCTTCATAAATTTGTTTTCCATCATGGTGCTTGGTATGTATACAACACCAGTGCATACTTCTTAAAACGCACCAATGTGTTCACACATGAAGCATGCACTGATAAGAAAAATATAGGTAAAAACCTCCGGACGCCCAGTTTTTTTAGTTGTGTTGAAGTTTCATTAGCAACTTCATCAAAACCTCTGTTACCAAAAATGGATGTTGTAGCAAATGTTTTTTTGACAATCTTGGCCAATTTTATAACACTAAAACCCTCCTTTATAACCTCTGCTAGAGGGTATTTTCCTTGTAGTGAATGGAAGCACATCATCTTGACATTAGTGGAATTTGAGAAAGGGAAGAGAGATCAAGAGTATCTTCACTTTCCTCCTCCTCTACCAGTGTAATGTGACTACCTTGTATCTCATCGTAGTTTGATCTAGTAATTGCAAAATCAAGAGAGAATGAGGAGTTGGTGGGTGGAGCAGATTGATCAAGAAGATCGTGATATGCATAGTCATAACATGTAGGATGTAACACCCTCTTCCCACATCTATGCAATTAACCATCCAACCAGTGTAAAATGTGACCAGAGGCTACTATTTTGAGATTAAACCTCCTAGGTGACCCTAAGGAAGTGGAACCAACTGAAACAAAACATACAGACCTTGTACATCAACAACAACACCCCCAAGAGGTAACCCAACTATCCATGCCTCTTTCCCCTAGGTTAGAGTGACCTTTTGACCTCTTTGAGCCATAGACGCAAGCAAAGGCTTACAAGACAGCGTCTAGGAGGATATAGCCGCAGACATAACACAACATGCCAATGTCTAGGGCCCTGATTCCTTATTTTTGTGCCATCGTCCTTGGGATTTGAACCACCTTTTCAGGCCCATAACCCATGCTCTGCCAAACACTTCATGAAAATTTCAGAGATGATAAATAACAACAAGAAAATGATACAGAAGCAATTCAATTAATAAGAAATCATATGGACCCCTCCTAGCCATGACAGGAATTTCGTCAAACATAAAAGCTACATGTATAAACAATAGAATGGAGCATAAGGTTCTCATACCTATTTGAGAATCACTAAGAAGCATTGTTCCCTTACAACATTAGCTAAAATACAAAAAATTTTACCATAGATACAACGTGCATTCATTTACAAGTAAAAATATGGATAGAGTCATACATCATCACTGTTAAAATACATGCTCATAACCAACATAATAACAGCAGAAATAACATGGATACAACAGCAATAAAATCCATACATAAACTAGTACGTTTGCATACCAAATACCAAAGGAATGAGCTCTTAAGTACTGAAGGGACTTCCACGTTACACCCGACCATAGATTGGCTGACCCAAATCTATCTTCATTTAATCAGTCCCGTGCCATATTCCAAGCATGAATGTGGGACTCAAACCGAAAGAACCAACCAGGCCATCATGAGGTTAAACCACCTCACCCTCATTAATATAAATTTGGTTGTACCATGATCCACACTGGATCACTAGGCCAATACCATAAAAATGTCATAACCGACTTTACTATGATCTAGACCCGATCATTAGGCCAACACAAGCATGGATATCACTGGATTCTCTCTGCCTAAACTATGAGGAATTTTCTTGTATCCTAGTCTCTCAATCTTTACCGCAACTCACAATCTGAATCACGGGTTACTAGGCCCTAAATCGAGACATAATTTGTAGGCTTTACCATATACCCCAAACTCAGGATTCTTATGTCTGATAGATAGAAAACCACCTCTCAGGATTTGCTGCAATCCAAACTCGGATCACTAGGCCCTAAACCGAGGCAACAAAAAAAATTGGTTTTTTGTGTCATATAATTCAAAGATCCACCTCACTCAACCTCAAATCCATCTAGTAATCTAGCTAAACCAACACATGACAATTCCACAACACCATGGTTATCCGAAAATTGCAAGGCTAGACTGAAAACATGGTCACACCTGGAAAAACTCGTGCCATGACATAAAATAACCAGATGTAATACCATGCATGCCAAATCTATCAAGGAAAACGCACATGAAAATCAATACCTTCCAAGAATATTGATGTAGTTTTTTGATTCATACTCCCCCTTGCTTGCTTCCTCCTTCTTCATGCTTTCTTACCTTTCTTGGTCCAATGCCAAAGTGCTCCAAGAAATTCTAAGTGTCCAAGAGTGAGAGAGAGAGAGAGAGAGAGAGAGAGAGAGAGAGAGAATAATGAGAGAGCTTCAAAACTGAACTGACAAAAGGTACCAATTGATCCTTAGAAGCCTTTTTATATATTGGGCCTCTATTTTCTTCAATTTTAATTATTTTCCTTCATTTTCATCCTCACATGCAACCTGTGTGACCTTTCATCTCTGTTTTCTCTAATTTCCATTATTTTTCATTAATAGATGTGCCAAAAATGCCATTTTTCTTTTCCAAAGCCTTTTCCTTTGCTGATTTCCTTATCCATATTAACCAAAATGAACACCCACTAGGATGTTTTTCCCAACATTAAGCTTGGAATAAGTTTCCCATCAATAGTGGATATTATTTTTAACTTTATTAACTTTTATTACATGGAATTCTCACCAGGTTTGTCAAAATAGTTTATAAAGGATGGTAGATGTCTCTCGGAGAAGTAACACTTCCAATGGAATGAGATTCGAGATTGTTATTAAGAATGCTAATGTCAATTTGAGGAATGAGTGAATTAGCCTTCATCCTAGGATCCATGAGCCATTCTAGGGTTTCTTGCATTATATATGAATCATGAAAAATGGGAGGGTGAAGAGATGGATTAGGAATTTGATTTACGTATTTCCTAACTTTATTATCATTGTGAGGAGGCACCCTCATCATAACTGGAAAAGGAGGAGGACAAGGAATAAAAGGAATAACATATTCCTCCTTTGAGATTAGGGGTGTCTCATGATTTACAAGAGTTGGGGAAGCAGAAACATCAGGGGGTTCAGATTCACTGTGCAAAGAGATATGAACCAAACGCTAAAAAAAAAATTTAAATAAATCCCAAATTGTATCTTCATCAATAAATTCACAAAAAGGGTGAAGGAATTGATCAAATAAATCCTCGAATGATTCATTAAGCTTCATTATTAACTGATTGATTCTTTTATAAACATCTCATTAATCATACCTATCAAAGTCTTGATGAATCTCCTTGAGGAAATGGTGAAAAGAATGGACGGAAACAAGTGGTAAGGTATGGCACCATCGAATTACACGACATTCAAGGGTGAGGAATAAAAGCACACAAGAAAATTGTTCATCATCGATTTAGTAAGATTCACAAAATTAAAGAAAATCATAAATGTGCTCAGTTATGGATGTTCCATCCTCACCATCAAACTTTAAGTAAGACAAGTGATACAGAGGCTCATCGGGGATTTAAAATTGACAAATGGATAAATTAGAGAAACACCCTAGGAGTAATATTTCAGGATGAGCCATTTTAGATAAGAGGTTAAAAACATACTCAACGGGCACAGCTTTTCATCTGACCCTCCTAGCACCATTTTTTATGGTGTTGGATATCTGTAAACCAAGGGGTCTCCCTGATATGAATTCCCAATTAGACCTCACACTGTTTGGAATAGGAGCCCCATCTAGAGTATCTACTCGATTACCATGTATTGTTGTAGATTTTCCTTGGCTACAAAGTTCAATACAAGATAGTAATACAAAGGTATCTTTGAATCATCAAGCGAGAATTCCTTGTGAAATGTTCAGTTGCGGAAAGTATCAAGGTCCTTCTACCTAAAGGGGAAAGGAAAGATAAAGATAAGTAATATTACTAATCTAGAAAAGGCACACGACCACATGCATAAGAATGAATCATTGATCAATCAGCAAAATATTTCACAAGGAAGAAATGATTGTTAAATCAAATACAACACACATTCAACAAGATAAGTACCAAAGCCACCGAAATAGTTCAATTTCCTTAATACAGATGAAAACAACATACATTGCAAACATTTAAATAAAAGTCTTACAATATTCACAACATATGCATGAAAGTGTGTCAACTCAATGAGATTATGAATTAAGTAAAAGTTCCAAGATACATCAAGACAACTAACACCACTAGCCCCAATAGTGGAGCATTAGAGCAGTCACTTTCTCCTCCAAAACAACTATCTTCCTCTCTAATTCTCGGTAGGAGGAGCCAAGGTGAAAAAATCATTTTCATGTATAATGAGGGTGCATATATAACAAATGGGGTGATCATTCACCTCCCATGTGACTCTTGAACTACCCTCATGACCCTTTGACTTCCTTATAACCTTTCGACTCCCACATGACTTTTCACATTACATGGATGACCCTTGGACTTCCACTTTACATTACATTTTCCAATATAAAATTTACATAACCCACAAATTATGTGCCATATGATGACTCGTGACATGACATGACACTAATGACATGGATTACATGATGACATGGCAATGTCAAGCCACTCTTTCTTGTTTATTTCTTTATTTATTCTTGAAAATATGGAACATGTTCTTCTTCCTCCTCCTCCTTATCACTTGAAGATAAGGAGACTTCAATGCGATCTTGATCTTCCATCTTCTGTTATAGTCCATTGTTCCTTCATCTTATTTCCTGATGATCGTCTTATCTTCTCAGGTCATAAGGTGTCTTCTAGCATGTCCTCCTTCTCCATATCCTTCTTCATCATATTTCCATAGCATGATAGAGTACCTCCATCTGCAATCCACTCATGACAAGATGAAATCAGTCTAATAAACCCCAAGTCTGATATGTTTCATGAAGATCCACTAACTCAATCGAAACTAGGTGACAGGATAAAGGAGAGGGAGGCTCAGTGACTATTTAGTTGTGCATTTCAAGGGCTCGAGGTTTGAGATTGAGCTCAGAGATTTCACAATGTGCAGTTCATGCCTGGATGGAGGGCATGATTGTGAAGTTTTGGAGGCCAAGGTTCGGGCTTAAGCACTGAAACTTAATTGTAAATTTCTGGCAGGCAGAAATTGTGCATTTTTTAGTGTCAAGAGGCAGGGTTATAGCTTAGGGTCTGAGACTGCGCAATGTGCAGTTCAGGAAGGCCGGATGAGGCTAAGTTGCTGAAATTTTTCATAAATTTAGCTAAGTGTGGGATCAATTAGACTGGTGTGAACAATGATAAGACATGAGTGTGATCACAGACTTAGAACACTTAATTACACGACATAGATCATCCATAACACATGAACAACATACTTCCCTCATTTTTTATAAACTTTGCGACAACTTACAACAAGTGCGACACTAAAGATACACTTTGCGACGACCATGATGACACTTGTGTGACAGTGCTTAAAACTTTGGAAATGAGTGCAATGGATGCTTACATGGTAATATTGACTCATTTACATAAACATAACCTCTTGAAACCACCAAAACAAGCTTATGTACATCATGTGATGCTTAATATGCCAAAAGACAAAATTTACTATATGAAGAGAAAAAGGGGAGAGACACTTGCGATATGTGAACGATAGTGAAATTGAAACATGCCATAGTGAATATAACATGAAAATGACCCTAATTAAATTGAAATCAAGCAAAAGTGACATCCAAAAGCATGAAAAATACACTCGTAAAATTGAAGGTGTGCAAAAGCGACAGTTTGAAAAACTCACCAAAATAGAAGTAAAAACACAGCCAAAAGTGAGGGGTTGTTAATAACATTGCACACTAACTGTCGACATCGGTTGAACATTGCACAAACATTGTCTTGATGGATTATGCTATGATTTTTCAAGCTTACATAAAACAAGGCACTCATGAACTTATTCCAAATTGAGCATGTGTCAGCAAGTGACTCTGACTGATCAAGAAGTGACCATAGAACGACCGGTCGCAAGATCCACACTAGGCTTCAAAATTCAATTATAGGAAAAATTTTGGAGGGTGTTTGTTGCAATTACAACATGCCCATAACGTTAAGTTGTAAGGACATGAAATTTGTAAGATTGTGTTATATTAAATTGTAATGCTTCATTAATAAATCCATATCATGAAACATTTTAGAACCATAAATTAGACTAAGATTGTGTTGTTGAGGCTTACAAATAGTTAAGGTTATAGATGTGGAGGTCTAAAACCTATAAGATATGAGATCATGTAGAATAAAGTATGTGCAACTAATAATAGGTTATTGGGATTGATATTATGGCTCTTGGTGTTGTGGACATATTATTTTTTTGAAGCACATACATGGTTGAGTCACGTCTAATGAAATTATAAAAACAATGAATACAACTTGTGAGAATGTAGAGCATAATATAAATATAAGAACTAAAAAAATTGTAACCAACTTTAAAATGAAATATTTGGGAATTCATATTGTTGAGGGATAAAACCATGTGATTTTTTTCGTTTTATCATTGATAAAATGGATTTCCAGTAGATTATTGATAAAAGCAGGTGAAACATGCAATGAATATTGGAGTCTAATATATAGAAGATGAAGAGGCACAAATTTTAGAGTAGTGATATATAAACTACCATGGATATTCCGTTGGACAGATCATCACAACAAATCTGATAAATGTATACTGAAAATCCAAAATCTATACTATGAGAGTTATTTTCCTTAGACTTCTAGGTTTATTAAGTTATTTTTTCCATGCATGTAATATAGATAATGCATAAAATAGAGAACAAATGAAAATAAAATTACTCACTGTAATAATAACACAAGATATGACTTGGGAAACCCTTTCGGGAGAAAACCTAGCTAGAAGGTGAGGTTGTTCTGCTCTCCCTGTCTTTGAATGGAAATGAATGCAAGTATAAACAAGTCAGGTATGTTGCACGTAGGTTTCTACAATGCACAAACCCTCTCCATTTTCTCTCTCTATCTATCCACTCTCAAATACTCTACTCATAAATGGACCAAAATGCCTCAAATAGAATGGAAGCCCTTTTCCTTCTAGTGGCCCAATTATAACATTGCTCGATAGCCTAATAATGGTTAGGTTTGACTCCTTTAACTCTTAACTAGAGATTAAATAACGAATATTCTAGAGTAGTATTCATCGTGATCGTGTGACTAGCCATTTTTCCATGAATAATGGGGTTGGCATGACATCCTCTCAAATCATGGTGGTCAAAACATGAAAGTCAACTTTCACGTGGCATAAATTCCGCATACGAACTCTAATTGAGGTGATTCTTATGCCATTGGAAATGTATCTATTTGTCGAATAACACTTGGGATGTTGAACTTAAGTGGAAAATTTTTACACTAAAATAATATCATTTGATACCTCAAACTACTTCTTGGAGGTTTCACACCCCAATTCGCCAAACTAGGACCTACCGATAAAAATGGTCTTATGAGTCGATTCCTCCACTTTTTCCACTCTAAAAACATCAAGATGGATGAAAAATAATATAATTATTCGATATAAATCAAGTAGAGAGTGGAAAGGGTATCAAAGTTTCAAAATAAGTCTAAGTGTTAAGTTCTATAAATTATATTATGTTATATTAATAATTTAATATAATTAATTTTTGTAGGAATTCTCCACAATTATATCTTATAATACTCTAGAGTCTAGTTTATTCGTTTTTATAGGGAATTTTATAGTTGTGGTAGCACGCACTACATTGTAGTTGACACTGAACAAGTTTAACTCATATCACAATTAATCAAAGAAATATGCATCCCCATCCTTGTGAGGATGGGGGTGAGAGTGGGAGTACTAGGTGAAGTTATGAATAAATTGTTTGAAATGTATTTTATGAAATATTATTATAATAGAAATACTGTATTACTCATATTATAATTGAAGGATAACAATAATAGTGATCATAGCTTGACATAACTATCGTCGTGGTGATGAAGTAAATTAACATCATAACTCGTGATTTCAATTATGATTTTTCATTTATAATCATTCGATTTCATTGGAATATATTTATTGACCTTATAGTGTCTTGATCAATAAGTTTGGAAATGTAGAGTATGAGAGTCACATAACGATGGATGACTAAAGGAAAATATAGTGTTATCATAATGGCCTTAGGTTGGATTAGGAAAATTTTCAATTGTAAGGTGTATTTCACTGAAGAATTATTAGTCAAGTGGGTTTATCTCAAGTGATTGGGAGGAATTATTGTCATCCTCCCCACCTCATTTCAATTACCACATGTGACATATTGAGCTCATACCAAGTATATTGTTGTAATAGTGTTGAGATTTTTTATGATTGTCCTTTCACTCTAAAGATTATAACATTTTCCCTCGGTACAATCCTCGAAATGAGGGAAAGTAGTTGGGACTTTCCCTAGGATTTCTAACTTATCTCTAGATGGGGTGCCTCTAACCTAACTACCCACAATGATGATTCCACACCACCATGGATCCTATACACATACTGCACCAAAGACTACATAAGTGGTGCTAGACCACACTAATCACAACATGCATTACTCTCGTGATTTAACGGGGACAGTACAAAATTTAATGCTCTACAACTGTTATTTCCTATTGGAATGTGTAACACCCTCCTCCCACATTTACCCAAACATACTGGTCCACTTGGTTAAGCATGTGACGAGAGGCTATTATGATCTGATTCAACCTCCTAGGTCACCTTAAGGAAGTGGAACTGACAAAACACAACCAAACTGATCATCCACACCACTAACGGAACCTCCAGGAGCTACCCCACCTTTCCAAGTGACCAACCCCTGAGAAAACTTAGCCATTCAAGGAATTAGAACCCAATTTGCTCCCTTGCCAAGCCTTCCAAGAAAATATGGGTCACATTCGCTCCCATGAGGCTGCATGAGTGTGAATGCAGCCTTTTTCTACCAATGCTATTCTAGTGATTATTGGATTTAAGGCTAAATTTCAGGGCTAGGACCTAGTCACTACCCATAACTTCATGGAATTGATAGAAATGGAAAAATATATAGGCAATGATACCAATGTAGATTATTGAATAGAAACTTGACTGGACCCTACTAGCCATGATAGTAATTTCATCAAACATGTCACAAATATGCATTCTATGGGTTTAAAGAACATATCTAAGCATAGGGGTCTCATACTTATCTGAGAATCGCTAAGAAGCACTAATGCCTTATATCATTAGTTAAATTATCATCTATTAGGTCATATATTCATTGTTCTTTCATTTTAAGAAAAAACATGATGAGAGCCATACATTTTCATTGTCATAAAACACATTCATAACCAACATATCAACCAAATAAATACTGAGGATACAACAGCCATAAATTCTACATAGATTTCAATACATTTACACATAAATACCAAGGAAATGAACTCTTATTTATGGATGCAAAAGCCAACCCGGTATGGGACTACCACATTCCACCCGACCATAGATTGGCTAAGCCAGATCTCTCTTCATTCAATCACCCCCATGCCATATTCCAAGCATGAATGTTGGACTTAAAACCAAAAGAACCAACCAGGGCTTCCTGAGGCTAAACCACCTCACCCTCATCAATAAAAACACGCTTTACCTCAATCCTCACCAGATCACTAGGCCATAAACAAGCATTGATGCCACCAAATTTCTCCACCTACATCATGAGTAATTTATATGTCTCCTACTCTCTAGGCTTTACCATAATCCACAGTTTGATCTAGGGATCACTAGGCCATAACTGATACACCACCCTTCAAGATTTACCATATATCCCACTATTCGTCGGCGAGGTTTCCTAGGCTTGGTCAAGGGCAACCACCTCTAGGCTTTACCGTATATCTCGTCATTCACTGATCAAGGATTCCTAGGCCCGCAAAGGCAACAAAATACCTAGATTTACTGCAACCCACCATCTGTTTCAGAGGTTACTAGGCCAGTGGCATTGCCGCAATCCATAGTCTGGTTCAGGGATTATTAAGCCATGTGTTCTTTCATTCAAAGATCCACCTCACTCAGTTTTGAATCCATTCAGTAATCCATCTCAACCGGAACATGAGAACCCCATCACACCATGGCTACCCGAAAATGGAAATGGAAGGATGAAGAACACTATCACACCTGGAAAAACCAATGCCAATGACAAAAAGAGAACCAAGAACACACATGCATAACCATGCATGTAAAATCTAGCAAGGAAATCATACATGCAAATCGATACCTAAAAGTAAAATTGTTGTTGTTGCTTGATCCTGCTCTTCCTTGCTTGATCTTTTCTTCCTCTTTTCCTTCTTTTCCTTTCTTAATCCAATGTTGAAGTGCTCCAAGAAAAATCTAAGTTTCCAAGTGTGAGAGAGAGTGAGAGCTCCAAAACTGAACTGACCAAAGTTTTGAGCAAAATCTTTCCAACTGATCCTCATAAGCCTTTTTATTAATGAGGCCTCAAGTTTCTTCATTTTTCATTATTTTCCTTCAATTTCCTCCTCACATGAAGCATGTGACCCTTCACCTTCATTTTCTCCTATATTCCATTATTTTTGTTAATAAAATGCCAATTAATTCATCTTGCCTTTCTAAATCCTTTTCCATTTTTCTTAGCCATAATAAACCAAAATGGACACCCATTAGGATGTTTTTCCCACCATTCAACTTGAAATATGTGTCCCATGACCTTGGTCTTATATTTTTTTTACATGGATTTTTTACCAGGGTTGTTACAGAATCTCCCCCTTGGGGGGACTCTGTCCTCGGTGTTCAATGACACCTACAACCAACAAGACTGCTGAAAGAAAAACATACTTCCCATGTAGCTTTATAACTTAGCTCGTTGTAGTATTTACAATGACCACTGCTGAAAATATTGTTGAAAATACTGAAAGGGGGGGGGGGGGGGGGGGGTGAATAAGTATTCCTTTCAATTAGTATTATTATTAATCTTTTAGAGCTTTAGTTAATCTTCAATTATTATCAGTGTTTGTACAATGATAGCAGTAAACAAAAGAAACACAACTGCACACAATTTTTAAGGTGGAAACCCTCTCCGGGACAAAAACCACCTGAATGCATTTCTAATAATTCTTTAATATTCAACTCCAAATGAAAATAAAGCTCCAACTTCCTAGAATCTAGAAAATCATTCTTCTCCAATTCCCATTGGATGGACGCTCCAACACCCGAGATTCTTCAATAGTCAACTGAACAGATGCCCCAACACCCAATGAGATATAAGTCACCCTAGCACACCCCAACCACCCTATAGAAGAATAAAAGAAGAATGGACTCTCATACTAGGGAAAATGGTCCACTTTACAATGATATAGAATGATGTAGAAGAAGAATACACACTAGACCATAACCCCAACTATGACACAACCACATAATGATGATCCTAGACCTCTCGACACTTCCTCTTCAACTCTTGGCAGATAGACACTTGTACAATTTTTACAATGATACATTTACAATGATTTAGTACAATGATACCTTTATAATGACTGTATGCAGTGCTGCCCACTTGAAGACATTTTGTGGTGAACTTCTTGCCATCGTTTTGCACCTTGATTATTGATCTTTTCATGCTACCCACTATTGCACTTTTCTTTTCTTTTCTGCCCTATAAAGTCTGGTCCTTTGCAGCCCTTGACAACACATGATCTAGCTTTTTCTTGCCTTCTAGGATCTCGATATTGAATCTAGTGTATCTATGTTATTTCAGATCCCCAATATGTGATTTTCATTTCTGTAGTAGTCCTCTGAGTCTTATTTCCAATGCCTTGGGTCTGACCCAATTTGGATTCTTCAAGAGATATTTATGCCCAATCTCTCACAATGACCTAATTATGGACTGGTTCAGTAGAGCGAAAATGTACGGCGTGCCACGTGTCATTATTTCTTCATTCGGCTCTGAAACTGATACAACAAACACTAAATTATGTGCAATATCTAGCACTTATTATATAATTCCAATCCAATACTCAGAGAGAGAGTTATGACGATTTTCCCAATGACACTTCTTTGAGATGAAGTTCAGGAGCCTACAAAAACACTGACTTCCACATAACATATCTCTGGAAATATTGCGCACCTTGATCTGAAATTTTTACAAGAGCTTCCTCAAGATTTCGGCTTCGTCTCATAAAAATTTTAGCTTTTGAACCTTCGTAGAAAAAAGGTTAGAGCACAAATTCCACGATGACATGTTTCAAATAGCAATTTCCCTACATGAGGAGGATATGAGGATCACAATTTATATAAATGCCTAGGTTGAGAGGGTGTTCAACAAGTGAACGTGGGAGGGATTTTAGGAGCTTAAAAATTATTAACTATTGACTTTTCAATGACCCATGCCACAACCCCATGGGGTTTTAGCCCACTAACTAGGGTTACAAACTTGAAACATGAATATCTCTCAAACCGTGAAGAATTACATGGCGTGCCATATATCAACAGAAACATCTCAACAAGTAGAAGCCTAAAAAACATTATTGACCCATAATATAGTAATTTGGTAGGTCAAAATTCCCATGCAAGATCGGGGTATCCCCTGGTGCTGCTTGGGTTGACATCGATTGCAACCACTGATCAACAAATCTGACAATCATACTGTTTACTGGATCTTTATAACATAGCTCATTAAGGTATTTACAATAACCACATATACAACCATACTATCTATGGAGATTTATAAATCGAGATTGATACAATATTTACAATAATATATGCATATGCTCTTTTTCTCTAACCAACAAATAAAAGAATACCCATATCAGAAACAAGGGAATCCAAAGGCTCATACCTCCACCCTTGAAGTAATACCAGGATTCAACTCCTTCCCGGGAATTCTAGAATCCACTGCTAGAGTCAAACTTGCATCCAATGTCCAAGGCTACAATCTAGCGCAACTTGCCCTCTCAGTGAACAGTTACCAACTCATTGATACAGGGCACACTCGCAATGTGCAAATGATTCCATCTAGAAATGCTAATGACCAAAACAAATCCATCCTCAACCTTCCCCTCTCTGATACACAACCCCTATGGAAATTTGGTCATCCCCTTATGTGTAGTCACTCACCTTCCAAGTTCCTCGGCATCCCCTATCTTGGGCGATCCATCCCTTCGAAAGGCTTCCTTGCATCAAAAGGTCAAATAACCAAGGCATATACCTGCTTGAAAACCATCATATCGGTCATAGCATGCTCATGTAATCAATGGACACTATTGGGTACTAGTGTTCCACAATGGCCATGCTCCTGGAGTGCTTTAGCAACATATTGTTGCTTGTTTCAGTTCCTTTGTTGTTACTACTAATATTTGTAGGAAATTTCAACCACCCAACCGGGAATTCTCATACTTTCATGTACCAAGCACATAAATTCCATTATACTCAAAACGAATTGAAATAAATCCACATCATACCTTATTGATGGCTCGTCAATAAGGTACACTTGCAATTATGTTCACTTCTTATCACAACAAGTCAAACTAGTTGTTTGATCAAATCACCACGTATAAACATATCACATCTAGTTAACTCAAAACTTAACCATCATAAATAAAAATCATAGATCACATATAACCATCATAAACCCGAATCATAGATCACATGTAATCATCATAAATCATAATCATAGATCACATGCATAATAAAACTAAAATAAAATACGGATACTTATCCTTCATCAATATTTACTTCTGCCTTTGTTATTTCTGTACACACACTGGATCGGTTGCCACATCCAGAAAGTTCTTTTCTTCTCTTCAATCACGTACGCATACACACAATGTGCATCACAACACATGCATCCACACACAGCGTACAACACCACACAATGCATACACCTACACCTGATATACATCACGACAAATACACCTACACTCGGTGTACAATACATATATGTACACATAGTACAACACAACGAATACACATGTTACGATAGCACGACTACACATTGCACATACATAGTACCACACACCTGCAACACAACATGTACGACATGCGCACAATACCACATGTATACCAGTACCATATGCACAACATGAACACGGTACCACTTGTGCACAACATGTGCACAACATCACACGTACATGCCACCGCCTACAAAACATGTACACAACACCACATGTACACCACACCACATGTACAACGTGTACACAATACCACATGTACACAGCACCACATGCATGACATGTACAAGACACCACATGTACACAGTGCCACATGCACGACATTTACACAGCACCACATGTATAGCATGTACACAACACTTCATTCACACAACACCACATGTACAGTCATGCACACAACACCATATTTACATAGCACCATATGTACAACAAGCACACAACATCAGATGTACATAGCACCGCATATACAACATGTACATAGCACCATATGTACACAACACTGCATATCCAACATGCGTACAACACCATATGCACACAAAATTGCATATCCAACATGCGCATAGTACGATATGTGCACAACACCGCAAATCCACCATGCACACAGGATGATACGTACACAACACTGCATATCCAACATGTACATAGCACCATAAATACCTAGCACTGCAAATGCAATATACACACAACACAATATATACAACAAGCATACAACATCATATGTACACATACTAAATATGTTACATGTACACATCACCATCGGTACAATCACTTAATATACAACATGTGCAACATATACACAACATTAGTATTGCAAATCCATATACCACACACTCACTCCACAAAGAAAACTTGCTTCTATTGTATTTCCATTATCCATGCTTATCCTAGCATGTCGCAGATCACACTACTTTCACTTCGATGATGTACCCCTCAACATTACATGTCCATAACATAAACATAGGCATAGTATAAACACATAATATTAAATCATATCCACGTGATACTGACCTAATATATTTTTCATGGCTACTCTTCCCACTTGATTTATAATAGCTACAAACCTCTTCATGTTATTCACCTGCATAAGCAATTATTCCTCCACAAGAATTATCCGTGACAACCCTGTCAAACGATGACATAGATACATACATATATACATATATATAAACATTAGCATAAAAAATCATGATCACACCAGACAACGATATACATCCATACATATATACATATAAGCATTAGCATTGAGCAATCATGATCCATTACGACCCTATTAGACACGGCATACATACATGTATACATATATAAACATCAACATAATCATGATCACAACATAATTACCAGATATCATAAATTTAAGGTTAAGAGAACTTCCTTTATTTGTGCACAACAGTTCCCAACTTAGCCAAGGCATATGATGACTCAAATCTATTTACTTTACCTTTTCGGTTACCTTTCTCATGTTTGTACTTCCATAGTACATTTACCACAATGGACCCAACCAGTCCAACCGATTGTCATATTATTACCTTCTACTGCCCTTTACTCATGCACTGAGCTTCATATGGGTCTTACATTACCTGTTGTGTACCACACAGCTCTCCTCTAGCTCCATTAACTTTCCTCTTTCCCAAACCAATTCCCAAGACCCTCAAAAGATAAAAGGCAAGAACAAGAAACAAACAAGAATAAAACCATGAAAACCAATGATAATACGACACCACAAACAAGGTGGCATGGCCATGCACTAGACACAACCGAGACTGCAATTCAAGTGCAACAAATCACAAAATACCAAAAGCACAAGACTAGCAACAAACACCATGACTCAATCCCCATGGTTCCCAAGGAAACCTCAACCAGAGCCATCTTAAAATTTTCATGGCAGACTTCTTTTCCATGCAATCCCCTACATCATACTACCATAAACAAATAATTGTCAGTGTATACAAAAATATAACAATATACATGTTGTCTTACCTTGTTGCAATCAAGTCTTACTATGTACTGTCACATCACCCGACTGCTAGTTATACAAACACATCAACTATTACCTTGTCCTGCAAATACCAAGAATGTCGCCTTGCAACTGCTCACACATGTCAACCACATGTTCCAAATATCATGACCTCATATCTATTAATTGAAATCATCCTTTACCAATACGAATATTCATGTTATAATGAACAAATAGTCAAAATCATAATACTACAACTATCACCTACTTTCACTCAAGTACATATTAATTGCCTCAACACATATGTGTTAGTACAATTGTCTTAAAACAATATCATTCCTTCATGAAATCTGATAGACACATACTCATATCACATAAGTAATCAAACATTCAGACAACATATAGACGACATAATAGACACCAAACACTCAAACACCAAATAAACGACATTAGAAAACTCATACTTTAATGTATCTCAGGGGAGGTTATCTTGTCTGCATTATCAATCTAGTTTAGCATGACATAACTTCACAACACATCAACTCAAACATAAATAAGGTCATGATATCCATAACAGTAGCTAGCTAACATGTTCACCTCATAAGTTCATAAACAATTGTCATTCAAGCACAACAATCACATATGCACATTTAGTCTAGATTAGAATGATACAGATAACATCAAGATCTTAAATGCAATAACCCTAATCACCAAGTTAAATAACATATAAAAACAACAAGTTAACATATAACATAATCAACAACAACATATAACATAATAATCAAGTTAAATAGCATAAAACATAAACAGCAATGCATATAACAACAAGTTACTATCATTCATGACTATTCGACACATGTGCATATGACTACACTAATTCACTAGCATCTACTATGCACATAACCACAACAACAATAAAATGACAAACATGTATATAACCCTAATGTATTTAACAATCCTTTAACTAGCATACATGCATGTGAATCATAAAATACATGTATGACAATCTACTTTTACCCCAAAGTCTAGTGATGCAACCTCGCTCTAATAATCTGCATCTCCTACTCTATCTTAGCCAAAATATCAACATCATATATTATCAACAACATTATGACGACATAACTACACACAATGATCTCACAATTCATATCTAACCTATTATGAATGCATAACCATAACAATAACAATGCATGGAAAACAACCTATAGAAACTTACATGCATAACAAATGCTTAACTGACATACACTCATGATGACCACATCCAATCAACAACACCATTAACTTTCACATGGCGACACCACTACAACTATGACAAATTCCATGCATATGCAAGAATCACATAGACCACAAACATACAGAACACATATGCAACTGACATGTATGCATGACAAACACATTATGCCCAACTAGTCCAAGTGTTGGATAATGCTCTAATACCACTCTATGGTATCATATGTCACACAAAGATACCAAAAACCACATACCACCTAAAGAGAATGAAAGCACGCTATGATACCACTATGTGGTATTAGATATCACACAAAGAGACTGGAAACAAAAACACCACCAAAAGAGAATGAAACTTGCTCTGATAACACTCTGTAACACCCTCCTCCCACATTTACCTAAATATATCAGTCCGTTGGGATAAACATGTGATGAGAGGATACTATGATCTGATTCAACCGCCTAGGTCACCTTAAGGAAGTGGAGCCGACAAAACACAACCAAACTGGTCACCCACACCACCAAAAGAACATCCAGGAGCTACCCCACATTTCTAGGTAACCAACCCCTCAGAAAACTCATCCATTCAAGGACTTAGAGCCCTAGTTTCTCCCTTGCAAAGCCTTCCAAGTGACTGAGGGTGCCAGTCGCTCCAATGAGCCTGCATGAGTACGACTGCGGCCTTTTTCTGTAAATTTTATGCCAGCGACTACGGGATTTAACGCTAAATTTCAGGGCTAGGACTCTATCATTTCCCAGAACTTCATGGAATTAACAAAAATGGAATGAAATCTAGAGACAATGATACCAATGCATATTATTCAACATAAACTTGATTGGACCCCTACTAGCCATGATAGGCATTTCGTCAAATATGTCAGAAATATGCATTCTATGGGCTTAAACAGAATATCTGAGCATAGGGATCTCATACTTATCTGAGAATCGCTAAGAAACATTGATGCCTTATATCATTAGCTGCATTATCATCTATTAGGTCATATATTCATTGTTCTTTCATTTATAATTCAAAACATGACAAGAGCCATACATTTTCACTGCCATAAAACACATTCATAACCAACATATAAACCACAGGAATATTGAGGATACAATAGCCATAAATGCTACATAAAATCCAGTACATTTACACATAAAATACCAAGGAAAGGAACTCTTATTTATGAATGCAAAAACCAACCCGTATGGGAATACCACGTTCCACCTGACCATAGATTGGTTGAACCAAATTTATCTTCATCCAATCACCCTCATTCCATATTCCAATCATGAATGTGGGACTTAAAACCAAAAGAACCAACTAGGGATTCCTGAGGCTAAACCACCTCACCCTCATCAATAGATACAAACTTTACTGTAATCCTCACCAAATCACTGGGCCATACACAAGCATGGATGCCACCGGATTTCTCCACCTACACCGTGAGGAATTTTCTTATCTCCTAGTCTCTAGGTTTTACAGTAATCCACAATTTGATCTAGGGATCACTAGGCCATAACCGAGAGACCACCCGCCAGGTTTTACCATATATCCTCCCATTCACCGACGATGATTCCTAGGCCTGATCAAGGGAAACCACCTCTAGGCTTTACCATATATCTTTCCATTCACCGGTCGAGGATTCCTAGGCCCACCGAGGCAACACAATACCTAACTTTACCACAACATATAGTCTAGTTCAAGGGTTATTAGGCCAGTGGATTTACTGCAATCCACGGTCTGGTACAAGGATTATTAGGCCATGTGTTCTTTCATTCAGAGATCCATATCACTCAGTTTCAAATCCATCCGAAAATAAAACTCAACCGGAACATGAGAACTAATCTGAAAATGGTCTGGATAACTTGTACGTATTTCAAGAACCTACCACTCAGTTTTAATTAAAATGATCTAGCTTTTACTTGACAATTTTGCAGAATTATTTACTTGAAAGTGGTGTATGAATTTTTATTGTTTATGTGTCTTAACTTCATTTGTTCTTGCTGTAATTTAACATGTATGACAGCAACATAATGCAGCAAATAATCATTCAAACACAACTGCAATTTTAATCTAGGAGTTCGCCCGAAATCTCGTGGGCTACGTCTCCTTTGAGCTTGGTCATCATGACTCAGCTCTTTGGGATTATGGTAAGTTTTTTTACAAAGTAAATACTTAATTCCAATGAATAAAACAATGATCCAAAGGACTGAAAATACCATTTAAATCCCTCTAATGGCTATCCAAACTCTGTAAACAACTTTAGGCTCTTGTTGACATGATTCCTTCTGTCGGTGCACTAAGCTACTCTAAGCTTCTAAATGGCACAAAATCTCTCAGAATTTTGTTTCTGTCACTGAAACCACTTCTTCTGTATCAAACACACATCAGACACCAAATACCAACTGATAAATTTCTCAAATCGAGCACAGCATCCCCAAACTAGGCTATCCTCCACAGTTTGCCCAAGGCTACCCAAAACTTCACATCAGCTTCTCGAGTTATAGAAGTTCTCAAAATGTTTTTTAACCACTTCCATTGGTTCCAAAATTTTTGAAATAGTCAAGATATACTTTTCATTCATCAAAAATGGCCTCTGGTTGCTCCGGTTTCGCCTCAATCACCTATCGGCACCCCCTGGCACTAGGGTCAATGAAAACTTCTCTGCTGAGTTTTCGACCTCTAGAAGTCTTCAAAACTTTCTGAAACCTCTGTCATTAGATTCGGAATGATGTTTTCAGTCAAGAATGACCACTGGTCTCAAACAGCTCTTTCTAAGCCCTGCACTATTGTTGGAAAAAACTGGCACTAACAGCCCCTGGAACTTTATTGAAGCTTTTCGGCCTTCAAACATTCCCTACAGGCTCTGTAAACCATTTCATCAGATTCAGAACATCTGAAGACTATTGGAACTCTGAAAAATGACTCTAACTCCCTTGGTTAGGCCTCAAATTGAATTTGTCTCATGGTGGCCCTAATGGCTCCTTCATCTTCCCTGAAGAAAAAGCTACTGAAGATCACCTCCATTCAACCTGAAACCTATCTCAAAGTGTTCAGGAGGTCGAAGATACCCAAATTTGACTAAAATTTTATCCAATTTTGTTCAATAATGAGAGAGTTATGACCAAAACAACTTTGCCCCAATTGCCTCCACTAAATGTGGGGCAACTGCCAGTTAACTCCACTAAAAGTGGAAGTCTGCCTAAATTTGGGAGCGCCTCCAGAATCTCCGCCATATTAAACTCCACTTAACTGAAGCTTAATTAAATATTAAACCTTAGATTAGGCTCCTTAAGCACTCTTAACATTAAGCTCCCACACTGGTCATATGATGAGGTTCCATGGGAGGAGGGTTGGCCCCTCCGTGCTCCGTCGGACCCACTCGGCATTCAAAGTGCAATAACTTCTTCATACGGTGCCTGTTTTTCGAACTGTTTACGGCGCCAAAATCAGGAAGACGAGACCTATGCAACCATATTGGTTTCAACCCAATCCCGTAACTTTGAATTTTGAGCTAATCCTTAGGTCCTTGATCCAGTTCTGATCAAGAACCCCATCACACCATGGCTATCTCGAAATGGTAAGGCAAGGTTAAAGAACACTATCACACTTTGAAAAAACCATGTCAATGACAGAAAGAGAACCAACAACACACATGCATAACCATGCATGCAAAATCTAGCAAGGAAATCATACGTGCAAATCGATACCTGTAAGTAAACCCATTGTACTTGCTTGATCATGCACTTCCTTGCTTGATCTTTGCTTCCTCTTTTCCTTTCTCGATCCAATGCTGAAGTGCTCCAAGAAAAATCCAAGTGTCCAATACTAAGACAAAGAGAACAGAGAGGGAGAGCTCCAAAATTGAACTGGAAAAAGGTTTGAGCAAAGGATTTGCAACTAATCCTTAGAAGCCTTTTTATTAATGAGGCCTTTATTTTCTTCATTTTCCATTATTTTCCTTTAATTTCCTCCTCACATGAAACTTGCGCCTCTTCACCTTCCTTTTCTCTTATTTTCCATTATTTTCATAAATAAAATGCCAATTAATGTCTCTTGCCTTTCCAAAGCCTTTGTCATTACCTTTTCCAATTTCCTTAGCCATAATATTAAACCTAAATGAACACCCATTAGGATGGTTTTCCTACCATTCAACTTGGAATACGTGTCCCATGACCTTGGTCTTATATTTTTTTTACATGGATTTTTTACCAGGGCTGTTATAGATTGTCTCATAATTATAGGTCTCCTACGTCACCTAGTTAATCCACAATGGTCCTCGACATGGTTTTTGGACTCGGTTTCTTAAATAATTTTACACCTTGGATCGTTATACATTTTCCTTAACGTTATGGGTAAGTTGGTATGTATAGCTTGCTTTGATATATTTATTTTTTTGGCTTTATCATTGGTATCTCTCTCTTTATTCTAGGATGGTCATTCTGCCATCTGGATTTCTACTTCCCCCCTCTTTCAGTTAGTCAGTCTTATTTTTTATCTCCTTGTACTACCCTATATTCGTATCCATAGAATTCCAGTTTGTATTTAACTCCGTTGTGGCTCCTCCCTCTCTCGTCATATCACTTCTCCACTCTTTTTTTGTGCTTTCCTTCCATTATGCATCATATTGGTACATGATAAGGTCACCACAGTTGTCATGGGTATCAGGATCATTCTCATATGAGGGCACAAAAAAATGCAAAGAATTCGACAACTATCTACTAGGAGGATACTCCATGAATGAAATTAATATTGCAAAAACAAAAGCAAAGGTGAAGAGACACTTTCTCCAAGATGAGGAGATTGAGGAAAATATGGGACACTGGGTCCCTAATACTAGTATTAGTCATGACCATTATAGCATATATCTTCAAACAGTTAATATTTAATAGTAAGTAAAGATAATTATGGGAAAGGTGTTGGTGAAGATAATTAGGAGATTCTTCTCTACATTGATGCCCTTCAATTATAAATTAAGAAACTAGATATCAAGATGTCTCTGCTAGCCAAAAAATATATATATTTGGATTCCCCAACATTTGAGAAGGAATATGAGAGCCCAAGGACAATTCAAATGGACTCTTCCTAAGGTTAACATGTTCATATTTGTGTTTTTTTGCTTTATTATTAATAAACAATGGATTTGTTATTCATGTTAGGTATAGATATAGTCTTTGTAGTAGCTCTCATGTTATTTTTTGGTAATTTCATAATTTGGAAAAAGGCTATGTACATGTGTTATTGGTATGGTTTCCACAATCACAGGCCAGTGGATAGGAAAAAATATATTTTTGGTTAATTAATATAATATGGAGGCCTAACTTACCAAAAAAGAGGGTTTGCAAATGTAAATTCATGTTTTACAATCTATCTTAGTAAGAATCTGAGATCATCATCTACTAAATCATTAATTGCTTTCACACATTGTTGATATATTTGATAATATGTTTATGGAATGACATATTTTGGTATAAGAATTATAACTAAAACATTATTCATTTTTTAGTTTGTTGATATGCATTTTGACCTTTGGTGATATAAAACCTGTAAAACTCGTCTAAACCCATATATTCCTTCCTCCACTACAATTATGCACTCTTTTTTTATTCCGTAGATAGAGTCAAAGCCTTTTTATAGGTAATATATACTAGGGTAAACTTCTCTGGCACTTCTCTTCATTTCAAGGATGGTACTTAAGGTAAAACTAAAGTTATTTAGGGCATAAGGCCAAGTCAATAACTCATGAATAAATCATATATGTGTTGTTAATAATCAACTCACTAATGTTGGATTTGAACTTGTGCAGTGAGGATAACAATTTTTCCTTACCCAATTAAAAAATAAAATCAAAGCCTTTATTTCCCTATGAAAATAAATTTACATGCCAAAAAACATCCATAGTTGAACTTTTAATCTTGTTCATGAGTCTCATATGCACAAAATTGGGTCAATTCTTAAGTTGTATTTGGTAGATATACATAATATATGTTCAATAAGAAAATCATATCTATTAGACTTGATTATTCTTAATCGATACATAATATCTTTGATTAGTATTCATATTAATTCCAAAATCCTAGTGATAGTAATTAACTAAAAGTGACAAGAACTTGGATTCTTGGTGTTATCACTCATTAAGTTGTGAAACATTTCTTGATAGGGTCATATAGGTCACTCACTAAATGGATAAGGTCTCCTAAGCCATTTTAATGTGGTATAGGAAAATTTTGCATTTTTAAGCCTATCCTAAGTTTTATTATCACCTCCATTTTATGCCATTTCAGTCAAATCAATCCCATATCATGTCAATTGTCATTCCCCATACATTCAAACTCAAAAGGGCACACCTGTCAGTTTTTCATATTTTCGTAGCATTTTACACAGGAAAACATCAAATTTCGCTACAAAACTGCCTAATAGTTTCGTAGCGAATCTATCAGAAGCCTAACTGTTTTCGCTACAAAAATGTGTTTTCTAACCTGCCTTGTTAGAGTTGTATGAGGTGTCATTTTCTGATTATAGCAGTAAAGGTGGAGGTCATTCAAGGTTGTTATGGTAAAATTCAAATGTGCATAGCTGTGTTTGATGTCATCATTACCCTTTTTGCTTGCATGTGTTATGAATGAAGCTCGAGTTGTCAGTTAAAATTTTAAACCTCACCTCAATTATCCTTTTGTCATATTGTGGTTTATTCTTGCATGTAAGTCAATCTCTAGAGAGCTGCTTCATTGAGTCAAGCAGGTTGCTGGCAAATTCGAATTCTGCAGGTGTCATCAGCAAGCGAGGCAATGAAGACAATAAAGCATCCATGGCTGCAAGAAAGAAAACGAATAAGGGGGGCCATTGTCACAGGTGTGAGCCCATGGATATGAAATTACTCAATGAAGACCCTACTGCTATTGAAGTTTTCAGAAGGAGTGGCTGCTTGCAATTCTGCCAGAGGTTGCAAGGTTTTCATTTACAGGTTTCAAAGGATTTTGCCACCAACTTCACAGGAATAGCATCAAAGGTTGGAATTATAAACCTTACAGTGACACAAGAGATCATATCATCAGCTACAGGAATCCCTAGAGATGGTGAACAATGGTTTAAAGGTATCAAATTCACAATGCGGGATTGTAAAGAGTTTATCAAGCAAGAACACAGTGAAGTTGATTTGACAAATGCTATCCCTAGGAGTTTTATGAAGGAGAATTATGAAAAATTGTTGATGGTCATTCAAAAATACTTTACCTATGAAGGAATATTTCACATGGTCTACTCATACCATCTCAGACTTCTTCTTCATTTTGTAGGTAAGAGGTCACTTGACTTGCCTTTCTATTTATAAAGAAGTCTAGGGAAAATGTCAGATAAGGTTCGAATCAAGACAGAGGGAAATGAGACATCTTTGTTTCATCATGGTCTAATTAAGTTGTTAGTGTTGGAAGAATTAAGAAGGTTAGACAGAGATTGGATTTCTTTCTTGTTCGTGAGTGGTTATGAAATTGATGTGGTCACTCCAAAGAAAACCACAAAGCCTAGAACTACTTCATCACCAACTGTGGCAGAAGAAGTTGTAGAAGAAAATAGATCATCTCCTGCAGAACCAGTAGACATGGGAGAAGAACCTCTGCAAGAGACTGACACCCCTCAAGCAACACCTACAAAACAAAAGCATTCAGTCAGCAAACAAGCCAGCAAGAGGATCACTAGAAGCCAGACATTGGCTAAAGGCAATTTGGAGGATATCCTTCATGCAATTAACATTGAAGAGTAACCCATTATGCAAGCTGAATACATTGAAGATGGTGGAAGAAAGCTGAAGAAAGGTAAGATTGCTAAAAAATAGATTTTGTAGGTGATGATGTTGGTTTTATATTTCAGCCAAGGAAGCCAATGACCAGACATGCAAAGCAGGTCATGGAAATCAAAGGATTAATAAAATCAATGAAGATACTCAACCAACAAGCATCATAGATTTGTCTCCATCAGCAAAGGAGGAAGTGGTTATCAGGCAGAGAAAGGGCAAAGAGAAAATAATTGAAAAAATAGAAATAGAAACCCTCAAAGAGCAGTTGAAGGAAGCAGGTAAAGAGATATCATTTTTGAAGCTAGAGGCAAAGAAGCACGGAACTGAGAAGGTTCAACTTGAACAAATGAGGAAAATATGGGATGAGCAAGTCACAAGTGTTTCAAAAAACTTTGGACAATGCAGAAATGTTGTTGAAATGGACTCAGCCATTAAGAGGGGAGGTCAAACACATTAAGAGGATGAATTTTCACTTACAATCCAAAAACAGAGTATTAAAAGATCAAGTGGAATATCTTCAGGAGCAGCTGGATTTGATTCAAATGGGGTTAGAAAAGAAAAGGTTGAAGATGAGAGTGGTAGAAGAACCCATCAGCTAATTGATTGTAAATGAAGAAGAAACACCACAGGAGTAAAAAATTGAGTTGAAACAAGTATGATGAGGTTCATAACTTGTAGAGAACCTAAATTTTGCATCTGGAGATCAATTTTTAAAGACAACTACAAAATCTCAAGTTTTGGTTTTTTTAGACAATTTCGTAGCGTGCTTCAAGCTTGAGGCCAAAAAAATGCTACGAAAATTTCTGAAGGTGCATTTTTGCCTTGGAATTCAGTTTTGTCAAGTATTATAGAGGGAAATTGATTGTTTGCAAGGCTTCTTGGCATAGTAAAGGTGTTTGAACAGCAAAGGTGGCAAGGAGATAGGTGAAAAGGCAGGTTTTCATACACTACGAAAACTCACTATGAAACTGCCTAAACTGCCCTATTTTGTAGCGAGAGGTTTTTTTGAAGATTTTTGGAAGTGTTCCAACAACACATCAGCCATCTAGATACCTCCAGCATGTCATTGGGCCATCTCAGTAGAGACTCATTACTCAAAAGGAGTGTCACACCTCCAGCTCAACAGGCAGAACAGTGATTAAAGTGAAGGTTATCCATCCCTAAAAAGTAGGATTGTGTTCCACAGATCTAGGGGTGTTTTAAATATGTAAAGTGATGGTGAATTGTCCCTCGAACATGTGATATATATTATGTAACTATTTCACTGTTATAAAAACCGAATGTAATAAATAGGAGATATAGTCCTATTAGGAGTTTGACTTCTTAAAGGATAGTTGTCCTTTTTCTGTTTCAAGTATTTTCAGTTATGATAGGTGTCAGAGTTAGAATCCGAAGATCTAGTCAGCTGGGCAGATCATTTACATTGTAAATAATGTCTATTTATAGACTGGACATCGAAGAGCAAGAGGTTGGAGAATATTGCACCAAATTGCTGCTTGTATGTTTTTTGTCCATTATCAGTAATATACCGTGACATTCTACTTCCAGACCTGAGATTCTTATGAGGTGTTTAATGTGTTGTTGCTATGTATCTTTATGTCTAATCACTTGCAGTGGATTTTATCTCTAATTACTCATAATTCATACTGTTATGCTCTGACTTCCTTTAGGGGTGAAATTATTGTGTTTTCCTTATATTGTGTGTGTGAATCATCTTTATTAAAAACCTCTACTTGCCTCAGCTTCCATGTGAAGAAATATTGTCACTAAGAGTACTGGTGTTGACTCCATAGCCCAATGGTAGCAAGCCTTCATTTTTCAACCTGCAATCATACAAAAACCAAGTCACAATTCATAGAGTTAGCCATCTAGTATTATTTCTATTCAAAATCATAAACCCCCTTTGAGAGAGCCATCTCAAACTAAAGAGGCTAATCTTCAATTAGAAGTGGTTTGAATGAGTTACATTGAGTTGATTGATGAGCAGCCAATCAAGATCAATTTGGCGATAACACTTGGCATAGAGATTTAGGTGTCTTAGTTCTCCTTTTATTAGATGATCCACCTTCATGATTTTGTTGCCTTGTAAGTTTAAAATAGAATTTTCTTACCACTATTCACGTAAATCATCTTTTAGATATAGAGGAAGGGTTAATGAAACTTCTCACTCACTTTATGTCTACTTTTATATTTCATTGTTCCATCTAACATGGATCTCTTGATAATTAGGAATATGGGTTTTTTCTTTCTTTATTTTTCTTAAATAACCAAAACTAGAGAAAATTATATTGTAAATATTGTAGTAGAGCTAATCAATGAGTACATAAATTTTGATGTCCTAGAGTTCCAAACAAAATAGTCGATCCATATAACCAAAAAAAAAGAGATTTACAAATGTCCACAATTCAAACATTTTAAAATTCCTTGCAAGTATAAAGCCTTAATAAAACACCTAGGATTCGTATCAATTTACTAATAATAAGGATTAACAAAAAACATAATCAATGTTGGCTTCTTCTTGCCCAATGTTGGAAGGATGAGAACCCTGGTTTCCTATCTCTGTGACTTCCATGATTTGATGGTTAATATCTTTGTCCTTGAAACCCACTTAGACTAAACGTGTTGACATCCTATTGTTGGAAGCATTAAAATGAGATCTTTTGCTAAGATTTCTTACCATATTTCACAACATGTTGCATTATGCCTCCTAGACATCGATTTGTTGCTTATTTTGGACCAAAGTGTTCATGGTTATTGTATTTTGAGAGGTGCAGTAATGTTCATTTTCATGGACTTTGGTAGTCACAAAGAAGCGATATGTTACTTTGGACGGATTCTTCATGACCTTTGAGAACCTCTCAAAACTTTTAGGCTTCTCAATAGTCCAGACTTAAATCACATTGAGAAGAATAACATTGTTAGGCCTAAACAAGTGCCTTAAATGATCAAGATTGTCGCATAGAAGAATTTGCCCAAAGGAATCCTTGCTTCGGAAATATAAGAAAAACCATCCTATTACACCATGGAGCACACCACAAAGTGACTTGGACAAATATAGTTCACAAATATCAAGCCAAGAACACCAACGTGAGTTGTGCTTTAGTTATCATCTAAAGATTATACCCTTTCCTTCTCTCATTCCAAATGCAGTACCATGTGGATTAATTTATCTACCATCCAATGCATACCTTTGTATACGTGTTAAATGTATTTTTTTTAAATAATGTTATGACTAACAATATTACACTGAGAAAGTGAAACAATTTGTAACTATTTGGATAATGAGTTCAATGTTCACATGACCTAGATCTCTAAAATTTTCCTATGATGACATGATAATCTCCTTTAATTATAAGAGATTTGATATCTAATTTAAATGATAAGATCAACCTTTTAATTGGAGTTACAAATAAATATCATATATCTAATTTAAAATAAAGGAACAATGTTTTCCCTTGGCTTCAATTCCCATATTTGACATGTTGAGCTTATATTAAGCATATGCTTGTAATAACTTCGAACCTTATTGTCTAAAACATCTCTTGAAAAACCAAAAACATATATCTTTCTCATATTAATATAAAAAAAAAAATTCAAAAAAAAAAGGTTTTTAATAATCTCTTTACTATTCCATAAAAAAAACTCCATTAAAATGTCTCAATAATTGTAAATAATTCTCAAAATTTCCCTAAGGTACTCTATTGAAATTGAATTCAAATGTAACCTAAGAGAAGAGAAAATATTTTAAATCATAGGATTCAAAAATTTACTCTCATGCCAACTACTATCCCTTTTTAAAACCTAGGACTCAAAAATTTACTCACATTTCAATTTCTATCCCTTTGCATTGGTCCTCAATCAATCATTGACTTGTAATAGAATTAACCCAATCCATTTATTTGATTTGAGAATATTTGAACCTTCTTTAATAATTATTTTCCTTTTATTAAAAAAGGAAAGATTCCATATGGGCATGATAAACTTTTCATAAAGCAATGCTGGAAATATCTAAAAGCATGCATGAATTCATGAGCGACGATTTCGGTTGGAGGCACGAAACGTAAAGGTATTTCACTTTTCCATTAAAAGAACGACTTGCTTCCCTTCTCAAATAACCAAGAATAATTAAAGGTCCTTTTCTTTTGTCATTATTGTCCAACATGTTTAATGGTGGTTTTGTTTATTATTTCAAATATTAAAATAAACATTTAGATTATTATTAATTAATAAAATATTTATTTTTATATTAAAATGGATAAGTATAAAAGTAAAACTTAAATAATATCGTTATATTTATATGATAAGAATAAAGATAATTTGAGGGTCTAGAGTATGCTTTAAAATTGCTTTTCTTTGGTTAAGAGTTTATCTTTCTTTAATATTAACAGTCTAAGATTAAGAGGTATCTGGCAGGAGTGAAAATTTGCCCCCTTACGGGCCACCGGCGGGTTATTCCAAGTGGCATGGTTTTCCTTGAATAACAAGGATAAGTCAGCGTGCATTCACGGATAGCAGCCAGAGATGGTTGTCCTCACTGCTGGTTTGACAACTCAGTTAAGATAGGTTGTCCTCACTGCTGGTTTGACAACTGAGTTATGATAGGTTTTCCCACCATGTAAAAAAAATAAAGATAATTTCAATAATATATATATATATATATATATATATATATATATATATATATATATATATATATATATATATATATATATATATATATATATATAATTTAGTTTCCCAGATGGAGTGGATGAATAGTGGTGATAGTTTTTTTTAACATGTGATGATTATAATATTGGCAGTTCACTAGTTTATGGGTTCTCGTTTGTTTTGGATATCTCAATCTTTTCTTAATAATGTAAAAATTATGATAAATCAACTGTCAACAAATAAATCCACTTGGAGTGAGGCTCGCAGAATTTTGAAAAATTACAAACTACTATGTAACATTTTGGCTTAATGAAAACGACTCTTTTACAAATCCCTTAAACATATTTACATATAAAAAAAGTTTTAAAAAATATTTATAAATTTCAAAACTAATTATTACCTGTGTTTTTTTTAATTATGGTGAATTGGTAATGAATTTCTAATTATATATATATATATATATATATATATATATATATATATATATATATATATATATATATATATATAACGACATTTTCTCTAGGCCTAGTGTACAATTTTTAGTAAGATTGAGATTTCTTATTGTTTAAAATGCACTTTTGAATACATAAATAGATTCAATGCTTTTAAAAATCCCCGAGGCACCCGAACTTTGCAGATTAAATAACTTAAACTTATGATTTTTCAAAATCTCTGCTGGATTTTGAAAAAAATTGACCAAAAAAATGCACTTTTGAATACATAAAAGGATTTAACACTCTTAAAAACACTAAGGCACTCAATCTTTGCAAATTAAATAACTTAAATTTATGGTTTTTAAAAATCTCTACCTATTTTTGAACAAAATTGACCAGAAAAAAAGTGTTTGGAAAATGATGTTTTCTCTCCAATCTCTCAATATCAAAAAGCATTTTTAATATAGACTTTTGAAGATCATTGAAATAATATGTTTTTAGTTTTTAGGTAATTGTTTATATTAGTATAGATTATCTTAACTTCATATTTACTAAAGGTCAAGAGAGATCAAATCTCTCAAGATGCATACTCATTTTTTGAGTATAGGATAAAGCTTTCCACCTAAGAAATTTCATTCCTCTCGGTGCTTAATAAAACAAAAATTAGGATGCATCTATACTGGTATTTAATAACATTATCTACATTTATAAAAAAATCACATCTCTATATAGAAATATTCTTATTTTTTATTTTATTAAAACATTAATAATACATGTGGTTACATATATACCAACTTCATCTTTTATTTAAAAATAATAATATTATTAATAATAATTTTAATGCGATATGCATAGCATTGATTATAACGATGAAATATATAGAAATAGCTATATGTATTATCACGGATTTAATAAAATTAAAAATAATAATATTTTATATATAGAGATGTGAAATTTATATAAATATAAATAATATTATTAAAATCCATTATATATTTATCTTAAGTTTGGATCTATTAAGCATAGAGACAAATCATATATACATTAGAAAAAGAGTTTGTTGTAAATATTTTTTTTTTACAGTAACGGTTATGGAGTAGTTATATTCATCTTGGCCTGAATGCCGAAAATCTGGTTACATTGAGGATGTCTATATCCTGTTGCACCTCACCGATAAGGTTGAGAATGCAGCTAAAGCTTGGAGACTTCCTCCTTGATGAGGTAACTATAGATTCAATTTCAGAGATTTTTCCCAACTTGAAGATACATACAAATTGATTTAAGAGCAAACAGTAAAACATGACAACAATCATCTTATGGAATGGGTTCCCATGATTCTTCTTCGTCTTTCATCTTGACCCCAACAAAGAAGAGGGCAGCTTTGTTGGCTTCAATGTCCGCCTCTTTATTATGAGTTCTCGGCACATGATAGTAATTCAGCTTCTGAAAAGCGTTTTCCAAACCCTTAATTATGGTTATCAGTCTTGCCAGTTTAAGATCCAAAGCTGGGGAGTTGGAGACCATTGCATTTATGATGATCTGGGAATCTCCAACAACATTAGCTTCACTTATATTTGAGTCTTTGAGAATCTTGAGACCTTGGAAGAGAGCCAAAGCCTCAGCTTGAATGCTGGATGAATGGCCAAGCCCCCAAGCAAAGGAATGAATTTTTTCCCCAACTGGGCTTACAACAATGCCTCCTGCACCAGCTTTGCCCGGATTTCCCTTTGTTGCCCCATCAAAAAAGAGAGAGTGTCTTGATTGAGATGAGAGCCAGTCTTGAAAGTCAGTTTCAGATTTTCTTATTTGCTAGTCTTTGGGAGGAGGGACGTTTCTAACTGCTGTTTGAAATTGTAAGTCAAGGAATGATCCCCAAGAAATGTCATGTTGGCTAAGATTAGAATCATCTTTTAAATCAGTTAAGCACTCTTTTAGATGACACTTAATCTTGATTTCTAAGGCCTTGTGATTATGTTTAGTATTTTTGAAAATTCTTCTATTTCGTTCTAGCCAGATCTTCCAGCAAATAACCTTTGGAAGGACAGACCATGCAGTTTTGATTACCTGGTTTTTAGGTGGAGGGCCAAGATACCTGTTGGCCCAATTAGAAAATAGATCAGCAGTGGAACAAGGAAGTGAAATACTGGTTTCCAGATTGTGAATGCAGGAGAACCAAATCTTCTTAGAGAAACTGCAATCAAGCATTAAATGGACTGTTGTCTCTGCATTTTCATTGCACAGCGAACATATGGAGGGGCCGTAAAGCCCTTTCCTCTGCAGGATGTCATACGTTAGAATTTTACCATGGCAAAGAAGCCAAGCAAAAAAGTCGACTTTGGGCCACGAAGGAAAACGCCAAACACCATGCCAAGGTGCTGGGTCAGGGGGGACGTGTGGTATCTCTTTCAGCTTAGCATATCCCATGGAGGCAGCGTAGCCTCTGGCATTCGGTCCCCATCCTCTCAAGTCTCTTTTCCTTATGTGCGAAGGCGCCAATCCATGAAGGAGCTCCAGCAGCGTGGACCATTCGTTGATCAGATGAGCCGGCACCTCAATACGTTTCTAACCTGCCCAAACAGAATCACTCCACAGCGAGATATCCCACAACGAACGCAGCCCCTCTCCATCCATCCAGCAGCGCAACGCTCTTATGGAGGCTCTGTCTTCAATAGGTTCCATATTCATAATTTTATCAGTCCAGATGTTGATCTTTTTGTCGTTTCCTGGAATCTAGTAGGAGTGCGCTTTGACTAAAGGAGCAGCTTTAACATACAGTTTAAGGAAAGACGAGTTAGGCAGATGGATCATGTTGTCCAAATAGCTAGATCGAGGACCTATGAAATATTTTTTCCAGAGAGCCAATTGAGCCCAGCCTGGCTTGGGCGCAATGATATTCCAAATTATCTTCGCTGCCATAGCTACATTCTGCTGACAGATATTTTTGAAATTCAAACCACCCTCCCACAATTGCTTGGAGATGGTTTCCCAACTGATAAGGGGAATCTTGTTTTCATTCTGTTTGCCTCCATTCCAAAAGAACCTTTGAATGTACTCCATTTTTTTTAATATGCTTGCCGGAGCGAGAAGCACAGCAAATTGAAATAGAGGGAGACTGGTGAGCACAGATTTTATTAGGACAGATTTACCAGCAATGTTGAGCCAGGAGTATCCCCGGGTTTGGATCCTGGTCTTGAATTTTTCGAGTTGAGGGAGCCAGTCTTTGCTTGCAGGTCTTTTATGATAAATAGGAAGGCCCAAGTATTTGAAAGAGGTCCAAGTAGAGGAGGTTGCAAAGCCCAAACATCTAGAGATAGCAGAGAGCAATCTGGGCGATCTTTTCCAACTGAAGATATGACATTTTTTCTTATTTAAGACGTTGCCTGAGGCCTCACAGAATTCATCCAATACTACTTTGAATTTGGTGGTAGAGGAAAGAGTGGCAGCTCCCAATAACAGAGTGTCATCCGCAAATAAGGCGTGGTTTATTTTTTTGACCCCTCTTGCAATACACAATCCATTAATATCTTGATCTTACATCTTTTTGTCTAATAGGAAGCTGAGGACAGAGGCTTGGATGACAAAGAGCAGAGGGGAGAGAGGTCACCCCTGCCTAAGCCCTCTCGAAGCTTTAAAAAATTCAGTGGCTCTTCCATTTACAAGAGGAGCAATCCATGGCTCTGAGATGCATGCCAAGGTCCATTTAATAAAGTTTACTCCAAAACCAAACTTGCTCATGACTTTTAACAGAAATCTATGACTTACTCGATCAAAGGAATTTGCTAAGTCGAGTTTGATCACCATACCTTGTTCTTTTCGGCGAAGACTTGAGTGAATTGCCTCTTGGACAAGGGTGAAGTTGTCCACGATCTGCCTTCCTTGGATGAAGCCTCCTTAGTTCTCCGGTATTATTTTGGGAAGAATGAGCTTCAGTCTATTTGCAATTACTTTGGTGATTATCTTGTACCCTGTATTGCATAAGGAAATCGGATGGAATCTGCTGAAGTTGTTGGCGCCTTTTTCCTTGGGGATGAGGGCTAAAAAAGTTGAGTTTGTGCTGCCTCCTATTTTTTGACTATTTTGAGATTTTTGAACCATTTTGAAAATATCCTTTTCAACTATCAGCCAGCAAACTTGGAGGAACCTAGCAGAAAAGCCATCTGGTCCAGGGGCCTTATCCGGATCCATGGCAAAAAGGGCCTTTTTAACTTCTTCTTTAGTGACTTTGGCCTCAAGGATCTCGTTCATACGAGGAGAGATTGAAGAAGCAATAATGTCTAACAGATCTGAATATTGGTCCGGATCCGTGTCCTCACTATACAAGTTTTGGAAGTGAGAAAAGGTTGCTTTCTTAATGTCCTCAGATTCCTTGTGGGTGACGTTATCCTCCTTGATCTCAGAAATAGTGTTGAAGCATTTTCTGGCCTGGGCTTGTTTATGAAAGAAAGCAGAATTCTTGTCCCCTGCTTTAAGCCAGAGATTTCGAGATTTTAATCTCCAGTATTCTTCTTCAGCTAAGCAGGCCTTATGAAAACACTGTTGCAGCTGAGCCTCTTGATCTAACAGCTCCTCTGTGACAATAGAGTTCTCCATTTGAATTTGATGAGAGGCAAGAGAAGCTTTGATGGTTTTTCTTTCTGAAGCAGGATTGGACAGGGTTTTGGTCCAATGTTTTAAAGCTCCTTTCACCCTTCTAAGCTTTTCCTCCCAGACAAAGAAAGGAGATCCTTTGACTGGCTATCCCCAACAATCCTTGACTATTTGCATGAAGTCTGGCTCCTTGACCCAGAGGGGACTAAATCTGAAAGGAATAGGGCCCAGATCTAGATGGGCCAGGAGTTCTAGCTTTATGGGCTTGTGGTCCGAGATGTTGTTTGTGAGAATATACATTCTAGGTTCTAATCCTAGTAACAGAAAGGAGCTTTGGATGAAAAATCTATCTAATCTAGCAGCAATATGACCTGGGCCAGCTCTTTTGTTAGACCAAGAGTACTTACCTGAGGAAGGCTTGATATCCAGCAAATCCCAGTCCTGCATAAGATCCTCCGCCCATTCCCTTCCCGGATCTCAGACTGCACTACCTCCTCTTTTTTCGGACGAGTGGAGAGTGAGGTTGAGGTCTCCAGCAATGATTATATTTTCCAAGTTTGTCAAGTCTGCTTGTTGCCTTATAGAATCCCAACAGTCCTTTTTTTCTCCAACATTGACTGGAGAGTATACATTGAAAAGGCAAAAAATTTCTTTGGTGTCCAGATTCTGCATTTTAAGCAGCAACCAATGAGTATTACTAGCCTCATAGATGACTACAAATTTGCTGGCGTTCCATAAAGTGCCAATCCCTCCCGAGGCACCCCGGGCAGAGATTGCTCTTGCTTCACTTTTGATCCAAAGTTTCTTGCTTGCATGTAGGAAGACTACATCTTCCAGCTTGGTCTCCTGGACGAGAAGTATATCTGGAGATTATGTTCTTATTAAGCTTCTAATGGCTTCTTCCTTAACTTTTCTCCCCATACCTCTACAATTCCAGGAGATGACCTTCATTATTTATGTTTCTGATGGGCTCCCTTGGAGCCTTGAGGCTGATTTTTCGTCATCCTAGGCTTTGAGGCTAGCAGTTTTTCCATAGTTGGCTGACTGCCCTGTAGCTTGTCTTTGTAAGTCTCCTGCTCTCTTTTTTCCCTGTCAGTTTTGAGACCTCTTGTGGATCTCCTTACCGAGGTTTGAGACTCTCCTATTTCTCCTTCCTCCTCTAACTCGTCTATTTCCTGTTCTTCTCCCTCATCTTCTATAGTCATGCCTTTGGGATCTTCAGCACTTGTTCCTTTAAGGGAGGTTGAGGGAGTGCCTTTGCTTGGAGAGACTGGTTTTTGGGTCTCAATCTCCTGAGTTTCTTCTGTCTGCTGGCTTAAAGGATCAAACTTGTTTTCTTGTGCCTTTTTGGTAGGGGGGCGCTGAGCATTAGACTGAAGAGGGCCTTTTCCATTGGGTCCTCCCGGTTTTTGTCCTTTGTGATTGATTTTTGCGTGCTTGACTTGATCCCAACCTTCTTCATTTCCTTTCTTTGGCTCTGCATTGGATGGACAGTTTCTAGCAAAGTGTCCATGAACATGGCATTTCCTGCATTTGAATGGCAACAGCTCATAATCCAAGATCTACACATGAGACCAGCTGCCGACTTTGATTTTGATTGCCTCTGGGAGACCCACCTCTAGATCTACTTCTACGCAGATTCTAGCACAGTCATACTGGTCCTTATTGTTTGCCCGATCTATGAATTTCCCAAGGGCGTTGCCAATGTGTTTCAAGGAATCCCAGTTCCAGCAATGAACTGGCAGATTCGGGAGCCGAACCCACACCGGGACAGCCTTGGGAACATCTACAGCCGGATCAAAGTCCGGAGTCCATTTGTTCAGATAGAGGCCCTGAGGGCCCATGAAATACGGCCCATTTTGGAAGATCGGATCTTTGTCTTCTTTGGAAGAGAATTCGAAGAGAAAGAACCCTCGCCCGAGAAAGTAAGAGGTAACACTTTGCTTGATCAGAGGGGCCCAGTTCCTGTTAACCCATTACTCAGTAGTTTTCGGAGAAGGCCAAAGTCCTATGAATTGGCCAATGAGACCACGATCAGCCAGAGACAAAGCTACTTGGATGGGGGTCTCTGGAGGCAAAGAGATCTCTGGAATCTCATCGAGCTTCTTAACGAATTTAGATGCTTCGCTTTTTTTCTTATGGGGCAAACCGGCCAGAAGCTGATTGAAAGCGTCAACGGCAGGAGAAGAAGGCGGCAGAGGGGGCTCCTTTGGAGAACCTTGCGTCTCCATGGGATCGGGCCTTAGGCAGGCCGCCGCAGGGGCAGCCACGCTGCTGAGAAACCCTAGCATTGCATCTCAGAAACGCGCAGAGAGGGAAAGCCTCATCCGAAAGAGTTTATTGTAAATATTAAGTTATTATAATTTTATTAATTAAATGCATCGTTTAACTATCATATGTTTTTGAAATTTTCTCGTGATATTTTCGAGTAGATTTTTGTCCACTATCCTGTGATGATTTTTTGGAATGGTAATTATGAGTTCTATAATCAATGTATAAATTTTACAGGCTCTTCTACCCATCAAATAATTTTTTTTATGATGGGTTTCTTTTTAAAATTGTCTTTCACATGACATTTGATTTTTATTTTAACCCGTCATTTAAATATCATGTATTGTGTGTTTTTGTTAATTTTTTGTTGTGAATGTAAAATCATTTTTTTGTTAACATAAATTTTTTGTTTTGTGTTCAGTAAATTTTTTACTTCCGAATTGACCATAAAATAAGCTTCAACCACATAATATCATAGATGTATATGTTTTATATTACTTTAAAAAGATCAAAAATATTCAACCATGCTCAATCCTAATACCAAAGTAGCCAATTATGTGTAGACATTATTTATGTAATTTCAAAGATTTTACAAATTATGCCAAATCTTTCTTGAAAATTTTTAAAGTAGCTTGGTCAAACATATTAAATATAATGTATTTTGAAGAGGAACAATTGATCTTAGATTTCAATTTGATGAGTTGGACTTAAGGAGTACCTTATAAATAATAAAACAAGTTTGAAGCCACTTCTAAATAAGAATTAGGGAGGATTCTAACATTTCAAGCAATAATAATATGTAGGCATGGACTTTGAATAAATTTATATTCTTCTCACAAGGAAGAAGAATATAGCTTTCCAGCAGACAACCTAATCCCTAAAAGGCACAACCTAATATGTATTTAGATTCGAGTGTGAATGTATTGAAAGCATCATAGCCTTGGTAACAACGCATTTAAGATTTTCATATCCAACCACAAAATAAATTTTTTTCCTAACCAAACTAATAAATAGGCTAATTTTATAAAAATTTAGATCTATCACGAGTGTGCCAACACTAAAGAAATCACATAAAACTCTCAAAATCCAATGAAAAACAATTATTTCACCGACATAAATAAAAATATTCAATTAGTGTTTTATATAAAATACCAATGGTCAATGGATGTGGACATGTCCTCTGAGTCTCAACCTCTAAGTCTTAGGCTTCAATGTTCATGTTTTATGCTTAAGTGTGTACAATGTAGGATCAGATGGTGTGACTGAAGATAGAGATGACCTTTTTCTAATAAGTCCAAAGTTCCACTACAAATGAGTATATGCTTATCTTGAAGAAAGTATTTAGTATTGTGGGTGTTGCATAGTGTGATACTTATCTTGGAGTCTCATCCAAGTACCAACATAATCCCTAACTTCTTTTGTTTTCAATAATTTTATTTCAAATTATGTGTGTGTGTGTGTGTGTGTGTGTGTGTCCCTATAATACTAATGTAGCCCCTTATTGTTATTGTTGTACTCATGTAGTCACCATATTGTTATTATTGTGACCCATAGAAGCGTGTTGTTGTTATTGTTGTGCCCATACATTATTATTTTTATGTAGGCTCAAATTATATTGTGACTCCTTAGACTCCTATATATAGAAAGGATGCCTTGTCATTTGTATCATCCAAGAATTGTTCATTTGTGTAATGTAAATGAGGTTTCCCCCTCAAAGAGGATATTTTTTAAGTCATTAATCTATTACTTCTATTGATTTGTCAGTTGGTTGCATAACATTTGGTATCAGAGCTTTAGATTCTAGGGTTTTGCTTCTTCAAAAAGGACATCTTGTAATTTTTTATATAACTTTTTTTCTACGAAGCTTCAGAAGCTGAAATTGCAACCATGTGAAGCCAAAATATTAGTGAACCTTGGGTATGAATTTCAAAGTTTGGTTCGCGATATTTTCAAAGATATGATCTGAGGAAGTTAGGGTTTTTGTAGGCTCCAGAATTTCATCTCAAACAGGTGACCTAGGGAAAATCATCATAACTTTTGTTTCAGGAATCAGATTTGAATTCTGTCAAAAATAGTCGAAAGTACACAAACTGTGGTTTTTCCTGTAGCAATTTCAGAGTTTAATATTTAAACAGTGACACGTAGCATCCCTTACAACTTCTCTCCATTGAACTAGTCTATAGTCAAGTCATCGTGGGAGATTTGGCATAACTCTATATTGAACAATCCAATACTAGTCTAAATGGTGGCACTAGAAAGAAGATTCAAAGGAATACAACAAGACCGAACTTCATACCTTGGAGATCCGAAATTATATAGATACAATCGTTGCAATATCAAGCTCCTAAAAGAAAGAAAAATGTGTGTATTTTTTTAAAATCGCATAAATTTTGTTTGAAAAATCAGTTTGAAGTGATTCCAAGGGAATATTCAAGCATAGATATTAGTATTGGGTTCTAAAATTCCAACCAAACAAAATAATTACATACCCATTAAGCCCTCATAAAGCTCTACTATGGGGCATGAAGAGTGATAATTACAGCATGATATATCAAAATTACGAGACCAAGTGCAACAAATTTCGCTCTCGCAAAGAGTAACCAAAAATGAAATGGAAGCTAAGATGGATGGTTTGAAGAATGTTTTAAAATCATACATGGAAGGTTTGAACAATGGATTAAAATCAGACATGGAAGATTTTAAGGGTGGATTAACATAAGACATGGAAGGTTTCAAGGACGGTTTAAAAGCATATATGGAAGGTTTGAAGGATGGTTTAAAAGTAGAAATGGAAAGTTTGAAGGAAGGTTTGACAAAGTTGCTACAAGAAATGCTTCCTAATGGAGAAAATATATTAGATGAAACTCATGATGAGAACAAAATAAATGCTAATCATGATTTCTTAGAATCTAACGTTTGAGTGAAGACCCACCTTATTCCAAAGATCAATATGAGGAAGTTTGATGGCAAGGATCCGGTCACATGGACATTGCAGATGGAGAAATATTTCGATCTCCATAATATGCACAACACACAAAAGGTATGCATTGCAACTTTATATTTAGAACCAAATCATTTTGCATGGTATCGATGACTTTGTTCTCTTAAACCACTTGTCACTTTTTCAATTTTTACGAAGGAAATGATAGCACATTATGAGGATAGAAAGAGAAACACCTTCTTTAGACAACTGATAAATCTCAAACAAAAGGGTTCAATGGCAGAGCACATTGAGGACTTCCAAAAATTGAATATAAAGGTAAATGATCTGAAATGACTATATTAGTTTTTTTGTGCTAAGGGTCTTTCAGTTTTAATAAACATGTGCATAATTGGTTCATTAGTTTGCATGATGATTAAGGAGTTTTTCTATGAGTTATAGATCAATTTTTGTGATTTAGAAGTATAAAATAAGCATAAATAACATTGAACAGTAGTGTAAAACAGAGAAATAAGTCACCACATGAATTTTACATAGCAGGCATGAAGAAGCAGTTCACCCCTCCTGGGCTACATCTGCTAGTCCAGCTCCCAATGGCTTCTCCATCTTTCATTATGCTCAATTTTTTGCTATTACATGTAGTTAAAATTATCTAATGGTTATTTTCACTGCACCAATGGCTTCAAAATGCTCCAATTAGTTAAAAATTACTCTTCATTCACTCCAATTGGTCGAAAATTGAGCCTCCTACACTTTTGCCCAATATCTCCTAGGAAAACTCCACTAAATGTGGAGAACTCCAGTTAACTGGAGTTAATTTTGGGCTGACCTCCAAATTTGGCACACCCCTAACTCCTCTGCCAATTAAACCGCACATTAAATGTAACGGTTAGGGTGGTGGCCACATGCGCACCCCCCAACCGTTAACAAAATTGATGGTTTATAGAAACCCTGCTTGAATTGCAGTTAGAAGACGGTTGGGTTGCTATTGGGTTGAGCTAACCATGGTGGTTGGCTTGGAGTTTTCCGCACCATGTGAATGCTTACAAGAATCGCTAGCGGGTTGGGACCGCTGGTGGTTCCCAACCCCCAAATTTGAATGCAGTCAACCATAAATTAAACTTGTGAACCATAAGGTTAAGGAACAACATGTAGAGTAGTTGGTAGACCTGTGCGCACGCCCGAAGGGAGGTCAGGGGGTCGAGCCCTGCACCCTCTACAAAATTTTATAATGAAGTTTCAGGGCCACGTGGCGGCCTCAGAGCTTGCCACGTGGCACCCTCTCATTGGCTCGAACAAAACCTTAACCCAATAACACTATGACACTTGTCAACATTTGGTTGATCTGGTGTAGGGAATATTTTGAGGAATATTTTATTTTTTATGCTGACTGTGCATCCTAGTCAAACCTGGTCAAACTATCGTAATTTTACTTGTTTACCATTTTGATCAGAACGCAATATCTTCCTCATACAACATCGATTTTTCGAACAGTTCGTGGCGCCGGAATCAGGAAGACGAGATCTATGCAACCATCCTAATTTCAACCCAATCCTATAACTTTGAATTTTGAGAAAAAATTATGAACTCCTGATCATTCCTCCCCATTGGGAAGCTTTTGGACACCAAAAGACTTGATTACCTGTTCAGTAGATGAGGGTACATCTCCCTCACCTTTCCAATCTCCATCCATTTTTCCTTGCTTGGGTTAGTGCCTTTGAGCCCAACTCGAAGGTAGTCAACACTTCCCCTCTTTGATGCTCTTGTCCTCCTGTCAAGAATTGTATTCTCTTTGAGCTCATCCAGGAATTCTGGAAAGAAATATTCAATAGAAGGTAGTTGAACATCACTTCCTTGATCATCAATCAAAGGAGGCTCATACAAGCATAATTTTTCAACATTAACAATTGAATACATTTTCATGTAAGAAGGCAAATCAAGTTGGAATGTATTATTACCAACTTTTTTTATGATCTTAAAAGGACCATAGCGAATGGGTTTGAGTTTTTTACCTTCCCCTTGCATCCTTTATTTGCTAATGTGCAACCATACCTCATCTCCTTCTTGAAACTTGTGATCAACCCGGTGTTTGTCATGCCTCTCTTTGTATTTGCTTTGAATTTTCTCAAGTTGTTCTTGAACTTGTCGATGTATCATCTGAATTTTCTCAATGAAATTTTGAGCCTTATCAATATCACTATGGCCATCAATTGAAACATCCTTCCCAAATATGAAGTATAATGGTGATCTTGGCAAATACCCAAAGCATGCTTCAAAAGGTGAGGTTTATGTTGAAGAGTGCTTTGCCCGGTTGTAAGAATGTTGAATGTAATGTAGTTGTTCATCCCACAACTTAGGATGTTTGCTGCAATATCCTCTCAATAGATGCACAGCTTTTCTATTCACCATTTTGGTTTGTCCATCTATTTGTGGATGAAAAGCGGTACTCTTTTTCAATTTTGTGTCCATCATTCACCATAAATTTAACCAAAAATTCCCAATGAACCTGGAATCCCTGTCACTAACAATAGAAGTGCGCAATCCAAAAAGAACCCAAACATTCTGAAAATAAAGTTCAGTAGTATGTTCAGCAGTAATGGTCTTCTTACATGGCATAGGTATACACATTTTACTGAATCTATCCACAACTACAAAAAGATAATCATGTTGCTTTCTTAACATAGGTAGACCGCCAACAAAGTCCATGGAGACGCTCTCCCATGGCCTTGATGGTATGGTAGTGGCGTGTACAATCCAAGCTTCCTATTGCTAGGCTTGCTTGTTGCACACATAGAACAACCTCTTATAAAACGTGACACACTATCTATCATGCGAGGCCAATAACAATACCTCTAGAGATGTGCCACTATTTTTCTTACACCAAAGTGTCCAGCAATAAGAGAAGAATGAGCTTCTCTCATGACACTTAGCCTCTCTACTTGTGGAATACATAGCTTTCCCAAATGAAACATCAAATTGTTATGCATGTGATAATCTCTTTGTTCAACTTGATTCCCTTCACTCAAGCTAGCATACACATCTTTGAAATCAACATCAAATCAACATCATGTGCATATTGTTCTATGTAACTCTCATGTACAATAGAATCATTTTTGAGTAAAGTAGAAGCACTAATGATTGGTCTCGAAAGCATATCTGCAACTTTATTGAATATACCTTTTTTGTACCTTATAACCAAGTTAAATTGTTGAAGAAATCCCGTCCACCTGAAATTTCTTGATTGCTGCAATTTTGTTTGCAACTACAAGTATTATAATGGTTGGTAATTGGTGTGTACAATAGTCTCTTTACCCATCAAGTAGTGTTTCCACTTCTTGACACTTTGTACCAACACATATAGTTCTTTGTCATATGTAGGATAATTATTCACAACGCCATTAAAGGTTTCTAATTGAAAGGCGATAGGCTTACCATGCTGCAAAAGAATTGTGCCCATGGCATAGTCACTAGCATCGGTTTGTATCTCAAATGGTTGTCTCAAATTTAGTAGTGCAAGGACTGGAGCTGAAATGATCTTATCTTTTAAAGCTTCAAAATTTTGTTGTTGTTTTCCTCCCCATTGGAAGCCTTTCTTCACATTGGTCACTGCATGCATAGGAGTTGCGATGGAAGAAAAGTTAGTAATGAATTTCCTCCAATATTGAGCTACACCTAAGAAACTTCTTACCTCGATAATTGTTTTGGGTGTGGACCAATTCACAATGGCCTCCACTTTAGAAGGACCAATCCTCAATTCTCCTCCTCCTACAATATGTCCCAAAAAGACCAAAGAAGTCTTTCCAAACACACATTTTGACATCTTAGGAAATAATTTCTCTTTCCTCAAAATATCAAGCACTATATTTACATGAAAGACATGATCTTATCTTATTTTGCTGAAAATCAAAATGTCATCTAAGTACACAATAAAAAATTCATCAAGGAATGGTCGCAAAACATTATCCATAACTCGCATAAAAGTTGTCGGTGCATTACATAAACCAAAAGGCATAACTAGCCACTCAAAGAGTCCTTGTTTGGTTTTGAATGCAGTTTTCCATATATCACTTTGTGCAATTCTTACTTGATGATATCCACTTCGTAAATCTAAATTCGTGAAAAACTTTGCTTCTTTCAGCTGATCAAGAAAATCATCTATTCTTGGGAGTGGGTAACGATTTTTTACTATAATTTGTTCGAAGTTCAAAAATCTACAAACATGTGCCAAGTTCCATATTTCTTTAGTATCAAGAGTATGGGTGAACTGCATGGCAAGGTGCTTGGCCTTATGATACCTTTATCCAACATCTCTTTGATTTGCCTCTTTATTTCAACATTCTCCATTATCGACATGCGATACATACCGATGTTTGGAAGAGGACAATCCTATTACAACTGAATCTCATGTTGAATTTCTCTTTTTGGAGGCAATCCTGTTGGCTCCTGAAACATCTCATGATGCCCATTGACCACGTCATATAAATTTGATATCAACTTAGGATCACATCCCTCAAAAGATTCATGATTAACTTCAGCTTTGGGCTTAATCATAAGAAGAACAAAATTCTTACTTGAATTTACCAGCCTCTTTACCTGTACATTATTTACCAAAAAAATGTTTGTCTTCTTGTGGTGTGCTCTAACAATGAACTCCTTGCCATCTTTGATTAAATGATACTTGTTCTCATGGCGATGGAAGATCGCTTTCCGGTCATACAAGTAAGGACTCCCTAATACAATACCAGTTATATCAATCAGAACCACATCTAATTCAACTCTGTCAACAAAGCTTGCAATGATTGCAAACCTTAATATACATTTCCTTGTAGCCTGTAGATTTGCATCCTTACAAATCTAACCCAATGGATATGGTTTTGGATGTGTTATGGTCTCGAGGTTAAGTTTTTTGACCAAATCTTCAGAGATTAAGTTTGCTTGTGACCCACTGTCAAACAGTGTGTCAATCTTGGTATGCTTGGATATGACCCTCACATGAAACAATTATATTCTTTATTATTCATTTGGAATGTTTATGTGACAATTTGATGTAGTGGTACTGGGTTTAGTTTCAATTTATTTTCCTTCCATGTTCTTAAATCCCATGGCTGTAACTTTAGTCTCATCACCTGAATCAGGCCCTATATCATGTTGAGTTGTAGCAGCAGTTTTTTGTTTCCCTTTGTTATTGGGTTTCTCTGGCCTCAATTTTGGATGTAATTTCCAATAATGAGTTTCATCATGGCCTTATTTTGAACAATGTTTACAAGTCACTTTTTCTCCCTCTTTCTTAACAGATGCATTTTTTTGTTTTTACCTTTTGGGGTCTTTTCCTTAGCTTTACCCTTAAAAGGTTTCTTCCTTCCCTCTTCAGGAATGTTCTTCCCTCTAGCTTCTAGATGTGTGGCCTGAACACAAACTTCATGTAGATTGGTGTGGTTAAACATGAGAATAATATGTTTTAGGTAGCTATGTAAGTCTCCTATGTACTTTAGCAAGGTGTCTTGGGTCTGCAAATCCACCCCTAATAAAAGAGATATTCTCCTAAATTCCTGGGTGTATTCTTGCACATTTTGTCCCTTTAACTGCCTAAAGTTCTGCCAGTTCATGATGGATTTTTGCATATGAGCTAAAGGATAAAACTGTCGTTTAATAGCAACAATAAAATTTGACCATGATAGAATAATCTTACCATGCTTCTTGATTTCCTCCCGTGTCTTGGCTTCCTACCAAACAAGTGCCGCATCTTCCATTCTCAAAAAATTTAATTGAATTTTTTTATCATCCTCTTGAAGGTTATGTATTCTTAAATAAACCTCCAATTATTGAATCTAGTTATCTAGCTTTTCTGCATTTACGTCACCATTAAACATTGGCAATTCGAACTTAACATCAAGTTTTAATAAAGGAGATTTACCAGTGCTCTTGGACCTGTTCGGCTGATGTACTGAAGAAGAGGTAGAAGATGATGATGATGATGAGGGTGAATATGGTGGCCCTCCATTGCCTCCATTTCCTCCATTTCCCTTATTTGACTTGTATTCATCATGTTGACCTCCTGAAGATACTTATCCTTCGTTTTGGAGTTTAGATCCTTCTCCTTCCAATATCTCATTCCTTTCTTGATAAAGGACTCTAACCATCTCATTCATGTCAAGAAATGCTTTCCTAAACACTCTTTATTCTTCCTTAAGGTCAACTTCTTCATGAATTTCTCCTTCCTCATGAGGCATGCTTAATGAACCTTCTACTTCTTTAGGAGGTGAACTAGGTGGTGGAGATTATGGTAACCTTGCTCTCCTTTGCTTTGGCTCCTTTTGAGACCCTCCTACTTCCACCAGTTTTCCTTCTTGTAGAAATTAGCTGAATAAATCACTTATTCAATGGATATTAACCTGATCACACATCAATTTCGAATTGCATGCATAACACATAATCTCTTCTACAATTAATTGTCACATGCGGAAAAAATAGAAGCGATCGCACATCAAATCATCACACACATTAACATAGTATGTATGGGGAAAGATTATAACTGAAAACCCCTCAGCTATTCTGTATATTAGATGGAGAGAACATTCAGCAAATACATAGTACAAACTCCTCACAAGTACTCAGTACTATCTCACAAAGCTACACAAAAACTAGCTTGGTTTTGAACAAGTCACAGGTTCAAAACACACCCACTAATTTCCCTGCCTCTATTGCGCAGTCAAGGTTGGTCTAAATAGAGATCCAAGTTCAAATCTCACTGGCTCCAACTGCGCAATTGTCATTGGTAATTTCCTCCAAGTGTGGTGCAAATCTCATGCACAACTAATGCCGCAACTGATAGCTAACCCAACCCTTTCATCTACCTCTTTCACTTGTCGCCACTGAACTGTCCATGCACTGAGTTAAACTGATGTGTTCTTTAGTTGAATAATGAGTTAATAATTTGTGAATTAAATAATATTTAATTCACACAACTCATCTCTAGTGTATTAGCTAATTAAACTAAATACAACTAGTTCAACTAGTTAACCAGAACACCATCTCCATTAACTGTCGCATCAACTCCACCGAACTCCGCCACTTGAGCTCTAACTGAAGTCAACCATGCATTAGCTCACCTAACCCATAGGAAAAGCATAAATCCTTCTGGCAGCTGCATGCCCCACCTCTAGGGGTCAAACTGAAGTGCTCCAAGAGAGTAAACTGAAGTTTAGAGTCCAAATATTATTAAGGGTAAATAATATTTGACTGTTCTATTTTTAGCCCACCAGTCTAAAAATAGACTTCGACCTAAATGCTAAAAATAGAGGTCCATCTATTTTTACCAACATTACCAATCCTCCAAGAATAGCATACTGCAGCTCCCGGTCCATGATCCATATGTCTAAAAATAGACATAGTCTAAAAATAGACTTTTCGACAAAAATCACATGTGTGGTCCCCACCTAGTTTAGGTGATCACTTTCAAACTAGGATCAGGAAAGATGTTTCAGGAGGCCTCCTTCACTGTTTCTTGTTGCCATTTTCAACACTCCCTCTCAACAAGAAAGGACTGTCATTGCATGCGATATGCAACTCCATGCATTCGCCCTGCAACCTCCACAAGCGCCATGCAACTCCATGCATCTGCTCTGCAACTCCTCTGAAACTGAATAGGCTCCAAACAACTCAATCAGTCTTGATGCATCTATCATCTATCATCAAAGTCTTCAACCTCTGCTTAGCTACTGCACATGTCATCAGGAACCACTGCGCTGTTGAACTCTTGCACCCATGCACTCTTGCACTTGCTGTCAACTCTGATCCACGCTCCAGTATCCGACACTGTCACTTTGATCTGCCTGCATCACTCCAACTGATCTTGCTACTGCTGCGTTGTGGGCACCTAGTAGCTAGGTTCAATCCATGAGATCCACACCATCTCATGAATCTACCCAGAAATATCCTCATGGGATTAATCATGCATGTCGCCCCACCTCTCACCTGGTGGTATAGATGCATGCACTCCCTCTGCCCGTCTGGCACGAAATTTCTCTGCATGAGTGGTCTCTACCACTCCATGATCCTCTTGTGGCTGCTCCACATCCCGAGGTTCACTATCGCCTGCATGCAAAACCCGCTCCCTCTCAAGCTTCAATTGCATGTCTTTCTCGCCTGCATGCAACACTTGCTCCCTCTCAAGCTTCAGTTGCATGTCTTCCTTCCGCTTCCCAACAGTAGGAAGCTCCATAGACATCCCATCTACTTCAAGTCTATAGAGATTCTTTGCCCAAATCCCAACCTTCTTGACTTGTCTCGTTGCCTTGTGACGAAGGAAACTTTTCCTTCTCTGAAGACAACTTCATACCCTTTATCCTCTAACATTGCAACTGAGATCAAATTCTTTGTTAGACCTGGTACATGCAATACATCTTGTAAAAGAATGAGTTTACCTGACTCCCTCTGAAAGGTTATGGTACCAATGCCGGTCGCATTGTATCGTCCACCGTCGCCCAACTCAACATGCATCCGGAGACCTTTCTCCACCAAGTCACTGAAAAGATTTGCATCTCCCGTCATGTGAAAGGAAGCGCCACTATCAATATACCACCCCGATCCCAATGCACTAGACAACATGCATGCGATCAATGAGAAGTCCAGCTCAAATTACGAGGCAAGAGCCTCACCAGCTGCAGCTCCAGCAGCCTGCTTGTTCTTCTTCTTCTTTGGGCAATTCGTGGTGTAATGTCCATGATCGTGACAGTGAAAACACTTCACTTAGGACATGTCACACTCTTTACCATCCGCACCAGATTGAGAAGTCTTCTCCTTGCCCTTCCCCTTCCTTGCTTTGGTAGCCAAAGCGCAGTCTTCTTCATCAGATGCCTTTGATGAAGATCCATCCCTGGTAGTCCTCCTGATCTCCTCTTGCATGAGATCCGACCACAGTCGCTCCCATCCTGGAAACTTCTCCCGACCATTGACACTATCCTGATAGGAATGCCAAGCCTTCGGAAGACCAAGGAGAGCCAGGTCCACCATGTCCTCATCTTCGACAGTCACCCCCACACTTCCCAGCTCATCTCTGCACTGAGTGAACTTCGTGAGGTATTTTGCGATGCTGTCGCCTTTCTCCATCTTGATATTTCTTAGTCTATCCTTGAGCGCCAGCTTCCTTTGGTCGCTCTTGTTTTGGTACAGATCTGTCAAGTCTTTCCACATCAAATATGGAGAAGCCTTTCCATGCAGGCTGGATACAATGTGATCCTTTACGCCCTCCAACAGAATCCTTCGACATTTTGCTTGTTTCTTTCGCCAGGCTTCCACAACAGCAGCATCATTAGAAGTAGGCTTTGGAATCTCTTTCTCCATGAATTCCAACATCCCATTATCATCTAATACAGCCTCCATGCGGTCCTTCCATGCAACATAATTCGAACTGCCTTCCAAGGCATATTCTAGTTGCAAATCGTTGACAGACATTTTCGCCGCGGCACCAAGAACACAAATCTACAAATTCGAATTTCACCACCAACTGATAACTCAATTGCTTCCGATCTACACTTGAGAACAAATTATTTCCAAATCAGAGATTGACTGCAAGGGGCTTTTACCAGACCTTTCACTTTCCGAAGAAAGATGAATCCGGAGGCTACCTGGCCCGTATGCAGGCTCTGTCCGAGGAAATAAGTTTGCAATCACCGTAATAGATCTCGAAAATTAATATTGCTCCGATACCATGTAGAAATTAGCTGAATAAATCACTTATTCAATGGAGATTAACCTGATCACACATCAATTTCGAATTGCATGCATAACACATAATCTCTTCTACAATTAATTGTCACATGCGGAAAAAATAGAAGCGATCGCACATCAAATCATCACACACATTAACACAGTATGTATGGGGAAAGCTTATAGTTGAAAACCCCTCAGCTATTTTGTATATTAGATGGAGAGAACATGCAGCAAATACATAGTACAAACTCCTCACAAGTACTTAGTACTATCTCACAAAGCTACACAAAAACTAGCTTGGTTTTGAACAAGTCACAGGTTCAAAACACACCCACTAATTTCCCTGCCTCTATTGCGTAGTCAGGGCTGGTCTAAATAGAGATCCAAGTTCGAATCTCACTAGCTCCAACTGCGCAATTTTCATTGGTAATTTCCTCCAAGTGTGGTGCAAATCTCATGCACAACTAATGTCGCAACTGATAGCTAACTCAACCCTTTCATCTACCTCTTTCACTTGTCGCCACTGAACTGTCCATGCACTGAGTTAAAATGATGTGCTCTTTAGTTGAATAATGAGTTAATAATTTTTGAATTAAATAATATTTAATTCACACAACTCATCTCTAGTGTATTAGTCAGTTAAACTAAATACAACTAGTTCAACTAGTTAACCAGAACACCATCTCCATTAACTGTCACATCAACTCCACCGAACTCCGCCACTTGAGCTCTAACTGAAGTCAACCATGCATTAGCTCACTTAACCCATAGGAAAAGCGTAAATCCTTCTGGCAGCTGCATGCCCCACATCCGAGGGTCAAACTGAAGTGCTCCAAGAGAGTAAACTGAAGTTTAGAGTCCAAATATTATTAAGGGTAAATAATATTTGACTGTTCTATTTTTAGCCCGCCAGTCTAAAAATAGAATTCGACCTAAATGCTAAAAATAGAGGTCCATCTATTTTTACCAACATGACCAATCCTCCAAGAATAGCATACTGCAGCTCCCGGTCCATGATCCATATGTCTAAAAATAGACTTTTCGACAAAAATCACATGTGTGGTCCCCACCTAGTTTAGGTGATCACTTTCCAACTAGGATCAGAAAAGATGTTTCAGGAGGCCTCCTTCACTGTTTCTTGTTGCCATTTTCAACACTTCTTCCTTTTTGAGCTTAAGCCTTGTAAGCATTTAAAACTTGCAAACAATTAAACAATTCTTTGCACTAAACAACACCAGAGAAAAACTCAAGCTCTGATACCATTTGATCTGAAATGAATGTATTAGTTTTGTTGTGCTAAGGGTCTTTCAGTTTTAATAAACATGTGCATAGTTGGTTCATTAGTTTGCATGATGATTAAGGAGTTTTTCTATGAGTTATAGATGAATTTTTGTGATTTAGAAGCATAAAATAAGCATAAATAAGACTAAAAAGTAGTGTAAAACAGAGAAATAAGTCACCACATGAGGTTTACATAGCAAGCATGATGAAGCAGTTCACCCCTCCTGGCCTACATCTGCTGGTCTAGCTCCCAATGGCTTGTCCATCTTTAATTATGCTCAAAATTTTGCTATTACATGTAGTTATAGTGCTCTAATGGTTGTTTTCCATGCACCAATGGCTTCAAAATCCTCCAATTATTCAAGAATGACTCTTCATTCACTCCAATTGGTCGAAAATTGAGCCTCTTACACTTTTGCCCAATATCTCCTAGGAAAACTCCACTAAATGTGGAGAACTCCAATTAACTGGAGTTAATTTTGGGCTGACCACCAAATTTAGCGCGCCCCTAACTCCTCCACCGATTAAACCACACATTAAATGTAACGGTTAGGGTGGTGACCACATGTGCACCCCCCAACTGTTAATAAACCTTATTGTTTAGCGGAACCCCACTTGAACCACAGTTAGAAGACGGTTGGGTTGATGTCGGGTTGAGCTAACCGTGGTGGTTGGCTTGGAGTTCGTCGTGCTATGTAAATGCTTACGAGAATCGTTGGTGGGTTGGCACTGTTGATGGTTCCCAACCCCCAAATTTGAATGCAATCAACCATAAATTAAACTTGTGAACCATAAGGTTAAGGAACAACACGTAGAGTAGTTGGTAGACCTATGCGCGCGCCCATAGGGAGGTCAGAGGGTCAAGCCCTGCACCCTCCAAAAAAAATTATAATGAAGTTTCAGGGCCACGTGGCACCCTCTCATTGGCTCGAACAAAACCTTAACCCAATAACACTATGACACTTGTCAACATCTGGTTGATCTGGTGTAAGGAATATTTCAAGGAATATATATATATATATATATATATATATATATTTGCTGACTATGCATCCTAGCCAAACCTGGTCAAACTGTCGTGATTTTTTTTGTTTTCCATTTCGATCAAAACGCAATATCTTCCTCGTATGACATCATTTTTTCAAACCGTTCACGACGCCGGAATCAGGAAGATGAGATCTATGCAACCACCCTAGTTTCAACCCAATCATGTAATTTTGAATTTTGAGAAAAACTTATGAACTCCTTATTAGTAAATGATATTCGAGAGGAACATATGATTGATGTCTTCATAGGTACTTTAAAGGATAACATCCAACATGAGGTTCACCTTTGGGAACCTGATTCATTGGAGAATGAATTCAGGGTGGAAAAAAAAGTTGAAAGAAAAATTATGGCAACAAGGAAATCTACCACTCACAGCTATAAAGATGGAAGTGTTGTCACTCTTGACCTTCCACAACCTACAAGGTTGACACCACAACAATTGGAAGAAAAAAGAGCAAAAGGGTTGTGTTACAGTTGTGATATAAAATACACTAAAGGTCATAAGTGTGCTAAGAAGAAATTATCTTACATAGATTGTGAAGAGGAGGAAGAAAAGGAACAAGAAATGTCAAAAAAAGAGGATATACACCAGGAAACAACCCTAGAGAAAGAAGAAATGAATCTGACCATATCTTGTAATGCATTGGAAGGAATTACCACTCCTCAAACTCTCAAGATAGAAGGACATATCAAGAATAAAAAGGTAATAGTGATGATTGATTCAGGTAGTACCCATAATTTTATTCATTTTAAGATAGCCAAGGAATTGAATTTCTTCGTATATCCAACACCAAAGTGTCAAGTGATGGTTGAAAATGGAGGAACTATAAATTGCTCTGGAAAGTGCCATAATGTAAAGCTAACCATGGGGGAATATGTATTGAATAGTCCAATTCCTTCCATTCCAATGGGTGGTGTCGATATTGTACTAGGAGTCCAATGGCTACAATCTTTGGGTACGATAGCTTTTAATTTTCAAGAACTTTCTTGAACTTTTTTTGGGAAGGAAAGGAAGTTGAATTAAGGGGTATTGCAAGGAAACCAAGAAATATAATCAGCTCTAGTGGCATGACAAAGATTCTAAGGAAAGAACAACGAGGTATAATTGCACAATTATGCTCACTAGAGGTTCCAACATCGAAACCATCTACTTCTCCATATATCCTAAAAGTATTGGACAAACATTCAAAGGTATTTGAGGCTTCGAAAGGCCTCCCACCTATTCGTGACCATAGTCATTTGATTCCAGGAAGTGTTCCTCCAAACATCAGGCCTTACAAATATCCCTATGCCCAAAAGAGTGAAATTGAACGTATGGTTGCAGAAATTCTTGAGGCCGGTATAATTCAACCAAGTCAAAGTTATTTCTCTGCTCTAGTAGTATTGGTGCATAAGAAGGATGGATCATGGTGCATGTATCAAAATTACAGGGAGCTCAACAAGCTCACTATTAAAGATAAATTTCACATTCTTGTCATTGATGAATTGTTGGATGAATTACATGGAGAAATTTACTTCACCAACTTAGATATTCTTTCAGGATGTCATTAAATTATAATGAAGACTCAAGACATTCCAAAAACAACATTTAGAACTCATGAGGGTCATTATGAATTTTTGGTCATGCCTTTTGGCCTTACCAATGCACCTTATGCATTTCAAGGTTTGATGAATTCCTGACCTCATAGATCTGTCAAAGTTACTCTTCCCACTTGATTCCTCATAATACCAAGAATCTATTCATGCCATTCACCTGCATAAGAAATCATCCCTCCGCGAGAATGACCCTTGAAAATCCTGCCATATAGTGACATAGATACATACATACATACATATACATATATAATCGTTAGCATAAAACAATCATGATCTTGTCAGACAACAATATACATACAAACATATATACATATAAACATTAGCATTAGACAATCATGATCCGTGACGACCCTTCCTAACACGACATACATACATACATACATGTATACATATATAAACATCAACATAACCATGATCACAGCACAGTTGATAGATATCATAAGGTCTAGGTTAAGAGAACTTCCTTTATTCGTGCACAACATGCACAACGTTGAGAGAAACAACTCCCAACATAGTCAAGGCATCTAACACCTCAGGTCCACTTTATTTACCTTTTTTAGTTGCCTTTCTCATGATTGTCCTGCCACCGTCCATTTACACCAACAGACCCGCCCGTCCAACTGAATATCATACTCTTGCCTTCAACTATCCTCACTCGTGCATCGAGCTTCATTCAGGCCTTACATCACCTTTTGGGTACCACACAACTCTCCCCGAGCTCCATCGACTTTCCTCTTTCCTAACCAATCCCCAAGACTCTCAAACAAAAAGAAAGAACAAGAAAAATCAATAAGAAAACCATGGAAAACCAATAGCAATATGACACCATGAACAAAGTGGCATGATCATGCACTAGACACAATCAAGACCATAAATCAAGCGCAAAAAAAAATAAAAAAATATCGAAAGCAAAAGACTAGCAACAAACACCATGACTCAATCCCCATGGTTACCAATACTTCCAAAGGAAAGCTCGACCCAATCCTTCTTCAAGATTTCATGGCAGTCTCTTTCTATGTAATCCCCTACATCATACTGCAATCATACTCATATCATGCAACTAATCAAACATTCAAACAATATGTAGACAAAATAATAAACACTAAACACTCAACACGAGATGACATAATCAAAAAATCAAGCATCAAGTACACAACATAAGAAAACCCATACCTTAATGTGTCTCAGGGGAGGTTATCTTGTCGACACAATCAATCTAGATTAGCACAATACAACTTCACAACATATCAACCCATTCATAATTTGGCTCATGATATCCATAATCATATCTAGCTAACATGTTCGCACCCTAAACTCATAAACAATTGTCATTCATTCATACAATCACATATGCACAGTTAGTCTAGAAACAATACAACACACTATCATAATTAGGTTGAATCATGCCTGAATGTCATAACCCTAACCATCAAGTCACTAGTAGGTAACAACAACAAGTTATATATCATGCTCATCAACAATATGTAACCTAATCATCAAGCTAACTATCATACAACAACAACAAGTTAACCCATAACATGCTCATCAACAACATATAAGTTATCTAACATAAAACAACAATAACAATGCATACCACCACAGGTTGTTATCATTCATGACTATCTGACACATGTACATATAACCGCATTAATCAACAAGCATCTATAATGTATGTAACCATAAGACCAATAGAATGGAAGGCATACTCATAACTGTAATGCATATGACAATGATGATCAACTAGAATTTATCTTACAACAACCATTTATCACATACTTGCATGCCAAGCATACCAACTTGTATGACGGTCTAATCTCACCCCAAAGTCCATTTTTGCAACGTCACTTTAACGATCTGCATCTCATGCTCTATCTCAGCCAACATGTTATTATCATAACATACCAATAGTATCATGATGACCTAATTGCATACAATGACCTTATGCACAACAACCTCAATCAAACCAATGCAAAATTGACCATATGCACCCACTTGACATGTATAACCAATCATGAACGACCAATGCATGTTCAACAAATGACACCACACAAGCAAGCATACACAGATAATACCGAAGCATGACCAATATGTAACCCTAGCATAAGCAAGAATTGCATGTACAATATGTAACCCTAGCATAAGCAAGCATCGCATGTACAATATGTAAGAAAGTGTTCAGGAACAATACACAAGCATGAGCAACACATAACCATTCATACAGTCATGACAACATGTTGACAACAACACCATCAGCACTTCCATGGTGACACCACTGCCACCATGGCCAACACCATGCAAATGTAACAAGCGCACATAGACCACAAGCGTACTAAACACATATGCAACCAACATAAATGCATGATTAACACACTTCCCATCCATTCTGAGGGTTGAATCATGCTCTGATACCACTCTGTAACGCCCTCTTCCCACATCTACCCAAGTAACCAGTCAACCGAGTTAAACATGTGACAAGAGGCTACTATATGGGATTCAACCTCCTAGGTGGCCTTAAGGAATTGGAACCGATGGAAACACAACACATAGACCTTGTATGTCATCAATGACACCCCCAGGAGCTAACCCAACCTTTCAGGCCTCTTACCCCTGGGTCACACTGACATTTTGGCCTCTTTAAGTCGTATCCGCAGGCATAACATTGCATGCCTGCAACGAGGAGGCTATATCCCCAGGCATAACACTGCATGCCTACAACTAGGGCCCCCAAACCTCAGTTTCGTGCCTACAGCTCCAGGATTTTAGCCACCTTTTCAAGCCCAGAGCCCAGGTCACTGCCCAAAACTTCATGAAAACTTAAGGGATGATAAATAACAATGGGACAATGATACTGAAGCAATCACATCAACAAGAAATCATATGGATCCCTCCTAGCCATGACAGGCATTTTTTCAAACATGTCATAGATATTGAATCTACAGGTGTAAACAACATATTTTAGCATAGGGGTCTCATACTTATCTGAAAATCGCTAAGAAGCATTACTCCCTTACATCATTAGTTGCAATACAATTTATTTGACCATAGATACATTGTGCATTTATTTACAAGTAAAAACATGGATAGAGCCATATATCATCACTGATCAAATACATACTTATAACCAACACAATAACCACAAAAATACAACGGATACAACATCAATAAAATCCATACATAAACCAATACATTTGCATACCAAATACCAAAGGAATGAGCTTCTAATTTATGGATATAAAAACCAACCAGAGATGGGACTACCACGTTCCACTCAACCATAGATTGGATGAGCCAAATATCTCTTCACCCAATCACCCCCGTGCCATATTCCAGGCATGAATGTGGGACTCATAACCAACCAAAAAGGACCAAACAATCATGAATGCTATCGGATTTCTCTGCCTACACGGTGAGGAATTTTCTTGTCTCCTAGTCTCTCAGGCTTTACTGTAATCCACAGTCTGAATCAGGGATCACTAGGCCCTAAACTGAGACATACTCTCTGAGATTTATCATACATCCCATCCTCAGATTATTAGGCCAAAACGAAGATAACCCACCTCTTAGGCTTTACCAAAATCCATCCCCGATCACTAGGCCCTAAACTGAGGCAAACCACCTCTAGGATTTACCGTATATCTCACTATTCACAAGCAAGGATTCCTAGGCCCACCGAGACAACACACTATCCGTATTTACCACATCCCATTGTCTGGTTCAGGGGTTATTAGGCCATGTGTTATATCAATTCAGAGATCCACCTCACTTGGATTTGAATCCAATCCGGTTATCCAGCTCAGTGGAAGTATGATAACCCATCTCATCAAGGATATCCGGAAATGGCAAGGCTAGGCTAAAAACACTGTCACACCTGGAAAAACCCATGCCAAGACAAAAAAGATCCACATGAAATGCCATGCATTCCAGATCTAGAAAATCAATACTTGTAAAGAATCCTGTTGTAGTTGCTTGATCCTGCTCTTCCTTGCTTGCTCCTTCCTCCTTCTTTATTTCTTGTCTTTCTTGCTACAATGCAAAAGTTCTCCAAGAAAACTCTAAGCGTCCAAGAGTGAGAGAGAGAGAGAGAGAGAATAGAATGAGAGCCATAAGTGTGAGCAAAAACCTGCCAATTGATCCTCAGAAGCATTTTTATCAATGAGGCCTCTCCTTTTTCTTCAATTTCCATTATTTTCCTTCATTTTCCTCCTCACATGCTACCTGTGACCTTTCACCTCCCTTTTCTCCTATTTTTCTTTATTTTCATAAATAAATGTGCCAAAAATACCATTTTGCCTTTCCAAAGCCTTTGCCATTGCCTTTGCCAATTTCCTTTAGCCATAATACCCAAAATGAACACCCACTAGGATATTTTTGCCCAACATTCAGCTTGGAATAAGTGTCCCATCAACCATGGTTATTATTTTTAACTTTATTATATGGAATTTTCACGAGGGATGTTACATTTTAATTATATAGAAATTAATAATAAATAAGATTATGAAGTTGGTTAACTCTAATATTTTAATTAACGAGCTTTAAAAATATGACAGAAAAATAGCAAGATTGTGATTTTAGTCAATTAATATTTCAATTAAAATTATTAATAATGCACATTTTTTTATAAATTATTAATTCGATTTAAAAATTAAGATTTTTTTTTTTCAAGTTCAGTTGGTGAGACATGTCCAGGGGATTGAACTTCTAATCACATGCATACACAAGGGCTTGTCAATATTTTTTTTCCAATTGTGCAACCACCAACAGACAATTTGAAATTTGAAATTAAAAAGTTCAAAATGGTTGGATTCAATGGCAGAAAGTGAGGATTTTTTCATCATTCGGCAAGGTTTAATTCCCATGAGAGCCTCCCTAGGCCAAGGGGCACCTTGAGGTAGTGGTTGTTCTGGTTAAAATTTATAATAATAAATTATTTTTTTAACCAAAATGAGAATTTTGTATTTATATGCAAGTATGGGCATGGATCGTAGCAAATACATCAGGTAATCCATATCTATATCTTCAAAAAAAAATCTTGAACCCTCTTATCCAACAAAATTACAATTTTTTTGAGAGGGACTCCAAATTGGATAAAAAAAACAAGGATTTGTAGGTATATACCTTACAAATCTAACCCACCAAAAAACATATTTTTTTTTAACAGTAATGAGTACACTCGATTAGGCATAATCAATAACTTCGTAGAAACCACTGCCACTATTCCACCTGGTAGAACCAATATTTCATAAATGCCACAAGGGCCAATATGTCTCTGAAGACTTGAACCCACACTACTTGGGACACAAATTGTGAACCATACCACTTGAGCTAAGTTCCTTAGACACCAAAAAAACATAATTTACATGTCATATTACTACTGATTGATAATGCAATCCTTCATAATTGTGCAATGCCAGTCCATTTAGCTTTGAGGAATATGACAGGGTTTGATTTGGCCATTGATTTTTAGATCTCCCAATATTAATTTACACCCTTCATTACAACACATTCCTACATCTTTATTGAGATCACAGAGAACATGGAAACATGTTATTGAAGATAACCCTTATGTTACTTTCCTAATTATTTTCATAAGATTTTATAATTTTTTGTTCCTCGAAGAGGAGCCCTTCACCAAACACTGAATAAGAAGAACAAAGTCTCCCAAAACATTGAGAGAAACTACCTATTTTTCTTTAAATCCCCTGGTAGAGGGCGTAAGCTTTAGCTTGGTTGTATGTCATGCACCTTAAGCCCTATGAATTGTAGAAATTATACAACATGCATGTATATCTTGGATTCACCCGATCTAACAATGTACTAAAGTTAAATATTGAATCTCTTCTACAAATATTTTGCAGAATTAAAAACACAGTCGCTAATCAGATGAACATGAAGATCAAATCACACACAACACAGATAATTTATCGGGGAAAGCTTACAGCTAAAAACCCCACTATCTTTTATTGTATATATTAAGAATGGATCATGAAATAATTACATACAAAACTCTTCTCACAAGAGCCCTCCAGTACTCAGCTAATTGTCTCACGTTGTCATATGCAAAACTGACCAACACATAGCCAATTCTCAACCTCCATACAACATGCCTTGCTTGTGGAATCCCTGATGGATTCAATCCCTAAAAGATAGGAATTCTTGCCTTCCTTGACTATGCAAGTATCATGGGAACTCCAATGGGTTTTTGGTTGCATGTGTGCAAGCCAATAATCCTACAACTGATAGTCAACTTCCCTTTCACCTAGAACTCAATTGGGTCTCCACTGGATCTAACATGCATGCAGCTAATAATAGTAAATCCTCAGTTGCATGTGAGATCACTGATTGTGAATTAAATAATATTTAATTCACTTGATCTCTCACTAGTGTATCTTCAGTTACAACTAGCACAACTGAGTTTAACTCACTTAACTGAGTTAAACTTATTACAACTCGCATTAACTAATGCACCACTGCACTTTGAACTCTGTTACAACTAGAATTACTCGGCATGCCTCACCAACTACCTCTAACTCGAAATCCACGAGCTAACTGAGTTTATCACTCTCAGTTAACTATTTCAAGTTTACATTGAGAATAGATTACAGTTTATTGTCCATCTTAATTAAGGGATAACCAAAATAGACATGCACCCAAAAATAACATTGTGGGCCCCACCCTGGTCTGGGTGCTTAATACAACTAGGCGTGGGTGCTGAAATTTTCTTGTTGAATATCGACACTCCCTCTCAACAAGAAAGGGATTATCCTTCACCCTGATCTGATCTCTATGGTATTCGAATTTTCTCCTGGTGAGCGCCTTCGTCAGAATATATGCATCATGATTTTCCATGGGAATGTACTGAAGCAAAATTATCCTTCTCTGCACACAATCTCTGAGATGATGGTACCAGATATCTATATCCTTGGACCTATCACGAAACACGAGATTAATCGAGAGTTTAATGCAACTCTGATTATCACAATGAATCATTATCGAATCCATTTGAGAACCAAACAAACCAACCAAGATCTTTCTCATCCAGATATCCTCACATGCAGCTTGACTTGCTGCCATGTATTCCTCCTTCGCTAAACTGAGTGCTACATATCGTTGTTTCCTGCTGTACCAGGAAACTGATGTCGATCCTATGCTAAAGATCCCTCCAAATGTGCTCTTTGTCCGATGGATTGCACGCCTAATCTGCATATGTGAAGCCTTGAAGCTTCACTCCCTTTGTCTATATGTACCATATACCATACTCTGATGTGCCCCTTAGGTATCTCAGGACATGCTTCCCCGCCTTCCAAAAGAGCTTGGTAGGCTTAACCATAGCTTGACTCGGCTGGTTAACTGTGTAGCAAATGTCTGGTCTTGTGTTCACCAAATACATTAGTGAACCCACTAACTGCCTGTAGACAGTAGCATCCACTACCTCTCCAGAAGTAGCATCCTCTTTCCTCCAATTTCTTGGAAGAGGAGTATCCATGGGTTTGCAGCTCTCCATATTAAACTTACCCAATATCTCTTTTGCATACTTTCCTTGAGACACAAAAATTTCACCATCTCGCTGCCATATTTCCAATCCAAGAAATAATGAAGGAGTACCATGTCCTTCATTTCGAACTCCCTTGAAAGATCCTCCTTGCATGAATGTATCAGCTGCTCATCACCAATCAAAATTAGATCATCAACATATAGAACAATAATCAATAACTTACCCTCAACCACAATCTGGTACAGGTTTGCATGTGCTTCACTTTTGGTGAAGCCCAATCCGGTGAAATAGTTGTCTATCTGAGTGTACCAAGCACAGGGTTCTTGCTTCAGCCCATACAGTGCTCTTTTGAGTTGGCACACATGCAACTCACTATTGAAGATCTTGAAACCTTCAGGCTACCCTATGTACACCTCTTCCTCAATGATCCCATTGAGAAACGCAGTTTTAACATCCATCTAATGAATCCAGCAGCCCATCTGCGCTGAGAGTGCAAGGATGGATCTTATGGAAGATTACCTTGCAACAGGTGCAAAATTCTCATCATAATCTATCCCCTCGATCTGTGAGAATCCCTAGGCCATAAATCTAGCCTTGCATTTCTCCACACTCCCATTAGCAGCTTGCTTTACCTTGTAGATCCATCTTGATCCAACCATTGATTTGTCGACCGGTCTTGGGTCTATCTCCCATGCACTATTATTGACAATGGATTCATACTCCTCCACCATTCCATCAACCCAAGTTGGTCATTTCACTACTTCCTTTCGTGGTGCACCTTCTCATCATAATCTATCAACTTTCGTGGTGCACCTTCTGCCATTTATGATGGATGGCTTTGCATGAGTGTTTTCCTCCACTCCATGAACCTCCTCATGTGGCTGATCCACATCTCAAGACTCATCCTTGGGAACCAATAGTTCCTCCTCTGCATGCAAGTCTAGCTCCCTCTCAAGGGACAACCACATGGCTTTCTCCTCACCAAATTTTATATCCCGTCACACAATAGTCATTCCGTTGTTTGGAAAATACACACAATAATTATGGGGTGTTTCAATGTACCCCACAAAAATCCCAACCTCAGCGGTTGGTTCCAGCTTCTTCCTGGCGTCCTTTGTCACATGCACATAAACATATGAGCCAAAAAACTTGAAGTGTGAAACATCAGGTTTCTTACTAGTGAAAGCCCCTTCAAGTGTACTCATAGAAAGTACTCTATGAGGACAACGATTTTGCACATGTACCATTGTGTTGCCTGCTTCCTCCCACAGATGCATCAGTAGGCCTTGATCATGCAACATCGCTCATGCTGGACCCACAATAGTTTTGTTCTTCCTCTCCATGACCCCATTTTGCTGTGCGTTATGAGGTGCTATGAGTTCTCTTCGAATTCCTTCTTTGCTGCAGAAGTTCTTGAATTCATTAGAGATGTATTCTCCACCATTATCACCCCTAAGAGCCTTCACTTTCTTCCCCGACTCTTTCTCCACCAGTGCCTTAAACTCACAGAACTTAGAGAATGTCTAATCTTTCTTCTGCATGAAGAAGATCCAACACTTACGAGAAAATTCATTAACAAATATTACATAGTACTTATGTTTTTCTATTGAAGTAACATAGAAAGGGCCACACACGTCTGTGTGAACTCTCTCAAGGATCCTCGAAGCTCGGTTTTCCTTCTCATGAAAGGTGGCATTTACATATTTTCCCATAGTACATCCCTTTCTTGTATCTAACTGCACAAGTGTACCCCTGGGAAGACCAGTAGAAATCTACTGCGTGACTTTCAAGGCTCCATGGTGAAGATGTCCCAATCTCCTGTGCCATAATTCGCCCTCATCCTGGTTCACCACTTGATCTTCCTTGCCCATCATTGCTGCACAGCCATCTACCTCCAGCTTGTAGAGATTCTTAACTTGAATCCCTATCCTCTTGGCTTGTCCTGTTGTCTTATGTCGTAGGAAAGATTTTCCTTCACTAAAAACAACATCATAGCCTCTATCCTCCAACATTGCGATTGAGACCAAATTTTTCTTCAGACCTGGTACATTCATTACATATTTTAATTGAAAAGGTTTACCTAACTTCCTCTGAAAAGTAATGGCAATCCCAATAGCATTGTACCACTCGTCATCGCCCATTTCAATATGCATCTAGAGATCCTTCTCCTCCAAGTCACTGAAAAGTTCTTTGTCTCTCGTCATGTGAAAGGAAGCGCCACTATCTAAATACCACAGAGATCCCAATGCACTAGACACCATGCATGCGATCAATGAGAATTCAAGCTCAAATTGCAAGGTAAGGGCCTCACCGGCTGCAGATCCTCTAGCCTTCTTGTTCTTCTTCTTTTGTGGACAGTTAGTAGCAAAATGCCCATCCTTGTGACAGTGAAAACACTTCACCTTGGACATGTCCTGCTTCTTTCCATTCTTGGACTCAGATTTAGAATGGAATTTCTTCCCCTTCCCCTTCCTCGCCTTGGCAGCCAAAGAAAAATCCTCTTCATCCTCATTCTTAGATGAAGATCCATCTCTGGTGTTCCGTCTGAACTCCTCCTGCACCAAATCCGACCACAGTCGTTCCCAATCTAGCAATTTTTCCCCTCCATTGACAAAGTCTTGATAACTGTGCCAACTCTTGGGAAGCCCTTGGAGAGCCAAGCTCACCACATCATCATCAACGACTGTTATTCCAACGCTCCCCACTTCATCCTGACATTGGACAAACTTTGTTAGACATTTGGAATGGTGTCGCCCTTTTCCATCTTGATCTTCCTGAGTTTATCTTTGAGCGCCAATTTCCTATGGTTGTTGATGCTTTGGAATATATCCTTCAAATCCTTCCACATTGCATATGGTGTGGCTCTCCCATGGAGGCTTGAGACAATGTGGTCTCATAATCCCTCCAACAGGATCCTCCTCGACTTTGCCACTTTCTTTTGCCATGCATCAAGATTTGCAGCATTTGCCACAACGAGTTTAAGAACATCATTGTCAATGAATTCCTTCAAGCCATTGTCTTCTAGTACTGCCTCCATCCTGTCCTTCCAAGAAATATAGTTAGAGTTTCCCTCAAGTGCATACTCCAACCTCAAGCCATTGAAATCCATTTCGATCTTGAATCATCTATAGCGCCAAGAAAGTATTTCTGCCAATTCGAATTCTATCTAGTCACAAACTCAACTCCTGCTTCACTTCTGCAATTTACTGTGCTCTAATACCATGTAGAAATTATACAACATGCATGTATATCTTGGATTCACCCGATCTAACAATGTACTAAAGTTAAATATTGAATCGCTTCTACAAATAATTTGTGGAATTAAAAACACAATCGCTAATCACATGAACATGAAGAAGAATCAAATCACACACAATACGAATAATTTCCCGGGGAAATCTTACAGCTAAACCCCCACTGTCTTATATTGTATATATTAAGCATGGATCATGAAACAATTACATACAAAACTCTTCTCACAAGAGCCCTCCAGTACTCAGCTAATTGTCTCACATTTTCATATGCAAAACTATCGAACACATAGCCAATTATCAGCCTCTAGACAACCTTCCTTGCTTGCGCAATCCCTAATGGATGCAATCCCTTAAAATTAGGAATTCTTTCATTCCTTGACTGCACAAGTATCATGGGCACTCCAATGGGTGTTTTGTTGCATGTGTGCAAGTGGAAATAATCCTATAACTGATAGTCAACTTCCCTTTCACCTAGAACTCAACTGGGTCTCCACTAGATCTAACATGCATGCAGCTAATAATAGTAAATCCTCAGTTGCATATGAGATCACTTTTTGTGAATTAAATAATATTTAATTCACTTAATCTCTCACTAGTGTATCTTCAGTTACAAATAGCACAACTAAATTTAACTCGCTTAACTGAGTTAAAATTATTACAACCTGCATTAACTAATGCACTACTGCACTTCGAACTCTTTTACAACTAGAATTACTCGGCATGCCTCACCAATTACCTCTAACTCGAAATCCACTAGTTAACTAAGTTTATCACTCTCAGTTAACTATTTCAAGTTTAAATTGAGAATAGATTACAGTTTATTGTCCATCTTAATTAAGGGATAACCAAAATAGACATGCACCCAAAAATAACACTGTGGGCCCTACCCTAGTCTAGGTGCTTAATGCAACTAGGCGTGGATGCTGAAATTTTCTTGTTGAATCTCAACATGAAAACCCTTCCCCTCTTCCACCTCTGAAAAAATATAATAAATTAAAAAGAATTATTAGATAATATAAAATATTTAATATTAAAAAAAAAATTATTAACTAATATGAATTTTTTATGGGAGGTAAAAAATTTTAAGGGAAAAAAATCATCATGATGAAAGAATGTTATGTTGAAATATATTTAGCTGAAATCAAAATATGATATAAAAATTAATAGGATAATGATGTTAGTTTAAGGGGTAATTTAACTAATAAAAAAAGGGCCTTTTTCGCTATCGTGAGATTGTGATTCTTTGTTGTGTAAAATGTATTTTTGAAAACTTATGATTTTTAAAAACCACTAACAGATTTTAATAAAATTGATTTGGAAAAAATAATTCAAAACTAAAAGGACCATTTTATTTATTAATTAGACTAATCTTTAGATTAATTTTATTTCAATTAATAAGTTTAAAAAAATATAATATAAAAAATGAATAAGAAATAAAATTATGATGTTGGTAAGCTTCAATCTCTTAATTAATAATTTTAAAAATATGATATAAAATTAACAAGAGGGGTTGTGGGGCAGCAAGTCCCTGGCTTGAGTGGGCATTCAATAGTGATTGAAATCTAGAAAGGAGCACAAGTTCCAGAGAATAACATTGGATAATTTCTAGTAAATGTACTATTGGAGTTACACATATTTAGACAAAAATATTATTATGCTTTATTTTGTTCGTAGTTTTCTAGCTAGTCATTCAAGGAGCTAATTAACAAAAGAACACAAGTTCATACGATCAAATAAATAGATTAGAAGTAGCTAACATCAGAGAGAGATCATTGCAATAAGTAGTCTCAAACTACGCTTGAGAACCAAACTCCCCCACTCGTGTAATCAAACCTGTAGTTATACCAAAGAGCAGTATGAAGGAGTTTCCTCGAGTGGGCATTCAATGGTGTTGTTTGAAATATAGAAAGGAACACAAGTTTCAAAGAATGATGAATAACTATATGAACCCTCAATAACTCTACTAATGGAGTTGCACATTTTGAGACAATTTTTTTTTGTTTGTAGTTTCCTAACTAGTCGTTCAAACAGCTAGTTAACAAAAGAAAAAAAGTGGATACAATCAAAGAATGAGATTAGAAGTAGCTACCATCATAGAGAGATCAATGGGGTTATGATTAACATTATGAGCATACTCAAGAGCGTTTTTTGAACTTTTGTACAATAACAATCTTGCTAATGGAAGATGGAAGCCCTAGATATTTCAACAATGAAACTCCTGAAATCTACAAGCGATCTCTTTGAATCCCAACCCAAAAAAATAATAGCCATGCTATCCAAACAAAATGACACGGATTTTTTTCAAATGGTCAAAGAACTAAGTCAAAATGAGCTGCAGGCATCTACCCAGAACTATGTTAGCGATATGACTTTAAAGCGAGAATATCTAGTCACGTATTTTCAAAATGGCCCACCAAATCGATCCATCCACAACTCTATTCGTGGATCTTCAGGTACATGGAAAAAATACAAAAAATGGTTACAATGGTTACAATGGGTTAGAGTGCCTGACAAGACATGGGACTTACTATTGTAGAAGTAAAGATGACAAGAAACAACAACAATGTATAAAAGACTCTTATAGCCACAAAGCAACAACTCGTGTGGAATATAGGAAACCAAAATTTGTCAAAAGTTGTGGGCATATGTTTACAAAAGAGCATAAACTATTTTTGCATCAAATGAATTAGACTGAGGATATTAGCAAAGTAGGGTGAATTAAGTCAATGTAATGCAGTACAGTGTATCTCCTAGACCATAAACGAAAAATTGTTGAAAGTTGTGGGCATATTTGTACAAAAGATCATAAACTCCAGTTGCATCAAACACATTAGGAGAAATCAAAAGTCAATGTAATGTGCTACATTGTATATCCTAAACCATTTGAGTTGGTTCCTTTTGCAGTGGAAAGCTAAGACAAAGATTTATCCATCACAATAAAATTGAATCTTAGCAGTCAACTCTTACATGATTAGAAATGTTAAGAGTGAACATTACCCTTTCAATGTTATCTCTTGAAGATTATTTATCAATTGAGATCATGATTTTATATGAATATTATAAATTTGTCTTGTTTAGGTTGAAAATATGTCTTAGGATAAATTTAGGTATTATCGAAAGTATTTTAACAGAGTTAATTTCTTACCTTGAAGCGATTGATAATGTGGAGCTACCAGAACCTTGCAATTCGTGGCCAGGTGCTTTCCACAAAATATGCTTGGAGAAGGCCATCCCTTTTATTGTTATATCCATCCTTATTTATGTTGGAGTTAATGCTCACATTCCATATTTGAGAAGTTGGTTTGATGGTTGAGAAATTCTCTCAACCTCTCTTTGTCTAATTTAGGAATAAGTTGGATCTCAGAAACTCTATTTAATAGAGTAATCTGAATGTAAATATGTGTGTGAGTGTGTGTGCACATACACCATTTGTGCATAATATATGATTGTGTTTGTGTAATTGTGTGATTTTAGCTATTTTCTATCTTGGTATTAGAGTGTCAGGCTCGTATTGGGTTTGTGAAAGAGGTGTGAGAGCAGTGGCATACAATCTCCGTGAACTGTGCATGATGGTGAATCGCTGAGGAGAGTGACAGATTAGTAAGATGTTGATGACATCACAGTGGCGCTGCATCCAAAGGAAATATGTGGGATTGATTTCTTCGCTCCAGATTTGGAATCAAATGTGACTATCTCATATGAGATAATTCCTGCTATGAATGAGCGATCGGCATAGTCGTAGTCGTATCCACAGCTTTCATTTGTGCACTGGAAATTTGAGCTGCAAAGCGGGTCTTTGCATGGAAGCTGTATGTGGAATAAAGTGAAGGATCATAATCGACTCGGCATCCTTTTACCTTTAAGCACCTGCTTGCCGCCACGATTCTTGCAGGTTAGATAGGCAAAAGAACCTTTAAGAACAGACTGATCTTAGTATCATGCTTTGAATGTAAGTGGAGAGAGCAGGGAGGCAGTGTCATAATTTCTCTGTTTGAAGATGGTCGAAATTTAAACCTGGAATTGCGAGGCTGGTCAAGTGAAAATGCAGAATTTCCCCCAGACCCTGACTTACAAATTTTGCCGTTGTTTTTTGTTTTGGTGTCCAATTGCTTCTGTTGTCTGATCATGTAGGCCATGGCTTTTTGTTGAACCATTTATGACCACTGGGTGCAGGTAACTCGCCCTCTGACATTGAAACTTCTCTATGATAGAGCCGATTTCTTCCTATGAAATGATTGTCTTCAGCTTGAAGTTTTGAAATCATCGAGAATTTGTCAAAGGACTGACGCTTGGGTCTGTACATGAGTGGAGAACTTGTGGTAATTGAATGCATACCTGATCATGTTCAAGTTGAGGTCACTGTTGTAAGAAATGCCGCATTGGATTAACAGGGACGTGACATTCTGCACTATGAGAATTAAATAAGCTTGAACGTGACTTTGTGGGCTGTGAGGAGTAAATTGTTGTCATGGTATGGTAGTGTCGAGTAGTTTAAATATTAGTATTATAATTTGTTTGTAAATTAAGTGATGAATCTCAAACTAGATAAAAAGGTCATTTTGTAACACTAGATACATTCTGTATCTAGACAGTTTTTCTAGATAACTGACGAGTACAGCGGTTGGCACCCATGTATCTCGGTGGATGGGAGCTTGTCCATAGAATGACTAGGAGTTCAACAATTGCAAAATGTAATCAATTGTTTTTTGAAGAGATTAAGTGGCAGTAAGGCTCAATATGGATGGTTGTCCAGATAGTATGGTAGTTGCGGATCTAGGGAAGGATCCCTCGTTAGTGGTAGACGTGGAAGTGGTCTCCTAATGAGGTTATGCGATAGATTGGGATGTTGTCCAATAATTGACTTCGGGAGGTCCTTGATTCGGGAGTTGAGGAAGCGAACTCGGGAATCCAACTTGCCAACTACACCTTTCCAAGGGTTATGAGGCAACTTGATGGAGCATCTACTGATAAGCTTGATTATTTTTTTATTTATGAGTGAATTCAATAAATTCATGTAATGTAATCATTATGGGGGGATGTTGGAGTTAATGCTTACATTCCATATTTGAGAAGTTGGTTTGATGGTTGAGAAATTCTCTCAACCTCTCTCTGTCTAATTTAGGAATAAGTTGGATCTCAGAAACTCTATTTAATAAAGTAATCTGAATGTAAATCTATGTGTGAGTGTGTGTGCACATACACCATTTGTGCATAATATATGATTGTGTTTCTGTAATTGTGTGATTTTAGTTATTTTCTATCTATTTAGAACCTCACATCCAGTGATTAGATCATGTTATTAGAATCTTGGAAATAAAACAAAGACATAAATAAAGTTGGACAAAGAGAGCTACCATTAATCTTGGATCGATACTTCCCTCTTTCATTAATTTTCCTTTTACGCTTATGAGTCAAATGCTTTTGCTACTACTTACCTACTCTCTGTGCGGCAGATAAGCTCTTACCTACTTGCGTAAGAAAGGGAAGCTAGCTTAAGGGAAAGCATCTGAGATGGAAGGAAAAAAAATATGGGTCGTAAAAAAAACCCTTCCTGAACTCCATGGTCGAAAGAAGTGCATACTCGCATTCAATCCATAGTTCTTACGTTTAACATATGAGATAGTGCTTGTCCTTGATTGAGGCATCGTTCTGCCTTTTGTTGAATATGGGTGATAAAAAAACCTCTTCCTCAACTCCATGGATGAAATAAGTGCATAGTCACGTTCAATCCATAAGTCTTGCGTTTAAAATATGCAACAATGCTTGTCCTTGATTGAGGCATTGTTTTTCTTTCTCCTGCTTTTGACTCTGCCTTCACTGTATCCTGAAACTAGCTACTTTCCGATGTTCTTGGGTTGTGAGTTGTATATTATTTAACTCAATCTCAAATTGTTGCTACTGATAACCTTGCATCTCGATCGATGACCGAAGAATATGTAACTGGACAATATGCGCTTGGATTTGTGAGTGTTGAAATGGGTCCTTCTTATTATGGATAAACAAATGGAATTGAGTATATAAAATAGCTTTAAAAACAAAAAAGATTGTAATGTTAAATTTGAAATTTAAATGATTGAATTCATGGTATTAAATATTCGAATCATAAATACAATATGTAACCATGCATTTTCCATATCATAAATACATTTTTTTACATATTATAAAAATAATTTTACATATTAAAAAGATAAAGGCATAGAATTGCAATATAATTTTACATATTAAAAAATAAAGGCATGGAGTTGCAATATTTGAATTGGTGCTTTTATTTAAAAGTCAAATATGATGATTTTTTGGCTTTTCTTTTTTATGTTGACAATATTATTATTTTGGTAAAGAGCCATGATGAACTTGGTAAGAAACTAAAAATCTTTCGAGATTTTTGTTCTAAATTGGGTATGATTGTTAATGTTGGCAATATTAAAGCCATGATAATTAAATCCAAAAATATTACCTATGATAGTTTCATTTACGATAATAATTATTTGGAGGAAGCTCCTTCATACAAATATCTGGGAATTGACATCCATCATCACTTGAATTGGAATCGTAGCAATGAGAAAAGGATAAGTGGATGATGGAAAGCTTACCACGAGCTTGAAAACAATTGTAAGTCAGTGTGTCTTTGGATTTGGGATAAAATAAAAATTCCCCCTTTGAGACTCTTGTCACCCCTGTTATTTTAAATGGATGTGAGGTTTGGGGTTGCAATAAATCCAAAGAGTCATGGACGACGATTGAGTAGATGAAAAAACAGTTTATAACCTACAACCTCAAGATTAAAGGATATACTCCCAACCTATCCTTTTGATTGAAGTTAGCCTTTGCCCTATTGAAAGCATGGATGCAACCAAGTATATCGTGTATAAGAAGAAGCTATACAATATGGAAGCCGAGAGGTTTCCTAAATTTTATTCTAAATCTATCCAAAAACCCCACCTTTAGCTGAAGCAAGGATGACATAAGGATGTCAATTCTTGGCTAGACCATTAGGGGATAAATGAGGAAATCATCTTGTAGAATAAGGATAATATTAAAAAAATTATTACTTCCAAATTTAAGGAGAAGCTATGGAGCGATAAAGAGTTAGAGGGGAAAATGAAACTAAGATATTATAAAGAGGCGATCAACCATAATCTTGAAAATCAGAATTATTTATTTGTCTTGACTAATGTTAGTGATCCGGTGTATCAGTTTAATGCTCAAAATTCAAAGTGCTAATATTGGCTTGAAACCAACGCTTAAGCGAGGATCTCATCACCATGAATCCAATGCAACTCGTTTCACTTAAAACCAACATCGGATGCTCCCGAGATCGTGTTCTGATCAATTTGGGAAACAACTAAATTTTTTGGGAAAAGGGTTGCAGGTACACCCAGTCAGCAATCCATATGCTGACTGGGAATCTAACTAGACAGGTGATGTGTTTTTTTGGGCCAGACATTGTTCGTCACTTGTCTCATTCTTATTAGTTCAAATTGGTGTGATTTGATTGGTTCATAGGTTTGTGTGGTGGCCCAAAAGAGGGGGAGCCACGAGGGTCAATCGGTGGTTTCCGTGTGGCCTCTTCTTTTCCATGCAAAATTTTGTTGGAGGTCGAAGTGACTCCATAAGGTTCGAAACCGAGACCTCATGTCTGCCAACAGAGCTCCTTATTGCCCCACTTATTGGTGTTCCTTGCTCTGTAAGGGGCACGATTTATATTTAAGTTTTATTAACAACGGTGTTGGGGGTGGGGATCGAGGTTAACCCTAGACCCCGGTCCACAAACCACACCACGTGGCGGCATACGGGGTCTGGGGTTAACCCCGACCACAACTATATAATACATGCAATAACCCAAAGTTCGATACAACACACCAATCCAAACCATATATTAAATCTTATGCAAAGTCTAGAGCCATATAACCGGTGGTGCATACGACATGTTATCTACAACAAACAAACCTTATGTTTTGTATATAACCAAAGTCCTAAGACGGGATAAGGGTTAACCATCGGCATTTTGTGCATATCGCATGCCACATACAATCCTACAGTCAAGTTAAAGTTAAGGTTACGGTGATGTCAGGGTGGAACTCAACCCACGGCAGAACCAACCCCAAGTTACATACACCATGGTTTGGTTAACCCGGTGGTCTAACTTTGCACCAGGCACATGCAACAGTATGTGTAAGGGTTAATGCTATGGTTATGGCGGATGGGTGTGAAACTTTCCTTGGGAAGGATTCCTTCAAACCCAACCACACAGCGCCGAACTCAGAATACGTTCGACCAGAGTCCAGGTTTAGGCGGGAAACGTTAATTTAAATCCTAAATCTAGCAGCGTTGTTAAGCCACTTGTCGCATTTTTATCGAGTTTAAGGCAGACCGAGGCATATAAGGAAGCGACAATTTGCACTCAGTGCGACGGGAATCTCTCCGACACGGGGCGAATTTGTTTGGCCACAAAAGGAAGATTTTGTAGAACAATTTGAAGGAGAGTACGAATTGTAGGACAATTAGCTGAAAAACTTCTATGGAGAATAACTCAGTTAGTTTTTGACCTTTTTGAGTACAGAAAGAGCCCAACTAGGGGTTTTTTACTGTTCTAAAGCCATTGGAGACATTGTTTTAGCATTATGAGCACTGCAACTTGATGTAAACACATATTTTTTTAGCAGAATGAAAGAAGCCCAACATTGGAAGTTGGCCCAGTAGATGTAGCCCAAGAGGGGTGAGCTCCTTCATCATTTGTTGCCTTGTGTATATTGTTATGGTATTCATGTCTTCTTTATTTTCTAAAAAATAATAATAAAATAATAATAATAATAATAATAATAATAAATAAATAAATAAATAATTTTAAAGCATGTTAACGTGTTAATGAAATTGACATATTTGGTTAAAAACCTTAAACATTTCACTTGCAATTTTCACTATAAACTCTCAAGTTTTCATATACAGTTCAGTTAGGAAGAAAATGAAATTGATAAAATAACTAATTTTCAAGGATTTATAGTGAAATTAGGCGTTGGTCTATTCCCAAAACGCTATGGGAAGAAAGAGTCTGTCACATGTACTATATTAAGAGGGTTGAAGATGAAAAATATTTTCTCTTAGATTGCCCAATTTATAGTCAAATCCATTATAATTTTCAAAATATATGTCACACTACCAACCTTCTTGACCTATTAAGTCAGCAAAACTAAATGTTTCTCTCACTTCTCTTCGAACATTAAAACCAACCTAGATCCATCTTAACTCCGGATCTATCAAGTGCCAAGAGGGATCAAATCTCTAGAGGTGCAAACCTCTTTTTTTAGTGCAAAACTTGAGGACAGGTTTGCACTTTGAAAGATTTGACCCCTCTCGAAGCTTGATAGATCTGGAGTTAAGATGGATCTATGGTGTTTTTTTACACATTTAGAAATAGATTCTTGAAATCACTTTGTTTTAGAGTCGGGCAGGCGAGACAGAAATTAAATCATTATAATTTGGTGGTCATTCGCCCAAGGCATATATTAAATCGTTCTAATTTGGTGGTAAAAGTGATTCATTACACATGATCACATCCATGGAGTCAAGGTAGATGAAAAGGTAAAACAAAAAGGTAGAAAAAACAAAATGCAGGAGCAAACGAAATCAAACCTTAAAATGTATCGCAGTTCGTACTGTGGAATCCTTTCCCACAAATATTATTTTCCACTCCACACAGCTCACCATTCTCACAAATATTATTCATCCTTTCTCACAAATATTATTCCACTCTTTGCACTGTCACAGAGACGCTTCATCACAAATACAATTCGACACTTTATTTGTGTTAAATTTGGAGAGAAGTGATTTTTCATTAGGGTCGACAATAAATTAATTAGATTAAATTTTAAATATTAAATGTTAAACATTAATTTTACATTTAATGGTTCGAAACGTCGACCAAATCCTAATGATGTGACATGTATACCTCTTTTATATTTATTTATTTACCATACCTCTTTTATAAATACGGTATTTGGCCCATAGTATTTAACCTATGATATTAATAATAATTTGTTCCATGGTATTTGGCCCATAGGCTTTATCTAAATAAAACCTCATTTTTTAGTTTTAGTAAATGTAAAAAGGTTTATGGAATAAATATAAAAACATGTTTTATTTATTTACCATGCCTCTAGTCTATTTATATTTTTATTTATTTACAATATCTCTAAAGTAAGTATAAAAATATGTTTTATTTATTTACCATACCTTTTTTTTTAGCGTTCTTAAATATACTATGACATTTCAAATGTTTACTTACATTGCATTTCTTATCTTACATTTCTCACATTACATCTACACATGTGCCTTATACTCTAAAGGTCAAATATTTACATTATATTTCTCACATTACATGTATCCTATACTTAGTTGTAGAGCATTTCTTGACACAATAATATGTAAAAAAAATTCAATTAATTTCTTATTTTTCGAAATAAAATAAACCATATTAATCTCAATAGATGTCAATATGTTTAGAAGTAATAGAAGTAATAGGTTTAAAGCTTAGATTGGTTGCATTGGACATGTTGAGAGGTAATGAGCTTTTGAGTAAAGATCTAGTCATTGGATAAAGTAGACAATGATAGTTTGTTAGAGTTTAAAACTATCATTTTGATCTCGAATTATGACTTTAGAATTATGACTTTAAAATGATTTTAGTTAATTGATTACAACTCATGCTTCGAGAATAAATTTGATGCGTAAAAACTCAAAAGAGTTAACCCATTTGTATATTTTGTGGTATACATCGATATTATTAATGAATTAATTATGTACTAGTTTTCGATATCATTAATTAATTAATTATGTACTAGTTTTGGGTAGTTAATGTTTTGAAAGAGCTTTTAATGTACTATTATGCAGGAAGGTTTAAAATAATCCTTAGAAAGATGTAGTTTAATTTATAGATAAAATAATATTTTTAATTAAAATTTGATATTACATTTTAAGTAAGAATATGTTTTTTTTGTTATTTAAAATAAAATTTTGATTATATAAATAGGTTTAACATCTTGAAAAAATTTTAGAGCACTCAAATTCTACATATTGAACAATTTAAACTCCAAATTTTAAAGTTAAAATTGACAAAGTGAAATGGTTTTAAAAATTGTAATCGCTTAGATGTTTATTATATACTAATTTATTGTATTAATTTTTTTTATTATTAAAAATAAAAGTAGCTATTAATGTTATTAATTAGGAAGGGTTAATTTTTTTTATAAATTTGAATAAAATCCATTTTATATTGTTTTTTTTTATGAAATTGAATAAAATCCTTTTTTTTAATAAAATCCATTTTACATTACTTTTATCATATGATGTTCAAAGGGGATAGTGTTGAAATTATTGGAATGGATTATAGAGAATTAATTGCAACAAAGGTGGTATCACTAAAATCTTTGGAATGAATTATGATGCATTAATTACCACTTTTGAAATCAAATAGATAATAAGGATTTTTAGGAAAGTCATTTATTTTAATTCGATTTTATTTTAAGTTTATTTAATTATGGAATGATATAAAATTTAGAATATGTAGTCTAATTAATAGATGGAATGATTTTTTTGGCAATTTTTTTGTCAAATTTTCTAAAAATTTGGTAATTTTTTTAAAAAATCACAAGTTTAAGTTTAAGTTGTTTAACCTGTAAAGTTTGAGTGCCTCTGGGGTTTTTTAGGGTGTTGAACTCATTCATGCATTCAAAAGTACATTTTAAACAACAAGAAATCACAATCTTGCTTGAAATTGTATTGTCAGATTCAAACCAATAAAACCATTTCGATTATTAGTTAGATTGTGCTAACTTAGAATATTGTTTATTGAGCTCACTCCCTTTATAACTTGTGATTTATAACTATGATCATTTATAAATGTCACCCATTTCAATATGATTATGAGTTTGGTGTGCTTAATTGTAGAGTGATTTATGTCAATTGGGTTTATTGTTATCCTCCCTAGCTAGGTTCAATCCCCACAAATGACATGTTGTGCTTATATCAAGTATAATGTTATAATGGCTTTGAGTTTTTCTATTGTACGTCTCTAAGCCCTAAGGAATATATTATCCTACACATGCTTCAGGGTGTGGTGCTTTGTTACATGGAAAAAAAAAAATTTAAGTGATATAAAAATATATTGTCTATTAAGTTTGTTTATTTCTAATTTATGTCTAATAATTAAGATTGTTGGAGTAGGTCATCCATCCTAGTGTAGTTTTTTTACAACAACAACCATGTTATAAGAGGGTTGTAATTGGATGACCATAATAAAATTTTGAAACATGGAAAGATGCTAATACAAAATCTTAAATACATGAGATATCTTCTCTATCTACATGAATCTTGAAACAATTTTTTATTTGTTGCTCTTGTTTTTTGTAAGCAAGCAAAGAGAACTAGGGGGGCAGGTTGGGGTGAGGTGGGGGGGTGGGGGTGGGGGTGCCCAAAGCCCTTCAATTAGAAAAATCATCATAATAGAGGACATTAATAATGTTATATGTCATTTTAATCTAAACACTGCTTCAAATACAAGACTACTCCAAATCCATAAAAGGATCTCCCACTAGCTATAATCACTCTGACATTGTAAAGCACTTCACGTCCCATGAGAATTAAACACTAAGGCAGATAGGCTTGCTAATTTAACAACAAGGAGCAATTATGGAATCATGTGGGTGGATGGATCCATGACCTTCCTCCCAGTTCCATGACCCCCTAATCCTCACCCCTTGTCGCTCCAACTTGTGACAAAGAAGAAGAAAATGAAAGTGACATGACAGGAAGAATGCTAGACACGATGAAGGATATAATTGTTGTGACAAATGCCATGGTATTTATGTCACATGTTGACTAGACTCCTGCATCCACCACATTAAATAACGATTTACTACCCCCTTCAGGTGGTGCAAGGAAATTGGAACAATATGTTTGTCACTTAAAACTTGTGAAGGTATTAAATCGTCCCCGGGAAATAAAGGATCAACCAAGGAGCAACATTAGGACGACTTAGTTGGTAATTATAAGAAGATTTGGGCCAAGGTACTTTGCACATATAAACTTGGTAGAAGTATTCTCATACCTAGTTTAATTGATGATGAAATATTTCAAGCCAAGAGTAGCACAAATAAAAATCATGCACTCTTGGTAGCTTTTGTTGGTCATCGTCTAATGGAGAAAGTGGGGGTCTGGACAGAGCTCGAGTGATTATTCAAGGTACTTTTCTAGTTTGTTAGTAGCCATATTTGCATAGGTATAATAGGGAAGAGGATGGAAAAATGGAAATGTGAGAAGAATCCAGGCACGAGCAAGCAACGAGAAAAGGGGTGATAGAGGAAAAATTATGGCACCTGAACAAATAAACTCGTTGTGACACTCTCCTCGACCATGGAGATTAAGAGCCTGATTTGTATCAGAATGACGATATTGACTACATATGTATTATGGGGGAAATTGGAGGAGAAAAAATTCGAGGAGGAACATCCCACATCTACTTCAATGCCATCATATTATTTAGTTAACTTTATTTGTGGCTCAACATCGTGGACAAAACTCAACAAGACAATGGTAATTCTAAACACTTAGGAGGAGGAGTCTGGCCCCAATGTAGGCTAATTTTCATTATGACTATTTGAAAATTTATAATGAAGGGAACATTTTGAAAAAATAGAGGTATTTACTATATAATTTATACACTTAGAACTCCAAAATCAACAGGGAATGAGAATTGGAGATTGTAAAAGGCAAATAAAAAGCCACATCCAAGCATCGGCAAAAATTTGTGGCCCTCCAGACCTTGTCTGAATAACACTGTAATCTATATGTAAACTTCTCTTTTTTTGCTAATAAAAATTATGAGCCATTGTAAAAAAAAAAAGCAAGCAAATATAAATATTATATTATAATAAACAAAGCAGTGACAAAATCATAATAGAATCCACACTTTAAAATATTTGGTTAGTAGTGTGGATCATTCTAAAGCAGCGAATGTCTAACTCTAATCTAATAAGCTTGTGTATGCTAGCAATAACTATTGGCTATTTGACCCTTGACCTTAACACATTTAGAGTGTATAACTAGGGAAAAGGCCATGGAATTAAAAAATATGAAAAAGAGGGTTGAGTTTGTCACCTTTTCCTATGGTCATTAAACATACCAACTAAAAATATTGCAATGAAATAACAAGTAAATAGATGAACCAATTTCCACACATTTCAAGCATTGCCATATTCAATTGTGATTGGAAAAAGTGATAAACTTTCAGTCTTTATTCTTCCTTGATCTATAAACTGTCATTGATATTCCATTAGAACAATTCATCGCAACAAATTTGATTAAATCACATAAATTTTCATTGTTAACTTTTCCTTTATATTTCATATTCTTTAGTCAGTGGATTTTCTGCTTAATTAAATAAAATAGGTGAAATGCAAGAACTATAGAACATAAAGAAATACACACACCATCCACAATAGACAAAAAAAAAATTCCATAGGAAACCCTTATGAGATAAAACTTAGCTAGAAAGTGAGGTTGCTCAGCACTTTTTTATTTCTCTGGTATGGAAAATGTGCAAGTACAAAGAAAGACGTACTCTATGTGGATTTACCTAAGACTTGTGGTTTGCAAGTTCACTATAAAATCTTAGCCCCCTCTATTTTGCCCTCTAATTTCACACTCCTAGTTGATCTACTTAACTTTGGAATAAAATACAATAACATAGAATGAAACCCCTACTCCTCTTAGTGGCTCATTATTTAACATAGTCCAATAACCAAAAAATGGTAAGCTTTGACTCCCTCAACCCTCAACTAGAGTTATGGGTTTAAACCTTCTAAATTCTTATTCAAAGCCCACATGTTGTTGAAGATTGCAACAAGAAACAGTGAAAGTGGCATCCGGAAACATCATCCTTGATCCTAGTGAAAAATAAGCACCTAAACTAGGTGGGGCCCACACAGGCTATTTTTAGGTGTATTTATATTTTTAGAATGGTGAGCATATTCTAAAATTAGCAGGATGCTCATTTTAGATGGTTGAGCAAATTCTATCTTTAGATGGGTTTCTATTTTTAGAATATGGGCGAAGTCTATTTATAGATCGCAAATCTAAAAATAGAATGCATGTCGATTATTATTAGCCCTTAATAATAATCAGACAATAAATAGTAACTTATTCTCTTGGAGCACTTTATTTCAGTGAATAGATGTGGCACATCAGTGGGCTGGAGGAATTATGCAATTCCTAGGGTGGTTGGTGACTCATGCATGGAGGACTTAGTTATAACTGATTGTGGCAAGTTGTAACAAAGTTGGAAGAGTAGTCATGTGAGTTGTTATTTAGTTTAACTCAGTTGTTCTAGTTGTAACTGAACATACACTAGTGAAAGATGAGTGAATTAATTAGTTAATTAATTCACAAGTAGTGTCTTACTTGAAACTAAACAAATACAGCAGTTAACTACTTGCATGTCAGATCCAGTGGAGACCCAGTGGAGAGATAAGTGAAAGGGTGAGATGGACTATCTGTTGTGACTATAGTGGAGCATTCAATGCATCCACACACACATTGGATATGCCTATGAATATTGCGCATTCAAGGCAAGGTAAGGTCGAATTCATTCAGGGCTCTTCTTCAGCAGGGATTGCGCAGTGGAGGCAGGCTGTCATGAGGCAAGAAATTGGTGCATGGAGGTGCAAATTTTTGCAAGACAGTGTGAGACGATTGTATATTGTACTGAGAGCTCTATGAGCTGAGCTTTGTATGAGATATATGAGATTGTTTCATGATTCCATCATATACATAATATATGATAGTTGGGGTTTTTAGCTTTAAGCTTTCCCGGTAAAACATCTTGTTATGTGTGATTGATTTTTCTTCATGTGTTTGCAATTGGCGATTTAATTTCCGCAAAGAATTAAGTGGAAGGATTATGTATTTAACATAAGATTAATTTTTTAGATCAGGAGAATCTGGTAATATACATGCATATATTGTATAATTTCTACACATGTGACTAGTCTCGTATGCATGAGTAACGAGGTTGACATGGCATCCACTTGTACCGTGCTAGTGAACATAATAGGTCAACTTACAATAAGCATAATGTTTGCATATGAATTATGTTTGACACAATTCTTACATTGTTGGGAAGGTATTTGAGTGTAGAACAACGCCTAGTGGGTCTCACACAAGTGAGATAATTTAGACCTCGATAAAACTTTGTTTAATGCTTCAAAATGGCTCCATAAGGTTTTAGAACTCAATTCTCCGAAGTGTCCATTGGTAAAAATGACTTTGCAAGCTAATTCCTCCAAATTTTCTACTCTAAAAGCATTGAGATAGATGAAAAATCATATAATGATCTAATCCATAACATTCCTCTTCCTATATAGTCTCATTCACATAGTACCTGGTTGAGTGTTGCATTGAATGAAGGAGAGAGTGGTAGTTGGCATTAATCTTCTTGAGTTTAGTTAAAATTTCCTATAGAGCTTTGATGAGGTGCTCATCTAGTTCATCATAGCGTCGAGCTATAGTTTCCTTCTTTTGTTAGTATAGAATAACGGTGGTAGAGAATCGAGTAACATAGCTTATAGTGTACTCCATATCTAGCACTATGTTAGCTAGTTCTTCATCTGGCCACACATTAGTGTTGCACTTCCTTTTTTAGTGGTGCCACTCCTGTAACTCTTCAATTTGGTAAATGGTTGATATCATATGCCTCTCCTCGAAGCATTTGTTTATTGCATTGTGAGGATGGTAGGAGGTCAACCTCCATGAGTAGGTTGTGGTGTTGGTCCAACTTCTTCCAACTTTGACTCTTGTTCTTCCCTTATCTTCTTTGGACTCGACAATGATTGATATATCAACATTAGGATTCCCAAATCCATTACGTGCCTAACAATGTGTCTCTCTAACTTGTTATGTTATCGCCTACCACTGAGTTGGGATGTAATTGAGGCTTCCATTTTAATAGAAAGATTGCTCGTCATGATGATAATTTGAAGGTTTGACCACCTCTTTATCCTCCATAGAATCCTATAATGGTGAATGAATTTCCAAATCAAGCTTAGTAATATAGGATCTATACCATTGTGCACTACCATGATTGCTCATAAGGTCACAATAAGCCTTTAGTTTGGCAATTATCTTATGTTAATGGTCATCATGATTTAGCTCATTCGACAAATCTAATGAATGGGAACCGTACTTGTTTGTGATTGCACCCTTGTATTGTCTTTTTCACTATGTCAAGGATGGAACGATAGATAAGGGAGTCGTCTACCCAGGCGGTAGAATTGCTTGAACGGTCAAAAGTGGTCGAAATCCGGCAAAAAAAAAATTCAAAAAATCTCGCAGTAACAATGTTTGAATCATGTTTTTGATAGTGGAAATGGATTCAACACCATCAAAAACCTCTCGGGCACCCAAAATATTAAAGTTTGACAACTCTCACTTGGATTTACAAAAATCCCTGTCAGATTTTATCAATTTTTTGCTGGAATTTTCATGATTTTCAGGACAATTTAGTAGGCTAGTTAGACTACGACATATATAAGTATTAGTACAAGGATTGCCTTGTTCATATCACCCAATTTGGATATTTAATCTTCCTCTTTTACTTATTAGCTTATGGTAAATAATAACACATACTCTAGTAAATCTCATTAAATTGATAATTTTAAACAAAATATTTGCAATGTGGATGATATTTATCCCTATGACAAGGTGACTGTAGCACCCTCTTCCCACATCTACCCAAGTAACTGACCAACTGGGGTAAAAATGCAATGATAGGCTACTAATATGAGATTCAACATCCTATGTGACCTTAAGGAAGTGGAACCAACGAAAACAAGACAAACACACCTTACACAACATAAAAAACATCCTCAGGAGGTAACCCAACCTTACAGGCCCCTAAACCCTGAGGGAGATTGATGTTTTGATCAATTTGAGCCTTAATTGGGGGCATGCCAAGGCAAGGTAGCAGCCAAGGCCCAACTTGGTCAATTTTGTGCCTACAACTCCGGGATTTGTGCCACCTTTTTAGACCCAAAGCCCAAGTCACTGCCTAGAACTTCATGAAACTTTAGAAGATGATAAATAACAGTAAACCAAAGGTACGGAAGAAATCATATCACCAGGAGCTCATTTGGACCCCTCTTAGTCATGGCAAGAATTTCGTCAAACATGTCACAAACATTGCATCTACAGGTGTAAATAATAGATTTAAACATAGGGGTCTCATACTTGTCTAAGAATCGCTAAGAATAATTTCTCCCTTACATCTATTTGACCATATATACATTGTGTATTCATTTACAAGTAAAAACATGGATAGAGCCATACATCATCATTGATTAAATACATGCTTATAACCAACATATTAACAACAAAAATACCATGGGTACAACAACAATATAATCCACATATAAATCAATATATTTGCATACCAAATACCAAGTGAATGAGCTCTTCATTACTGAATGTAGAAACCAACTAGAGATGGGATTTCCACGTTCCACCCGACCATAGATTGGTTGAGCCAAATCTCACTTCAGCCAATCACCCCCATGCCATATTCCAAGCATGAATGTGGGACTCAAACTGAAAGAACCAACCAGGGCATCCCGAGGCTAAGCCACCTCACCCTCATCAAATAGAAATCAGCCTTTATCGTGATCCATACTTGATCACTAGGCCAACACAATAAACATGTCATAACTGAATTTACCATGATCTACACCCGATCACTAGGCCAACACAATCATGGATATCACCGGATTCTCTCCACCTAAAACATGAGGAATTTTCTCGTCTCCTAGTCTCTCAGGCTTTAATGCAACCCATAGTATGAATCAGGGGTCACTAGGCCTTAAATCGAGACACCACCCTTTAGGATTTCTGTATATCCCACCATTCACCAACAAGGATTCCTAGGCCTAATCAATGGCAACCACCTCTCAAGCTTTACCACAATCCAATCCTAGATCACTAGGCCCTAAACTGAGGCGACGCCTCTCAGACTTCACCTCAATCCAAACCTGGATCACTAAGCCTTAAACTGAGGCAACACATTAACCGGTTATGTGTCATAATAGTAATAATAATAATCGGAGATCCACCTCACTTAGCTTCGAATCCATCCAGAAATCCAACTAAACCAAACATGAGAACTCTACAACACCATGGCCATCCGGAAATGGAAAGTCTAGGTTGAACACACTGTCACTCATGGAAAAAACCCATGCGAAGAAAGAAAAGAACCACATGCAATACCATGCATGTTAGATCTATCAAGGAAAATACACATGCAAATAGATACCTGCCAAGAATCATGTTGTAGCTACTTGATTCCTGCTCCTCCTTCTTCCTGCTTTCTTTCCTTTCTTGCTCCAATACTAAAGTGCTCCAGGAAAACTCTGTGTCCAAGAGTGAGAGAGAGAGAGAGAATAATGGGAGAGCTCCATAAGTGTGAGAAAAAAGTATTCCAACTCATCCTCGTAAGCTTTTTTATCAATGGGACCTCTATTTTCTTCATTTTCCTCCTCACATGCAACCTGTGACCTTTCATCTCCATTTTCTCCTAATTTCCATTATTTTCATAAATAAAGGCCAATAAATGCCGCTTTTTCTTTCCAAATGCCTTAGCCTTTGCCCTTTCCAATTTCCTTAGCCATAAAAATCAAAATGAACACCCACTAGGATGTTTTTCCCAACATTCAACTTGGAATAAGGGTCCCATCAACTGTGGTCTTATATATATTTTTACATGAATTTGTCACCAAGGCTGTTACAGAACCCTCTCCCTTGGGGGAACACCATCCTCGGTGCTCAATGACACCTACAAACCAACAAACCGTTGAAAATAAAACATACAGCCTATGGAGCTCTATAACATAGCTTGTTGTAGTATTTACAATGAATAACCTGCTCAAAAGAAAAAATCATCATGACAATCATACCATGTACTGGTGCTTTATAACACAACTCATTACAATGTTTACAATAATATACAAATATGCACATTTTCTCAACCAACAAATAGAAGGATACAATGTTTGTATCTCCAACAAGGGAATCTAGAGGTTGACACTTGCACCCTCAAAGTAGTACCAGGATTCACTCCCTTCCCAGGAAGTCTGGAGTCCACTGCCAAATTCACATTTGTATCCGATATCCATCACTACAATCCTGCGCTACTGCACCCTCAATGAACAGTTACCGACTCATTTTTCCAGAGCACACTCCCAATGTGCCTCTAATTCCATCTAACAATGCTAATGACCAAAACAAATCCATCCCCAACCTCCCCTTCTCTAATATACAATCCCTCGGGAAATCCGGTCATCCCCTTCTGTGTAGTCACTCACCTTCCAAGTTCCCTGACATCCCCTATCCCGAGCGATCCATCCCTTGGCAAGGCTTCCTTGCATCGGAAGATGAAACAACCAAGGCATATACCTGCCTTAAAACCATCATACTGGTCATAGCATGCTTATGGAAATAAATGGACACTATTGGGTACCAATGTCCCACAATGAACCTGCTCCTAAAGTGTTTTACCAACACACTACTACCTATTTCAATTCCTTTTGTTGTTGCTGCTAATTCTTGTAGCCAGTTTAAACCATCCAATGATCTGGATCGTGGTTGAAATGGACCTCTTGCTGCAACTTTGTTGATAACTTCTGCTATAGGCGATGAAATCAAATTCTGTCAAAGACCCATTTGAGTTATTGAATAGATCTTTCTATTGATATAAGACACTTGAAATTTGATGACTTGTGGGGTGAGAAAATGATTCCACAAACTCATAGTACGTGCGGTGGCACAATGTTCCATACAGGTGTAACTTCAATTGCTCATATCTCTCAAACCGGGAAACAAAATTAAATTATGTAAAAACCCATTTGAGATAATAAAAAGTTCTTTCAAATGAGATATTTTTCACTCTCTAATATGATCTGTGGAGACCGTGGCACTTGCGTGAAATTTACTGAAGATTACTACAAAACATTGAAACTGAAATATGTTTCAAACCCTCATGGAGTCGTAACCCGAATCTGGATTTATGGAGGAACGAAATAAAATACATAAATAAACATAAACATAAATATGTAACATAAATAAAATTCATTTCATTAATATCAAATGATTCAAATATGCTTACAGATAGAATGGACATAAACTAGCTAGGGCGATGGTAGCTTATCTTTGAGAAGAGATGTGGCAGAGATGTAACACATAATAGTATGACATAATATCACAAATAAGTCAACTCATACTTGAATGTCATAACCCTAACCATCAAGTCAGTAGCACGTAATCAGGAACAAGTTATATATCATGCTCATCAACAACATGTAACCTAATCCTCAAGCTAACTATCAAACAACAACAACAATTTAACCCATAACATGCTCTTCAACAACATATAAATTGTCTAACATAAAACAACAATAACAATGCATACCACCACAGGTTGCTATCATTCATGACTATCCGAAACATGTACATATAACCGCACTAATCGACTAAGATCTATGGTGTATGTAACCATAACATCAATATAATGAAAGGAATACTAATAACCATAATGCATATAACTACACTGATCAACTAGTATTTATCACACATGTAACCATAATAATAGATTGACAAACATATGAGTAACCCCGATGCTTACAACAACCATGAATTACATACCTACATGCCAAACATCCAAACCTGTATGACGACATGCTCTTACCTTGAGATCCAATGTTACTACTTCACTTTGATGATTTGTATCTCCTACTCTATCTCAGCCAACACATTAGCATCATAACATACTAATATCATCATGATGACCTAATTACATACAATGACCTCATGCTCAACAACCTCAATCAAACCATTGCAAACTTGACCATATGCACCCACTTGACATGTATAACCAATCATGAACAACCAATGCATGTTCAACATATGACATCACACCAACAAGCATACACAGATAACACCAAAGCATGACCAATATGTAACCCTAGCATAAGAAAGCAATGCATGTACAATATGTAACAATATGTAAGCAAGCGTGCATGAACAATACACAAGCATGAGCAACACATAACTGGTCATACACTCATGACAACAACATCATTAGTCCTCCCATGGCGACACCACTACCACCGTGGCCAACACAACATGGATGCAACACACACATACACCACAGGTATAAGAAACACATAAGAAATCAAAAAAAGCATGACCAACACACCGCCCATCCAGTATGTAATGCCTCTTCCCACATCTACCCAAGCAACCAACCAACCGGGTTAAACATGCGACGAGAGGCTACTAATATGAGATTCAACCTCCTAGATGACCTTAAGGAAGAACAACCAAAGGAAACAAGACAAACACACCTTACTCAACATAAAAAACATCCTCAGGAGTTAACCCAACCTTCCAGGCCCCTGAACCCCAAGGGAGACTGACTTTTTGACCAATTTAGTGTTAACCATGAGCATGCCAAGGCAAGGTAGCGGCTAGGGCCCAGTTTGGTTAGTTTTGTGCGTGCAACTCTAGGATTTGTGCCACCTTTTTAGCCTCATAGCCCAGGTCACTGCCCATAACTTCATGAAACTGTAGAAGATGATAAATAACATTAAAATAAAGGTACACAAGCAATCACATCATCGAGAACTCATTTGGAACCCTCCTAGCCATGACATGCATTTCGTCAAACATGTCACAAACATTGTAGCTATAGGTGTAAACAACATATTTAAACATAGGGTTATCATACTTATCTGAGAATCGTTAAGAAGAATTGCTCCCTTGCATCATAAGTTGAAATACAATCTATTTGACCATAGATACATTATGCATTCATTTACAAGTAAAAACATGGAAAAAGCCATACATGATCACTGATCAAATACATGCTTATATCCAACATAATAACAAAAAAATACTATGGATACAATGACAATAGAATCCACATATAAATCAGTACATTTGCATACTAAATACCAAGGGAATGAGCTCTTCATTACTGAATGTAGAAACCAACCGGAGATGGGACTTCCATGTTCCACCCGACCATAGATTGGCTAAACCAAATATCACTTCAACCAATCACCCCCATTCCATATTCCAAGCATGAATGTGGGACTCAAACCAAAAGAAACAACCAGTGCATCTCGAGGCTAAGCCACCTCACCCTCATCAAATAGAAATAAGGATTTATTGTGATCCATACCTGATCACTAGGAAAACACAATAAACATGTCATAATTGGCTTTACCATGATCTACACCTGATCACTAGGCCAACACAAGCATGGATATCACTGGATTCTCTCTGCCTAAACCATGAGGAATTTTCCTGTCTCATAGTCTCTTAAGCTTTACCGCAACCCATAGTCTGAATCAAGGGTCACTAGGCCCTAAACCGAGACACCACCCTCTAATATTTAGCGTATATCCAGCCATTCACCGACAAGGATTCCTAGGCATAATCAAGGGCAACCACCTCTCAGGCTTTACTGCAATCCAATCCTAGATCACTAGGCCCTAAACTGATGCAACACCTCTCATGATTTACTGCAATCCAAACCCGGATCACTAGGCCCTAAATTGAGGCACACAATAACCAATTTTGTGTCATAATAATAATATTATTCAAAGATCCACCTCACTCAGCTTCGAATCCATCTAGAAATCCAACTAAACCAAACATGAGAACTCCACAACACCATGGCTATCCGAAAATGACAAGGCTAGTCTGAACACATTGTCACACCTAGAAAAAACCCATGCAAAGACATAAAAGAACCACACACAATACCATGCATGCGAGATCTAGTAGGGAAAATACATATGCAAATTGATACCTGCTAAGAATCCTGCTATAGCTGCTTGATTCCTGCTCCTCTTTGCTTGCTTCCTCCTTCTTCACACTTTCTTTCCGTTTTTGCTCCAATACCAAAGTGCTCCAAGAAAACTCTAAGTGTCCAAGAGTGAGAGAGAGAGAGAGAGAGTAATGAGAGAGCTCCATAAAGAAAAAAGCTTGCCAATTGATCCTTAAAAGCATTTTTATCAACAAGACCTATATTTTCTACATTTTCCATTATTTTCCTTCATTTTTCTCCTCACATGCAACCTGTGACCTTTCATCTCCCTTTTCTCCTAATTTCCATTATTTTCATAAATAAATGCCGAAAAATGCCACTTTGCCTTTCCAAATGCCTTAGCCTTTGCCCTTGCCAATTTCCTTAGCCATAATAACCAAAATGAACACCCACTAGGATGTTTTTCCCAACATTCAACTTACCATCAACCATGGTCTTATATATTTTTTTACATGGATTTTTCACCAGGGCTGTTATAGTGACCTCTTATGTGGCTTCAATAAATAAAATATGACATAACACACCTATTAGGTGTCCTTGGATTTGACTTTAAAATCATATTTATTCCGGAGGCGTTTTCTTTGTTAGATTGGGGCGAGCAAACACTGCTCACCCCAATGAATAGGAAGCTTTTGTTTTCGTCGTTCCACCTAATTAAAATGTGACACGCGTATATGGAAAGTGCTGTGAAATGCTCTTGCAATTTAATTGGCATTGTTTTGCCTCCAAATCCAGCGGGGTTAAGCCAAATTTAATAGTGGATAGTAGTGTTGTCAATGTAAAGAGTCATTCAGGTAACCAATGCCTTCATCCAACTCGCCGCTAGAGACCTAAGGGATCGATCATCCATTTTCATTTCAAGAGCCAACGTTCCAGATGGACGAACTCCACTAGATGTTTAGAGACCACGGGGATCGATCTCGACACCTCTTGTTTTTTTTTTTTTTTTTTTCAGATAAACTTTGTCACCAATTTCTCTTCCCCATAGCTCGGTTTTGTATCCATCGTCTTGCACCTTGCTAATTTTGAGGCTAGATTAGGTCGATCTCTCTCAGGGTGCTCCCTATTTTCAGGGTCTCTGCGATGCGACATTTTTGGTCGTTGCAAGCTTCTACCAAGCTGGTCTGCAATGTCCTTTTCACACCAAATTTAATTTTGTGGCAAGCCATAAAACACATGGTTCTTTTGGTTCTCAGAGAAAACTATTATGACAATAGAATATTTAAAGGCAAACTCGAAGGAGGGGAAATAAATAAAGATAATAGTCTGTAAGATCAAGTCTTAATGGCTCCTCATAGTCCATCAAATTGCAACACTCACCAGCCCAACTTTGGGGTAATTCCATGGAATCGTGTTGAAGCCGAGGAGGAGGAGGAGGAAGATTGGAATATGGATGATAACAATTGCGAGGAGGATGCAAGGGAACTGAAGAATGAAGATGAGGTTTTTGGCAACAACGATGAAGACTATGCAAAAGAGGAGGATAATGAAGAAGAAGGTGAGGGGTTGGATGATTATCCAGAATGACATAAACAGCTAGGGGAACATCCCCTTGATCACAGATCATCTCATTCTGATACTTCTGGTGAAGGAGACGATGAGAGGGATTATCACATACAAAACGAATATGGAATTTATGGAGATAGGAGCAATGGGCAAGTGGGTGTTGGGGGAGAGGAAGAATTTGAATACCCAAATGAGGAAAACTAAAACCCAAGTGAATAGGAAGGCATGAAAACAGAATAGGAGCAGGGTGAAGAAAGTGGGTATAATGGTAATGCCTTAGAGCCACCGCGGTTTGAACATGATGAAGAAAATTTGGTGGCCACAAACCCTAAAAATCCACGCAGGGCTTCTCATAAGAGGTAATCACTGGCTGCAATGGGGGAATTTGGTGGGGATACTTCTTTTAAAAAGCCCAAAAGAAAAAACACTAATGTCTGGACCAAATCAACATACAAGAAGTTGAACAAGAAGAGCAAGGCTAAAGAAAATACTGCAACAAAAGATACTACTCTCATAAATCCTTTCACCAGGCCGCCTGATAAGGTAGATGATATACCATAAATGAGGATTTGCCTCTCAAAAATCCACTATATGGCTAAAATTTTGAATGCACTTTGTTTCACTCTCTATGCACTAAAAATCTGGATGGTCTAAACTTGTGACTTCACACCCTGTAGTGAATGAAAAATGCATATCATGGAAAAAACTTAGAATGCACTTTGTTTCATGGTCTGTGCACTAGATATATAGATGGTAATTTTTTTGAATTGCACACTCCTCCCAATAAAACACTTGTATTTAACTGTTGTTATTTTTCTCTCTCTCTGCACACCTCAAAAAAATGTTTGTCACTCTCTCTGCACACCTCGAAAAAATGTCTGTCACTCGAGATAAAAAATCTTAAGACCTGGATTTAGCCTAATATGCAAGACTAAAAAGTTTCAGTGTGTTATTTGGACTTACATTATAATGCACAATGATACAGTAACTGACTAAATGTCCAAAGCACTGGCTCTCAGACAAAACATCAAATATTCCGGTGAACAAAACTGACAAGCATAAATCCATAATCAAAATAAAAGCCAATGAAAGATCCATTCATATTAGGACTTTGGTCCTGCAAGTTGGAAATCCATCTCCAGAAACCTTGACAGTGTGTAGTAATCCATCGTCCAGCTTGCAGGATCGCTTGTTTGTCTGATCTAGCTCCTCATTTCACTCTCTATAAAGATGACTAAAGATGTTGAATCTGAAGACTTGAGAGTAATGCGCTGCATTGGAATGTGCCAAACACCCAGCTGCATACAAGCATGGATTCTGGAATCACCATATATTGTGAGTTCTTCCACACCTTTCTTCTGTGCGATGGATGTTAATATGTTGGTTGATCCAGGTGGATATTGGTGGTCACCCGCCTATTCCACTCGGGGCCCCACCATTGTCTCTTTTATTTTTTCAGTTTCGGCACAACTTACTATTTTTAGCAGTTTTTTCAGGTCCTGAACTTCCGGAGCCGTTTTGAGGCCCTAAACGACGTTTTTTGGGAAAACATGGGTCCATGGACTAATGTTTCTCACTCAAAATTTGTAGTCCTCGGATAGATCTTTCTAACGAAGTATGGTTCGCGTAAAACATAGATTGTATGCCAAAGTTACGTCCCCGGGAAGTTTAAACACCAATTTACCCAAACGGGGCCCATAATTTTGGCGCTTCATCTCCTAGGGTTAGAGTTTTGGATGTTTAGGGTTTTCCATTGTTTCTAAATAATAAATAGGCCCTCGAGCCTCATTGTAACTCAATTCAGAGGCCTGTAGCTGCCACATCTCTTCTCAGAGATAGCTACCAGTGCCCTAGCTAGTTTATTTCCATTATGTCTGTAAGCAAATTTCATTTCTTTGATATTATTGAAATGAAGTGTTATTTCCGCTGCATCTTTGTATTTATGGTTATATGTTTATTATTTTGTGTTCCTGCATAAATCCGGATCAGTGGTATCAGAGCAGTCAGCTTTTTCTCGATCCTTCTTTGCATGTCCCCAACGAGGTCGGGGTATAAGGAGTTAGGGCTTGATATGGTGGAACCTTTGCAAGATCAGCCTCGCAAACCCCGACGGACACCCATGGGGGACGAAAAGAAATATGAGGGAGCAGTAGATCCTATCAAAATATTGCTCGAGGAGGCCCTCTAAAAACAAAGGAACGCGATGATGGATAACTTTGCCCAGATCCTTCAACAGCTGCCCACCGGCGGCGCATCTACATCCAACAGCCACTCTGGAGGTGTGACTCCTTATAAGGTACAAGTAAATTTTGACATTCCCATATTTGAGGGTCAAATAGATGTAGATGCCGTAGATAGATGGTTGAATCTATTAGAAGGATATTTCTCGGTTCATGACTTTTTCGACCAGGAAAAGGTTATTTTTGCACTCCTCAAAGTTGCCCCCCATGTCAAGTACTGGTGGGAAACCCGCTGTGAGAAAAAGGACAAGACAGAACCCTCTCTATTCTCGGTCGTACCCACTTGGAATTATTTCCAAGACGCCATCAAGGAACAATACTATCCCGTGGGGAGCTATGAGGATAAGTACATACAATGGACCACGCTGCGACAACAAATGGATCAAGAAGTGCATGAGCTGACGAATCTGTTCCATACCCTGCGCAAAAAGTTGGGTATCAAAGATTCAGAGAAACATCTAGTGATAAAGTATTGCAGTTGTCTGCACAGATACATTCAGGAGGAAATGGAGTTCCTCGACATCTCCTCGCTTGGTACGACATACCGGTATGCTGCCAAGATTGAGCAGAAATTCAAACAGAAGAAGCGAGACTTTGGATCTGTGAATCAAAAGCAAGGGAAAGGTGCTCCCAAACCGCAGAACAAAGGACAGAGCCAAGGCATGGTGACTCAAGACAACCTGTCGAAGCCACAAGCAAAGAACAACACCACAAAGCCAAAGAAGGACACGGGAAAGTGGTGTGAGTTCCATAAGAACTCCACTCACAACACAAGTGAGTGGCGGGCCAAGCAGTCGCTGGTGGCCAAGATGAGGGCTTCTGAGTCAGATGCATGAAGCAAATCTGAATCAGAACCTGACAAGGGGAATGAAAAAGGGAAACAGATTATTGATGCGGAGCCCAACGCCATTGTTGCCACTACAAAGATCCAGAAGGAGGAACCGGAATATCCAGAGGAGGAGGAACGTCTCTTCCACTCCCAGATGTGGGTAAAGGGCTCCCTGGTACAGTTCATTGTCGACAATGGGAGCCAAAAGAACCTCATTTCAGCAGACGCCGTGAAGCGGTTGGGCTTGCCGACCACAACTCACCCACATCCATACACCATCGGGTGGCTTCACCAAGGATGAGATCTCCGCGTCAGCTAGCAGTGTCGCCTTCCCTATAGCATCAAGCCCTTCACGGATGAGGTATTATGTGACGTTGCTCCTATTGATATTTCTGATGTATTATTAGGACAACCATACTTGTGGAAGCGTCATGCTGTGTATGAGTCTCGACCTCGTGCTGTTATTATTACTTTGGGAAATAAGTTGTACAGAATACCAGAGGTACCACCTCCTACGACTATCTCTTTGGTTACTGCAAAACAATGCAGTAAGCTCATTTCCCAAACCAGGAAATTCGTTTTCCTGATGATCCGCCCCCAGGGCAAGAAGAAGACTGTGGCCACGACCTCCAGACAGGGCTCCTCTGCACAACAACAACAAATGGATAAGGTTGTGGAGGAATACGGGGACATATTCACCTCACCCACAGGGGTTCCTCTGCACTGTCAGGTCAAGCACCCGATTGATCTGACCCCCGGTGCGCCGCTACCTAATGGACCGATCTATCGGCGCTCTGTTCTGGAGAATGATGAAATCAAGAGGCATATTCAGGAGCTGTTGTAGAAAGGTCACATCAGACCAAGTTCATCGCCCTGTGGGAGCCCGATCGTGTTGGTACAGAAGAAGGATGGGACGTGGAGACTCTGTATTGACTATCGGGCGCTGAACAAGATCACCGTCCGGAATAGGTACCCAATCCCATGGATTGATGACCTTCTGGACCAACTCCAAGGTGCAAAATATTTCAGTAAGATCGACCTGAAGTCTGGGTATCACCAGGTACCAATTGAACCCTCTGATGTGTGGAAGATTGCCTTCAAAGCCAAGGAAGGCCTTTTTGAATGGCTGGTCATGCCTTTCGGGTTGACGAATGCTCCCGCAACCTTCATGAGGATGATGGACGACATCTTGCGGCCATTCACCAACTCATTTGTAGTGGTGTACTTGGATGACATTCTGATCTTCAGCAAGACTTGGGAAGAGCACCTTCACCACATCCGACAAGTCCTCCAAACACCGCGGCAACACAAGTTGTGTGCCAATTTGGAGAAGTGCACGTTTGGCATGACCCAGGTTCAATATCTGGGATACATTATTGATGAAAGGGGGGTGCATGTGGATCCAGCCAAGATCCAAGTCATCCGGGATTGGCCAGCCCCGACTACTATAACAGAGCTTCGCAGCTTTCTGGGTCTTGCTAATTTCTACCGTAGATTCGTGTTGGGATTCTCTCATATCACTTGGCCCTTGAGTCAAGTCACCAAAGGAGGAGAGAGAGCAAAATTCTTTTGGTCGGAACCTCAACAGAAGGCGTTCAAAGAATTGAAAAATCGCCTCTGTTCTGCCCCAGTGCTCACCTTACCAGACTTGCAGCAGCCATTTGAGATCGAGACAGATGCCTCCGACTATGCTATTGGGGCAGTTCTTACTCAACAGGGACATCCAGTGGCATATCACAGTGAGACATTGTCTGAGACAGTTCGCAAGTATCCCACCTATGACAAAGAAATGTATTCCATTGTGCAAGCCTGTCGACAATGGAAGCATTACATTTTGGGGAAGCAAACAATCATCCACACAGACCACCGGCCCCTGCAGTTCATACAGACACAAGGGAAGTTGCAGAATGATCGCCATCAGAAGTGGTCCACATATCTGCAACAGTTTCATTTGAACATCAAGTACAAGAAGGGTAGCACCAATAATGTTGCAGACTGCCTCAGCCGACCACCGACCGTGGCGCTCACCACCGTGCTCAACTCTTGTGGGCACGAGACTTCTGATTGGCCGCTTCTCTATGAGAGTGACCCAGAATTCGGCCACACTTACAAGGCACTCTTGGAGGGCACGCAAGTTCCAAATTTTCACCTCCAAGATGCACTTTTATGTCACTTGGGACACCTTTGTGTTCCTTCAAGCGAGCGTGCCAAGATGATATGGGAAGCACACTACAGTCGAGTCGCTGGGCATTTCGGGGTCGAGAAAACAGTAGCAATACTACAGAAGTATTTCTATTGGCCGAACTTTCGAAAGGATGTCGAGAAGCACATCAGATCCTGCACTGCTTGTGCCATTGCCAAACCGATCATCAAGAAGCAAGGCCTATATACTCCACTACCTACCCCTAGTCGACCGTGGGAATCCATCTCCATGGATTACATGTCAGGCCTGCCCTCTACTAAGAATGGCAATGACTGTGTTTTCGTGGTCGTTGACATATTCTCGAAGATGGCCATTATGGCGGCCTGTAAGAAGAATATCACAGCAGAAGCTACTGCTAAACTCTTCTTTGAACGAGTATGGGTGCACTTTGGGATCCCACAGTCTATCATATCAGATCGAGATAGCAGGTTCCTCAACACATTTTGGTCCAGCCTCTGGTCAATGATGGACACAAAGCTCACCAAGTCCACAGCTTTCCATCCCCAAACAGATGGCCAGACAGAGGTTGTCAACAAAATGATTGTACACATTTTGCGCATGTACAATTCAAAGCATCCACGCACATGGGACGAGAGCCTCCCTTATGTACAACATAGTTATAATCGGGCTCTCCACAGTTCAATCGGCCATAGCCCCTTTCAAGTGGGCTTGGGATTCCAGCCACTATGTCCCATTGATGTAGCCATGCCATTTGCAGCTGCTCAGGCCAATTCAGCTCATGTCCAGTCTGAAGTTGACAAAGCCAGTAGCTTCATCGAGCGCATTCAACACATCCGCCAGCAGGTTCATGATATATTGGACAGAGCCAATGCCAAGTACAAGCAACGCCATGATCAACACCGGGTGCCACACAACTTCCAGGTGGGCGACAAAGTATGGCTACATTTGCAGAAGGAGCGCCTCACTGGACCCCACCGCAAGCTTCGCCCGCTCCGATACGGGCCGTACACCATCACCAAGACTGTAGGGAACAATGCCTTCGAGCTCAGTATTCCACCATTCCTTGGTCTGCACCCAGTCTTCAATGTGGATCGCCTTTGTCCTTACTTCCCACCTCTACTGGACACCTCGGACATTGCAAAACAACTCACACCAACTGAGTTAAATCCAGACTGCATGGAACAAGCCACCAGAGATTGCATCATGGACATGCAAATCAATAACCATCGCCAGTAGAAGATCCAACTATATCGGGTTGTCAAAGCTGGCCAACTCCTGCACCAAGGAAAGTGGTTCACCAGGGACCAAGTTCAGCAGAAATTTCCTCATCTCATGGAGGAACTTAACGCAATGGGGACCATTGCTTCCTAAGGGGGGAGGAATGATCCAGGTGGATATTGGTGGTCACCCACCTATTCCACTTGGGGCTCCACCATTGTCTATTTCAAATCTTTTCGCCTGCACAATTCATTATTTTTAGCAAGCTGGTCCTCGAACTTCCGGAGCCATTTTGAGGCCCTAAATGACGTTTTTTGGGAAAAATGGGAGCAACATGGGTCCATGGATTGATGTTGCTCACTCAAAATTTGTAGTCCTCGGATAGATATTTATAATGAGGTATGGTTCGCGTCAAACGGAGATCGTATGCCAAAGTTACGTCCCCGGGAAGTTGAAACACCAATTTACCCAAACAGGGCCCATAGTTTTGGCGCTTCATCTCCTAGGGTTAGGGTTTTGGCTGTTTAGGATTTCCCATTGTTTCTAAATAACAAATAGGCCCTCGAGCCTCATTGTAACTCAGTTCAGAGGCCTGTAGCCGCCACATCTCTTCTCAGAGATAGCTACTAGCGCCCTAGCTAGTTTTATTTCCATTCTGTCTGTAAGCAAATTTTAGTTCTTTGATATTAATGAAATGAAGTGTTATTTCCGTTGCATCTTTGTATTTATGGTTATATGTTTATTCTGTTGCGTTCCTGCATAAATCTGGATCATTGGTTTCTTTGGTCTCAGTGAAATTATTGTGCAGTGACCAAGCCTGAGCTGGTACACCACCATACCGGTAGATGAACTAGCTCCAGGTGCCCCTAGAGTTGGGCTTTGTCCCACCAGCATACTACTCACTAGGTTTAATGGAGTAGTCAGGCTTCTGTCAAAATATTCTTCCTATCAACCTCATACGTTACGAGAGTTGGGCTCCTTTGCTTTTGTACCTCTCTGAGATCATACAACCATCACCCCATAGCGTTGACCACTCTCTGGAGGATATCATCTGCTACTACATTGGCCCTTTTACAATTTTTGAAAACTTTGAAACATCTCGTGGTCTACTCACTCGTCCTTGGCTGCCAGCTCCAACAGGCCTTGACATCCTCCCTTTTCTTAATATCATGATTTTTCAGAGCCTTTCAATGTTTAGCACTATTATTGTACCAACACCTTATACTCTCTCTTTAGCTTTTTTTTTGCTCTTTCTTTAGCTACACATTTAGTGACTGGTCTCTAGTGGACTTGTAGATCTTATCATCCTTTTGCTTTTAGATTTTTTCTAGGTGATGCATTCACATTCCCACTTTGTATTGACATGGGATGTACTTTCTTAGTCCATTTGGGCCTTGGCATACTTTCCTGGTCATGCTTTGGACATTAATAATCTTGTCTTATCTTATCACTTGTAAAAGTCTCTTGTGTCGAGCCAATAACATTATGGATTTGTCGCCCTTCTTAACTCAAATTGCTCCTTCGAGTCATATTGGATATAATGGGCTTAAGTCTCCATGCTATTATTTTCGCAATGGTCTTGTGTATGCATTTGCACAGTGAAATGGGCCAAATCTAATTGTAGTTTTGAGGAGTCAGGTTTTCAGAATATTTTCTATAAGGTGGAGTGCATAGCCCCTAGCATTTTCTCTTCTTCCCAGGGATTCCTCAACCACTTGAAGGAGGTCATCTTTTAGGATATCTAGGAAATAAATGTAGAATTTGATGGTCCACCCATCGGGGCTTGTGCCTTTATTTACATAGAAAGACTATAAAACCTCTTGAAGCTCATTCCTAGTCATTGGCTACAATAATCTCTCATTATGCTCCTTCGAGATTGTGGTTGAAAAAGGAGGAGATGGCCAAGATCTTTGGGATGTTTTCCTTTGGATTTTTTGTAAATAAATTTGGATATTGACATATTGTTAATGGAGAGATGTCTTTAAATGAAGTGCATGATATTTTCTATTATACATACTCCAAATGGTGTTTTGAGTTTTTTTCACTGATGCACATTTATGGAAGTAAGTTGTAATCTTATCCTTGTTAGTAAGCCATGTTGCTCTACTCTCCTGCCTCTACTTGCTTCTTCCGAGGCTAGTAACCTTGTTTCTCTACTTCCAGAATATGTAGTTTTGCTAATGTGTCTGCATTGAAATCACGAGTGACATGCATTGTATGTAAATCCTCCAATTTTTGTTCTAGACTGACAAGTTGTGTGGCAGTCATCAAAAGTTTGCTTTCCCAAGTTTTGCGATGTTTTTGAGCTTGATAGGATTCCTGTGAAACTGTTAGATGGCCCACTTTTTTGAATTTGTATCATATTTCACTCAATGTTTCTTTATCAATTCACAAAATTCTTTATAACCCAGTCGATGTGAGTTTCATTGAAAGGTATTGCATGGTTTTGATGATAGCAGGCCATCTCCAACAAGATTGGGAGGTGACTACAGTCTCCATATTTATACATGTTGGTTTTTTGTGATTATCAGTTGTTGTTGTATTCGTGACTATTGATTTTTATCATGTCAGCCTTAAACAAATTGGATGGAGCCTTAAATAGATTAACACTTCTTTTCCAACTGTTTGTGCTCGTCAAAATATTTTGGCTTGTTCTATAGTAGGTTTTAGCCTATTTCTTCTTCATGAAGATTGATTTTTCTGTCCCTCTTCATTGTTCTTATCCAACACTTCCTCACTATTCAACAACTAAATATCTTACCATTTTCCAAGTTTGAAACTACCTTATGGAGTGTTGTTTTGTGAAGTTAATGCATCGTTGTTGATCTTCATTCACTAGTATATGCTTTGCTTACAACAGACTTCTAGAATAAAGATGACCTTTCGTCTTGAGACATACCTTTGTGCTTGAAGCAAATATATTTGAGGTCAATCTTTTGGCTGACTTGTTTTAGTTTGAGACAAATTGTCTATGTATTAGTTACTTGTATTGTTTTATTATTGATTGAACTTCATTTTCTCCTCCATTATTCATTCACTGCTTGGCTATACGGTTCTTGCCCTAGGTCAATATGCATGTGTAGCTTAGATCCTTTTGTTAATGTTTGGCAATTTTACATGCAACTTTATGGCATTGTAGAAGAAACATTTGGCTTAAATTCAACCTTCTTCCATTATTATTATAGGGTCCAATACTCGTGGTGGACATTGCAACATTTCCCTGGAGTGACTTCCAAGTTTCATATATAATTTTTTTGTTCCAGTATTATGACTTCTAGCTACACCTAGTTCTAGCTTATAAATGTCTATTGCTTTTATGTTTGGTAAATGTAAAATTTCACGTTTTCTATGTTATGTAACTGCATGATTATGGAATTGACTTTGACGACTGTGATCATCCTATCAAAGCATTTCAATGTCAATGTGGAAGCATCCATTGTAAACATTCAAAAAGATTATATCATCGTAAAAGTTTGCACCGTTGAAATTTTAAATGGATACATATGTATGTAAATTTTGTGGTTGGTAAGGTAACAATGTTTTGGGTGTCAGTGAATGTATAAAAGACAGTTGGAATCTTAAAAGAATGTGATTGTGGAAAATGTATGGCCTATTAAACTATGTTTAGTTTCAATGTACTTGTAATGTAAAGTAGTAATTACAGAATCTTGTTAGTCATTATAGACATAAACATGGCATCTGTAGATTTATGTTCTATATAAACATGCTAATTGTTTGAAGCTTGAAGGTGTTCACAAAAGATCAACTGCCGCTGCATCCAAGTCATTCTCTTTTAAAGTGATTTTGTGTCGATTTAATTGTATATTGTTGGCTAATGAAAAGAAAGAAAAGTATTGCTCGAAAACAATGTGAGATTGCGAACAAGATAGCACTCTGTCGTTTTGTAATTGTCTGCTTGTTATGCCAAATTAACAAGTTTTTACTTCATGTTGCGAATAATTTTATGACAGGAAAATTTGGAGAGCCGAGAGTTACAGGATGGTTGTTTAACTTTTGCGAGGATGATAAGATATATGGTTTGATGACTAAACCCCCTTTAAGGTCAATTGTTTGGTATTGCGTAGGTGTTAGCAAGTTTTTCATGTTTGATGAAATCACTCGAGTTATATCATTACTTTTGCTGTTTGGAAATCGAGATTTGATGTCTGGTAGATTGAGTCTAGGATGCTGAATAGTAGTGCTTACAACGACTATGATCTTAATCTTCTAGACACTAGCTCTTAGACAAATGGTGGTTTTGTTAACCATTGTAAATTTCTCATCAAGAAGAATGTAGTTTTTTGAATCCATTGATTTTTAATGCCCATTTGAATTTTGCAAACGATATGTGCTTGATGGGAATCCCATCATCCTGAAGAATCAAAAGTTGCCCTTTCAAGAAAAGACAAGTTCCTTTAGTAGTTTTAATTTGAAGTCCATGCGATGTGCACATGGTTCATTTCCTCTTGATAGTAGACGGAGAGGACATGTTTTATCTGGGATGGTCCAAGGAATGGTCCTTGCACCAAGGGATGCTCAAGGGTTCAGTATTCAAGTAGGTAAGCAATCCTAGTAGAATATGAAATTTCTATAGCAGATGCTATTGCTTAACACACTTGAAAAATCATAGATTATTGTGGCAACTTTAATGGGATTTAAAATTCATCTTACCTGAACTCTGAAGATAAACAATATTCCACTACGCAGAAGGAAGCTTGTCGTAATTGGAGAAGCAAGGTGTCACTCTTTACAAAATTGATAATATTATTTAAATATGTAAACCAGTTAAATCTTTAGGGTGATGTACCTTCAACATTTTTCTCTGTTACAAAAGTTGGCAGGTTTGACCTAGATTTGTTGGTCACATCCATCTTGGCTAATAAAATGGGCCAAGTTAATTTGGTGTTGAGCCAAACTCACTACCCTGGAGTCTTAATTGCTAGAAGGGAGTTTGACTTATGAGTACTCAGTGATCGGCCGTGTTTTACTTTTTTCCAATGAAATGATCGTATATTTAATATTTTTTTGTATTATCCTGTTAGAAATAATGCTTACATTAAATTGGTTTATTGGTTTGGATTGGATTGTTGGTGATTATGAGTTATTGATTATGTTGCCAAGTCCTCTTAATTTTGCAAAGGTTTCATCGAGTGGAAAATTTTGTCGCATCCTTCCCTTCTCTTATTGGGGATTACTCTGGATTTTCTCTTCTCTGGTTGGTAATGGTTGTATTTTGGTTCAATTGTGCCTTGAAGCCTGGCATTGAAGCAATCTTGAGAAATGTGAAATCAAATTTGTTGAAGCTCTGCATGTAGCAGTAGTGCAAATACAATGTCTTGAATACTAGCTTCCTGACTCCTTGTCGAGGCAAATTAGTGGTGGCACTCGGAGTGGAGCTATTTGTTGTGATTGATGAAACCTTTATGGATATGTTTGTTGCACCTGGTGTTGTGGACCTTCTTAGGAATGAACGCCAACTCACGCATAAACATCTAAAGATTTTGCAGTCTTGCTTGAATGAATTTTGGAATCTTGCTCGTGCACTTTGAGTTGGATTGGTGTGTCAAATCTATCACTATGCATATCACATCCAGTGGTCTTGACTATATTTGCGGACTTCTTTGCATCACATGAGTCTATCTTGCAGTTCGATCAACAAGGCATGGGTTTAGTTGTTTGCACAAAATTTCGATAGCCAATGAATCAAATGAATGATGTTGAAAAAATCAAGCATGTCATTGGGGTTCACCGGATTCCAAAAGTTTCTGAACAAGATGACGAGCCACAAATCCTCTTCCTCCCATCACAACAAATCAATCAAATTCCAACGCTGATCAATTTTTTAAACCCCCCTCGATAGCCATTGAGGGAACTCGAACACTTTGCACACTTTAAACACCAATTACAAGTTTTTTTTTTCACTTGAGAATTCACAAAAATTGAATTAAAATTAGACTCACCTCGATTGTATTTCATTGTTTGAGAGAACTCGAACATTTGCACACTTTAAACACCAGTTACATGCTTTTTTCTTTCACTTGAGAATTCACAACAATTGAATTAAAATTAGACTCATCTCGATTGTATTTCACTGTCCATCCGACATTCCTTTGCACCTCTCGATGCAATTGCTAGTATTATTATTGGTCCAATCATATTATTATTATATTTTTTATAAGTTTGGTAGGAGTACATCTTCATTATATTCAATATATCACCTAGACGGGGCAAGGAATTGAAGTGGTGACTTCACATCAAGGAGTGTCTTAAGAGAGTACCCAATCACCATCTATCTAAAACTCTATGGACTTACCTTTTAATTTTTTTAATTGGAATATAACAATACATTTTTTTTACAATATTATGATTTTTCATTATTTAAAATGTATAAAAAAACTTATAATGTAAAAAACCCTAAAACACTCCAATTAAATAAAATACACAAACCAAATAAAATACACAAACCAAAGTTGTGATCCATTAATTTCATATTAAATTTTAAGCAAAATCAGAAAACAAAAAGAAAAAAAAAGAAAAAAAGGTTAAATCAAAGCATTATTGCTATTATTGCTATTATTGATCATTTTTCCTTGAACCTTCACAACATTTCTCAAAATAAAACTCAAATTTAATCCTTTTGGAGGCAATTACGCATTTTGTATACATCGAGGAATCATGTGGTGAGAATGTGTTCACTTGTAAAAGGCAAAGTGAGATTTAATAGAGGAAAAATCTTGACAATAGTAAAAATGAGTTTGAGAAATAGTAAAAATGAAAAAGCAATCTCATTAAAATTTATAATATCAGATATAAACGTTTGTTTTTTTATATTTAAATAATAATATTTATTATAATTTAGTATTAATTATATGTTATTATTTTTTATTATTTATATATGTGGCGTGATTACCATAATTTGTTATTAATGGTCCGTAATGAAATAAACAACTACTACTACTCCTTGATGCTTATAAATCTCGAACCATTAAAACACTTTTAATTAATAAAAAATAAATTCACATTCAATTAAAAAAATAAAAAACTAAAATTACCAGCGAGTTGAAAAATTAAAACTTTAATATAATACCCAAACCCCAAAAACAACGAGAATAAAATTAAAAAAATGAGATTCCAAAATAATGGTGCGAAGGTTCCTCGTGGCTGGACGGTGCTGACCGCATCCAAACCCTAAAGAAAAAGAAAAAGGTGTCCGAAGGGTTTTTTTTTTCCTTTACAAGAGTTTTTATTTTTTTTGAGCCGTCGGATCCGAGATCGGACGGCAATCCGAAACTGCAAGCGTCGGCCGTCGGATGCAGCATCGGACGGCAATGAAGGAACCCTAAAACGCATTGCAACGTGCTTGGTGGGTGGAGGTTCTATGGCCAGTATATGTTGATAACAAGGGAAAGGAAGTAGTCCTCTTCATCTTGTGTGAGTCTCGCTCTGCTCTCTGCTCTCTGCGCCGCTGCGAGGCTGTTCTTCGGTGCTTCTGTTTCTATAGACTCAGCCAGGTGATTTTGTTAGAGGTTAGTTCATTTTTGTTGTTTGCTATGCCAGCTTTTATTTTATGAAGGGCTTTTGTAGTGTAGATTTCAGCTGATTTGTATTGCTTGGGTGTATAGATCTCTTAGGGTTTCGTCTGCCCTGGTCTGTTTGGGGTCGCACTTAATGATTGTTTGTCAGGGGTTTTAGATATTGGTAGAAATTTCATTCGCATCTCTGCTTGTTGAGGTCTGGGGTAGCGTATCTGCGGGGTTTCTCCTGGGGTATAGAGTTCGAATAAGGAGGTCTCTTGAGGGTTTATCTCTGATCCATTTGTTATGGATCCATTAGGGTTTTATCCAAATGTTCGCGGTGTCTCTCTACCTGCTTGAAATAGCCTCCGCTACTTTTGTACTTATCTCTTGGTTTAATCAAAATATTGTTTGATATTCATATTAGGGTTTTGTGGGTGCTAAAACCTGCACTTATCTTAGTTAGGGTTTCTATTTTAAATTCTGGCTCAGCAGTTGTTGGTCTGTAATTATCTGAGTTCGGAAGTAGATAGTTATGCTATTGGTTTTCTCTAGATGTATTATTCTATATTGAAGATCTCAGCTAAACATAGGTAGCTTGGTAGTTTATTATTATCAGTGGAGGATCTATCCTATATTTCAATATCCTAAGCCTCTTACAAACCTTTGAACTTATTGTAGCTATATTCTTCATATAGTGGGCAACTGGTTTAGATCTATCTTTTTTTCGAAATATTTTGTTATTGTGATCGTAGGCGACGCTGCCCAACGCTTTCTCGATGGGATCCCTACTTAATACTACATGCTAGGATCTTTCACCTCTGGGATTAGAGATCCAAGGGATTAGAGATTGAATGAATGCTTCCCCATATTAGATGATATCCGTTTATCCAGGGGGATTTGAACCTTACTGAATTTGCCAACTGAACAATAACAGGTGGCTTAAGATACAGTTATTTCTTTTCAATAGATCTACATGCTTATTATTTAGTCAGAGTTTATTAGACTCTGACTACTATTTTAGATGCTTTATTAGGAAAATTTTCCTGGTCGCTTTCAATTAACTGGTTTCTTCTAAGCGAGTCAACAAGAAGTTAGGATCTGCTTTAGTCTTTTCAGTTTTTGTGACTGATTTAACTATAAATGTATTGTCAAGCTTACTAGAAGCACAGTTATGGGTCTTCTTTAGTCTTTTCGATTTTTGTGACTGATTTAACCTATAAATGTATTCTCAAGCTTACTAGAAGCACAGTCATGGATGTGCTTTAGTCTTTTCGGTTATTGTTGCGTTCAATACTGGGCCAATTAGAACATATACTTTAAGGTTTTGTCTATCGATCTCATTTTCTTTCGAGTTCATTATATAGGTTATTGCAATTTTTGTATGAATGTGTCTCAGTGTGTGAAGTTCTGGCTATTGCATGTCGAAAATGTACAAAAGAAATGTTTTTGAAGCATGCCTGTCATGTATTCACGCTTTCGAAATTCGTATGGCAGTTAGGTTGGTTACCTGCTTGGAATAGGCTCAGCTTGCTAAGTGGTTTCTTTTAATTTTGTTTATACAAATGATAATGGTTCCGGGATCTATGTCTTTGGGTTGAATGCATTTATTGACAAGATTTGATATTCGGTGTTTAGAAGTCTTAGTGAGCATTGTTCTAGGCATTGCCTTAATCGCTTTGATTTATGAAACCCACCTGTAGTGATGAAACATTTATGAAGTCGTCAGGTAGCTACTTGCCTCTATAACACGTATGCTTGATTTGTCGGAACCTTCTGTTTGAATGTATCTATTCTGTCAATTTAACCAGGTGTATGGTCTTACATAGATTAGAACCGATATGTAGCCCTTGGATGAACATTTAATCCAGTGCAATTTGGACAAATTCGTTTCGTGTTTGCCAGGGAATGAATTTGTTTTCTGTCAAATCACCTCTGTTTTGAATAGAGGTGATGGGCAGGTGAATAAATCTGATGGATACCGATCATATTTGTTATTTGGCCGGTACTGCCATATAATTGTAGTTGCATTACTGCAGCTCCAGATCTGTGTATTCGGTCTATTTGTATATGCATGTGTTTGTTCGTTTTGTCCACATGGTTTTGTGGTCTTTTTTATTTATCCTGACCAAGACGTTTCCATTTCACAGTACATTATTGATTTGTTATTTTTTGGTATTGTACAGATTTTAATTCATCATGGGGAAAGAGAAAACCCATATCAACATTGTGGTTATTGGCCATGTCGACTCCGGCAAGTCAACAACCACTGGGCATTTGATTTACAAGCTTGGAGGAATTGACAAGCGTGTGATTGAACGTTTTGAGAAGGAAGCTGCTGAGATGAACAAAAGATCATTCAAGTATGCTTGGGTTCTTGACAAGCTTAAGGCTGAACGTGAACGTGGTATCACAATTGATATTGCACTATGGAAGTTTGAGACAAACAAATACTACTGCACTGTTATTGATGCCCCTGGCCATCGTGATTTTATCAAGAACATGATTACTGGAACATCTCAGGTTTGAATTGATTTTAACGACCATTCCTGTCTTTCGATTTTTTTACTATTCCGTTTTATGCTAGTGTTTATTGTTCAGACTTAATCCTACTTCTGACGCAATATGTTATTTTGGTAGGCTGACTGTGCAGTTTTGATCATTGACTCTACCACTGGAGGTTTTGAAGCCGGTATCTCCAAGGACGGTCAGACAAGAGAACATGCCCTATTGGCGTTCACCTTGGGAGTGAAGCAAATGATTTGCTGCTGTAACAAGGTCAGTTAACATGTTAAACTAATAAATTTTGTATGGACGTTGAGGGCATTATGTTAGTTCTAAAATACATTCGGTCATTTAATATTGGATATTAATGTTGGATATCAATGCTTCGATTTTAATTGAAATGGTTTGGTTTTTGCAGATGGATGCTACTACTCCCAAGTACTCTAAGGCTCGTTATGAAGAAATAGTGAAGGAAGTGTCTTCTTATTTGAAGAGGGTTGGATACAACCCAGACAAGATTCCTTTTGTGCCCATCTCTGGTTTTGAGGGTGACAACATGATTGAGCGTTCTACCAACCTTGATTGGTACAAGGGTCCAACACTCTTGGAAGCTCTTGACCAGGTTTCAGAGCCTAAGCGTCCGACAGACAAGCCTCTGAGGTTGCCCCTTCAGGATGTTTACAAGATTGGTGGTATTGGGACTGTGCCTGTTGGTCGTGTGGAAACTGGAGTCATAAAGCCAGGTACGATTGTTACATTTGGTCCCACTGGGCTGACCACTGAAGTTAAGTCTGTTGAGATGCATCATGAAGCTCTTCTGGAGGCATTGCCTGGTGACAATGTGGGATTCAACGTTAAGAATGTTGCTGTTAAGGATCTCAAGCGTGGTTATGTGGCATCTGATTCCAAGAACGATCCAGCAAAGGAAGCTGCCAACTTTACCGCACAGGTTATTATCATGAATCATCCAGGACAGATTGGAAATGGTTATGCTCCTGTGTTGGATTGCCACACTTGCCACATTGCCGTGAAGTTTGCTGAGATCACGACCAAGGTTGACAGGCGTTCTGGCAAGGAACTGGAGAAGGAGCCCAAATTCATTAAGAATGGAGATGCTGCGTTTGTTAAGATGATTCCAACCAAACCAATGGTTGTCGAAACCTTCGCTGAGTATCCTCCATTGGGTCGTTTTGCAGTGAGGGACATGCGTCAGACGGTTGCTGTAGGAGTCATCAAAGCTGTTGAAAAGAAGGAACCTAGTGGTGCAAAGGTGACCAAGGCAGCAGCCAAAAAGAAGTGAATGTTCCAGCAAAGTGATTGGGAATGGAGGATTGCGTTCTGCATTTCGTGTGCTTGCATGCTTCTCTATTTTCCTGATAGTATGTTAGTAGAATTAGTTTGCCAAATGCAGAATTGGGTTCTTGATCGGCGGTGGCATAGGTTACATTATTTTCTAGTAAATACTTTTTAATGGTTACATTAGGGTAAAGTTGATTTAAGATTTCGTAGTTGCGGGGAAATCATCAGTTTGTCTGCACTGCTAGGAAATCTATGCAGTTGGATTTGAGGGAGGATGGGCATTAATAATTTCTATTACTGGGTTATTTTTACTGTTTGTATTGCCGTCCGTACATGACATTTTTCTCCGGATTGAGAAGACTTGAAATTTATATTAAAGCGCAGTTTTGAGGAAAAATGTTGTTTTTTTTAAATATCTAGATTGCTCGATGTTTTGTAGTTCTATATTCTATGCTCTGCTATTTTTACTTGCAATTGAATATCTGTAAAGTCCATTTGTTGATAATATGAAACTAGTCAGTCTCTAAGCCAGGCACGTCAGTCGGTACCGTGTGATATACGAAATTAATTATGATCTCTTTGCTGCGTGGGCATTGTTAAACCTGCCTCTAGTTACTGTGTTTTCAGCGGTGACTAGAAAATGCTGTTGTTTTTGTTCTATTCGTTTGTCTTAGCAAGAGCTCCTGATTTACCTAGTACAGTAACTAGGTTACAATTGGTCTGATATTTGGTGTTTAGATTCGTGAAATGAAATCTTTGGACCGAACCGTATAGGGTCTGTTCTCATCAATTATCCAAGAATTGTTCTTCTCCAGGTTATTTTCTGAGGGTTCGGATGAACCCTCTTTTTGTCAGAACCAATGCTAGATGAGTTATTTCTTTGAGTCTTTGAATGTATGGGTTTCTGAATAGAAGCATTTATAGATTTATGAAACGAATCGTTTTTCAAGAAGTGTATTTCTAGATATCTTAATTTGCTTATTCGCATGTTTTTGATTCAAGCACCATGGCTGAAGCTCTTGATGGGAGCCATTATCTTGAGAACAAATTGTCTTTCGAGTTGCAGGTCCAGGCCAGCACATTCGAAAGATTAGTCACTAGTAATAGAAAACCTTTCTAGTGCAATATCAATACATTTACTACGATGATAGAGGCCATGTTTTATTTATTTAAAGATTTTCTCTGGTTTGTATCTATTGAAAATGTTTTGTCACCTTATACGCAATTTAATAAATAAAAGGTTCATGTTCATCTTACTTTGAAGGAATTTAGTTTGATAGGAATTCAATTGGCATCTTTGGCTCAACGTTATTCTTATGCTATTATGCTATGCTGTTATTCTTATACCGTTCTTTTTCTTTTGATGCAGCATCTCGTCCCTATATAAATTTCAAGTCACAAGTGATCTCTTTTAGTTCATTTATATTTTGACCTCGACTCTTGGAAGGAAAACAGAAACTGAAATAATTTATAATTAGCATAGGCCTAGGATATCAATGTAGTTTTCGATCCCTTCTAGTACATTTATCATTGGAGGCCTTTTGAGATCCATAACAGATGTTTTCAAGTGTGTTCCTTTCAACTTGTTGGACTATAATTATGACCTGTTTGCATTTATATTTTGAGTTAGGGTTGGTTTTACATTCTTTCCTGATTATAATTTGTTCCCCGACTTAGAGCCCATTCTGTATTTATTATGATTAACTGATTGTAGAGACTTTTTTATTTGTAAAGTTGAAATTTCGATGTTCTAGTCCTGCATAGTTTGACAACTCACTGATTTATTGTTATTTGCTATTTCTGGAGTGTATATCAGACTCCATGGGATCAATTTAAATAAAACATTTCTTAAGGAGGCATCTGTTTCTGTATTGATATGACATTCAATGGTGTTAATCCATAGGTTCAATTTAATAATACATTTCTCAAGGAGGCATCTGTTTTTGTATTGATACGACATTCAATGGTGTTAATCCATAGTATTCAATTTACGAATACAAGTGAGGCCTAATCATGCGTTGTAACGAGGCTGAACAGAACAAAATCTCTTCATCAAGCATCCTTCTGTTCCCTCACAATATTAACGCGCAATTCCAGTGTTTTCACACGCCTGGTGATTTTTTTACAATATACAACGAGATTGTTATATCGGTGAAATTTCTTTTGTAAATTTAAAACTGTATTTGTTAGCGTAGGTGCATCAAAAACAGGATAAAAGAATTTGCCTGCTTAAAATTGATTACTCTGCGATTTGTGTATCATCTCAGCAATCTTGTATGTCAACTAGGCAATCTTGACCCCACATAGATTTCATATGGAGAAGAACGTACAAGATAGCAGGAGTATTTTGCTTGATTCTTTGGGCTGTTTGTTACTCGCGTTGGGATCAACTCTTTTACCGCATCTTGTCGTCCTTGTTAATAAAATACTGATTGATAATGTGCAGAGTAACTATTTGTGAGCAATGGGTACATTTTCCCGCATCATATTTTGCTCAACAGCTGGTGCAACTTCGGGCATTAGCTGAAAGAGTTATTTGTCTTGGCGTTCCATGGTATATCTGTGCATAACTACTACAATTTCTTATTTTCCTGGCGAGAATTCGATTTTAGAAACGTATAGATGCCCTAACTAAATCGTGCGCAAGTATTAGAACACGTTTGGGACATTTATTGATTAGAATTGAGGTGCACGTTTTGGAGAAGGATTTTCTTTTTGAATTATACTGCCACAAAATGTTTTAATCCCTCCTAATACATTTAGTCCATCATTTACTTTTGTGTTTATGACTATCAACGAAATGATGGAATTCATTAAATATTGGATGGAATTCATTAAATATTGGTTGTTTTTAATTTGACTGTGTATTTATATAGTAAAAATGATCATTTTCCATCAATTCCATCAATTCATAACATTTGGCATTGATTCTCCTCCATTTGGATTAGTGAACTACCGGCTTAGAATCATTTTTACCATTTGCCATTTATCTCATCATTAGGATGAGTGATCTACTAACTTGTGTTCTGCTGTGGAGATTTTCTAGAAAAGTATTCAGTCTTTTCGCTTTTACTAAAGATGATGTTTTCATACACCATGATGTTGATAAATTTCTCTGCTTATCTATCTCATCCCCTTAGTTTTAGCAAATTGCCCTTTTATATATTGCCACTCTTCTTTTTCCCCTTAGTTTTAGCAAATTGCCCTGTTTATATATTGCCACTTCTTTTTCCTATAACACTGCTGTTTTTCCAAGTAATCTTCCGTAGGGTAAGATTCTTCTGTTCTAAGTAATCTTCCATAGGGAAAGATTCTTGGAAATCATTCTTCTGTTCTTCTAAGAAATCTTCCATATGGAAAGATTTTTGTAAATCTTATTGTAAATAAGCAGCAACATTAACAGGAACAAGTTGAATTAAAAAGAATAGGAAATGACTTGAAATGCAGATTTTCGTTATATGTGTAGTGTCTACTCAAATATGGGTGACTGTTAAGTTTGGTTTATTGGTTGGTTTATCTATTTATCTACTATTTTTAATTTTGGGTGAATCATATTTTGAATTAAATAAATTTTTCGATTAGGTTTAGAATTTGACATTATTTGTGATAATGTTATTTAGAATAAATAATGATTTTTATTTCTTTTTAGGGTTTATACAACCATATACTCGTTAAAAATTTGACATATCATTTGCTAGATTTTATCCTACTGTAAATAATAGCACTCTTCATAACTATAGAGTCTCGGGCCAATAAATCTAGCATTTGTCAAACTTAAGTGCCAATTTTCTGTACTTGTGAGAATCTCGGGCCATAAATCTCACTGCACTTCACACTCATATGACAAGCAAATTGTACTTGTGGGAAAATTGCCCTGTACTTCACACTCCCATATGCCGCCTGCTTAACCTTATAGATCCATCTAGATCCACTAATTTCCTCAACTTGTGAGAATCCCGGGCCATAAATATAAAATTGCCCTGTACTTCACACTCCCATATGCCGCCTGCTTAACCTTATAGATCCATCTAGATCCAACCACTAATTTTCTGACTGGTCTTGGGACAACTTCCCATGCACTGTTCTTGACGATGGAGTCATACTCCTCTACCATAATGTCAACCCAAATTGGTTGCTGCACTGCTTTCTCAAAGGAAGATGGTTTTGTCACAATACACTTGCTCATAAGAGCTATGTATCCAGTAAACCTATCTAGAAACTGTCTATGTCTGCGCAGTGAAGTAAATGCTCCTACACGCTTTCGTGGTGTGCATTCTACCATTTCCGGTGGATGGCTCTGCATGAGTGTTTTTTTCCACCCATGATCCTTAGCATGTGGCTGCTCCACATTTGGAGGTTCAAACTTTGGAATCAAGAGTTCCTCATCTGCATGCAAATCAAGCTCTCTCTCAAGGGACAATTGCATGACTTTCTCTTCATCAAATTTTATATCCCGTCTCACAACATTGTCCCTGTTGTTGTCAAATACACTCGATAGTTGTGGGGAGTATCAATGTACCCCACAAATATCCCAATCTTAGTTGTTGGTTCGAGCTTATTCTTGGTATCTTTGGTCACATGCATATAAACAGGGGATCCAAAAATTTTAAAATGTGAAACATCATGTTTTTTACCAGAAAGAGCCTCCTCTGGTGTACTCATGCCAAGTATCCGATGAAGACAACGGTTTTGCACAAATACCGCCATGTTGCATACTTCCGCCCACAGATGCAACGGTAGGCCCTGATCATGCAACATCGCTCGTGCTGCACCCACAATTGTTCTATTCTTTCTTTCTGCGACCCCATTTTGTCGTGGGGTATGAGACACAATCAACTCTCTCCGAATTCCTTTTTTGTTACAAAAGTTTTTGAATTTATCGGAGATGTACTCACCACCATTGTCGCTCCTAAGAACCTCCACATGCTTCCCCGTATCTTTCCCCATGAGTGCTTTGAACTTGAGAAATTTTGAGAACATTTGATCTTTCTTCTGCATGAAGTAGATCCAACACTTTCTAGAAAAATCAACAAAGATCACATAGGACTTATGCTTTGCTGTCGAAGCAGTAGAGAATGGTCCACACACGTTTGAGTGAACTCTCTCAAGGATTTCCGAAGCTCGGTTCTCCTTTTCCTGAAAAGTGGCTTTCGCATATTTTCCCAGAGTACATCCCTTGCATGTGTCTCACTGCGCAAGAGTACCCTTGGGAAGACCCGTAGAAATCTGTTGCATGACCTTCAAGCTTCGTGGTGTAGATGGCCTAATCTCTTGTGCCATAACCCACCCTCATCTCGACTCACCACTTTCTCTGCTTTACCCATCAACGCTGCGCAACCATCTACATCAAGTTTATAGATATTCTTCACACAAATCCCAATCTTCTTGGCTTGTCCTGTTGCTTTATGTCGAAGGGAACCTTTTCTGTCACTGAAAACAACATCATAGCGTTTATCCTCCGACATTGCCACTGAAACTAAATTTTTCTTCAAGCCTGGTACATGCATTACTTCTTTTAATTGAAAGGTTTACCTTGCTATCTCTGGAAGGTCACTATACCAATCTCGGTAGCACTGTATCGCTCGTCATCACCCATTTCGATATTCATCTGGAGGTTCTTCTCCTCCAAGCTACTGAAAAGTTCTTTGTCCCTGTTCTGTGAAAGGATGCACCACTATCCAAGTACCACACTGATCCCATTGCACTTGACACCATGCATGCAATGAGCGAGAAGTCGAGCTCAAATTGCGAGGCCAAAGCCTCACCAGCTGTAGATCCTGAAGCCTTCTTGTTCTTTTTTTGTGGACAATTAGTGGCATAATGTCCATGCTTGTGATAGTGAAAACACTTCACTCTAGACATGTCGCGCTTCTTGCCATCTTTGCTGGACTAAGATTTGTAATAGGATTTTTTTTTTTCCTTTCCCCTTCTTCGCCTTAGCAACCAAAGCGCAATTTTCTTCATCATCATTCTTAGATGAAGATCCATCCCTGGTATTTCGCCTAAATTTTTTTCGGACCAAATCCGACCAAAGTCGTTCCCAATTTGGCAGCGTCTTCCTCCCATTGACATACTCTTGATAATTATTGCAACTCCTGCGAAGTCTTAGAAGAGCTAGGCTCCCCAAGTCATCATCCGCGACAATAATTCCGATTCTCCGAAGCTCATCCCGACATTGAATAAAATTTGTTAAATATTTTAGAATGGCGTTGCCTTTCTCTATTTTGATTTTTCTAAGCTTGTCCTTCAGTGCCAATTTTCTATGATCACTATTGCTTTGAAACAGATCTGTCAAAGCTTTTCACATTGCATATGGTGTCGCTTTTCCATGGAGACTTGAGACATTATGGTCTTGTACTCCCTCCAATAAGATCCCCTCACCTTTGCAACCTTCTTTTGCCAAGCATCAAGATTCGCGGCATCTGCTGCAACAAGTTTGGGAATGTCATTATCAATGAATTCTTTCAACCCATTGTTCTCTAAAACTGCCTCCGACTTGTCTTTCCACGCAATATAGTTGGAACCGCCCTCGAGTGCATACTCTAACCTCAAGCCATTTCGATCTTGATTCGCTTGTCGCACCAATAATACTTTTGCAAATTCGAATTCTATTCAGTCACAAACTCAACTTCTCCTCACTATATTGATTCCATGTGGTCTGATACCATGTAGAAATTATACAAACATATGCATATCAATGGATTCAACCTGATCAAGCAATGTACTAAAACTAGATATTGAATTCTTCTACAAATCAATTGCGGAAAATAAACACGATCGCCAATTGCAACAAGTAAAGAAATAATCAAATCAAACCACAACACAGATAATTTTCCGGGGAAAACTCACTGCTCAAAACCCCTATATCTTCTATTGCATATTCACCATTTAATCATGGAACAATTACAATGCAATCTTCTCACAAGAGTCTCCTGCACTTTCACAACTGTCTCACATTGACCCGGAGAAAATCAACCAACACTTAGCCGATTCGCAACCTCTAATTCGCTTGCATTGCGTGCGCAATTCATGTGGAATGCAATTCCTATTCTTTTGGAATTTCAGCTTTCCAAAATTGCGCAAGGATCATGGGTAATCCAATGGCTGTCTGGTTGCATGTAGACAACCTACTAATCACACAACTGATAGTTAACATACCTTTAATCTTTGTCTCAAATGGGTCTCCACTAGAACTGAAATGCATGCAACTATTAATAGTAAATCATCAGTTGCATGGAAAATAACTGATTGTGAATTAAATATGATATAATTCACTTGATCTCTCATTAGTGCAACATAGAGTCAACTAGTTCCACTGACTTTAACTCACCTAATTGAGTTAACTGATTACTCATGCATTAACTGCAACTCAAACTCGATAACTAATAGAATCACTCTGCGTTTCTCACCGACCACCCTCAACTCGAAATTCATGAGCCAACCGAGTTTATCACACTTAGTTAACTATTACAAGTGATTATGAAATAAGATTACATTTTATTGTCCAATTTAGTTAAGGGAAAATTAAATTAGACATTGCACCAAATTATTTAATTAAATTGGCTTTCACACTAATGTATCACTAAGACCTGTGGTCCCACACTAGTGCACCCAACTCATCCGCCTTGTGCCATCGCTGAGTGAATATCCCACAATTTAGTGTATTATGATTTTGGTTGAGAAAGTGTATACCTATGTCATGTAAAAAATGGAGGGATAGATAATGTGTGATTCCCCGAAAGACCCTTATAGCATCTAATCCTATTATTGTATGCATACCATCTCCTACTTTTCACTTTATAAAACCAACCAACCATGGTAAATTTCTCATCATGCTGTTCTAGATTTGAGAAGAGCGTGATTGATGTCTCCCTCCTACTCTTATCCAATTGGAGAAGTGTTCCCCCTTCATGTATTTACCTATGATAATTTGTGCCTATAAACTGTCCCCGTCATCGCCCTCCAAAATATTTTGATGAGCAGTGACCTGTTAAAATTATTTATATCATGTATACCCCAACCGCCCTCTGAGGCTGGGCACATAATCATATTCCACTTGACCAAATAGATCTTGCCTTTTTGAGGGAGTTCAACCCACATGTATTTGGTCACAAAGGACTCGATATTGTTGATTATCTCCTTTGGTCGCTGAAACATGTGCATCTACTTGACTAATATGTGTACTAAAACGGATTTGATCATAGTCACGGGACCCCTAATAGAAAACCATTGTTGTGTTCAACCTGCCAGGATTTTTCAAATCGCAACCAATACCAATATTTGTTGCCATATCTATTTGGTTTGAGCCTAAAACCCAAGTACGTGAAACCTTCCTCAAAATTGCATGATTTACTCTCAAAAAGATTGTAGATTTCGCTGTTGACCCCTTCCATATATTCTCCAGAGATCAAAATGGACTTCGATTTACTCATATACATTCCAGAGGCATCTTCGAAAGACTTGATAATACAACGCAAATTGGCCCACATGCTTAGCTCCATTTCGCCCCCAAATAGCAGGGCCTCGTCACCCTGATGCCCACTAAATTGCCCCTTTCTCTCTCAGTCCCAATATTTCGACTTAGAGAGTCTATGACAAACAGAGAGAGTAATGGGAACAACACACATCCTTGTCGAAGACCTCAGAAAGCCCTGAAAAACTGTGTGGGAATGCCATTGATTACAACAACAAATTTCACTGTGGCTAAACAAGCCATTATCCATCTGATGCTCCTTGGGTCCATCCCCACCTTGTACAAGATCATTCTCAGAAATTCCCAATCCATTGAGTCTTATGCTTTAACCAAGTTGACTTTTAGCATACATGCCTTCGTTTTGCTGGGCTTAATAGAGTGAATGCACTCCTGTGCAATAACTATAGCATCTTGTATCTGGCGCCCTTCAAGGAACCTGAATTGTTCGGTTGATATATGTTTAGACAAGACCTTTTGATTCTGGATGCAATCAACTTCAGGATCATCTTATATAAAGCATTGCATAGTGACACTAGACGAAATTCATCAAAAGTCTCAGGTTCATTTTTCTTAAGAATTAGAGCTATGAAAGTGGCATGTCTGCAATTCAAAATGATGATTTTTGTAATCCAAGAAAGGAATGCATTCCTCTCTTGGATTTCAAAACTCATCATTTTGAATACATTCTTCTCTTGGATCCCATAAAGCACCCAATCCCCTAGAGTGACCATACTCAATATACTCGCAGACACGCCAATTCGGGCATATGGATAGCATGACCTCCCAAGATTTATCGCTTGGCATCATGGTTTCTTGAAACAAAATGACCAAGGGCTTGTGTATGCGAATTAAATTCCTCTCTTGGATTTCAAAACTCATCATTTTGAATACATTCTTCTCTTGGATCCCATAAAGCACCCAATCCCCTAGAGTGACCATACTCAATATAATCGCAGAAACGCCAATTCGGGCATATGGATAGCATGACCTCCCAAGATTTATCGCTTGGCATCATGGTTTGGTTTCTTGAAACAAAATGACCAAGGGCTTGTGTATGCGAATTAAACCCCTAATCGCTTCGACTTTCGATTGCGTTCCCAAACCTCGAATATTAAGAGAGAAAATATTCATGGAGGAACCTGGGAATAAGGCTTTTCCCCTTTAAGGGCCTGAAATCCTTTATGGCCAATGATTGGCATGTTTCCATCCAAGTGAAAAAAACCTGCTATACAGTGGGAGCCAGATGCTTCCCCCGCCTCAGGAGTGAATGATAAACCTCCCTAGTCACACAAGGATACCTTCTTATATCTCATTTGCCCTTTTTTTTTTTGGGGTGACATTGCGCTTGGGGTCAAGATAACCTGTACCCTTTTGAGTCTGAAAAAATGACCTCATGATGGGTAAAGGTTCCATCTCAGAGGAAGAGAAGGTGGCAATCATCCCTAATTCCACATCCAGTGGGATATTACGATAAACAACCTCCACCTTCGAGGGTTGACAAGAAGCCACAGTTGTGGTCGGATGAAAAAAAGAAACAATCCCTTCCTCACCAACTGTCCTATGTAACGTCCCACCAGTTTCGGTTGGGGATAAGGGCGTGACAAGTGTATTAGACGGAAGAGTGTTCCAAATCGGTCACAGTAGGGAGACAGGCTAGAAGGTCGACCCATGTCAAGAAAATAATCCATGCTTGTTGAGGAATAAAATACCCCCATACATGAATGTAACCCCAGGACCCCGCCATCCTTTGAAAAAGAGGATTTCACAGTCTCATCAGAAATATAACATGATGATGGGGGATGATAGATACTTGGAACCAGTGGCCGCGTCGAGGATCGCTTGATGAATTTTTCGCCACCCTGCTTGGACCCTTTCAGTACTTGGCGTCTCAGCGAAGAGAAAGAGACATTGGGACAAGAGGAAAATAGGTGCCTCGTGTCGTGGTAGTGAAGACACCAGAATGGCACACCCCAGTAGTCAATCTGAATATTTTGTGAGAACGAAATCCATTGGGTCCAACTGCCCAAAACAACTCTTGTTCCAGAAGTAGAATTTTCCAATGCGTTTGGTGATATCTACTATATCCGTCCTGTTCCACAGCTCTAGTCGAAATCCATGCAATTTTTCCCACACTAATTGCCTCCTTTGCATTTCTAAGAACGGGTCGAAACTTGCCCGCCCACTAATTGCCTCCTTTGCATTTCTAAGAACGGGTCGAAACTTGCCCGCCCACATTGAAGCAGTAAAACCCCCCTAGAAAATTGGGTTTCTACCTTTCAGATGCGAATGTAATGACTGATGAACTGTTTTCTCAATATATATAATCAAAACAGCTTTTTTTCTCTTGTGAAAAAAAAACCCCTACCCTTCACCCTTCACCCATGGAGCTCGCATGATAAGTTCTGCATCCTCCATACTCAGAAAACGGAAACTGATCCATCCATTGAACAAAATACTAATTTTCGGTCTATATTTTAACACCACCAACCAATTAGATTCCACCCATGCTTTCACTTGCACCCCAGTAATTTTCAGAAATTGCCACCGAGTCCTTATGCTTCAGCCTTTCAATGTTTTCCTAGAATGTGCCTGCATCCAAATTGAGTGGCTCCGCCCCAGTCACCGGCTTAATCAACTTGTTATATGTTTTGGATGTACCTGTAGGTCCAACCTTCTAAGAATAAGGGAGAAACAAACCTTCCTTCGTCAATTCGCCCTATTCACAATGCTTCACAACGTTCCGAGAGAGGCAGGTTTTGTTTATCAGAGTGCTTAGTCGGGAGATAGATTCTTTTTTGGCCAACACCGTGGCCTAGATCAACATCTCCACAGATGGAGACCCGACCTCTTGCATGACCTCCACATGTAGGCAGAACAGGAAAGCCAATACAACTGTGTCCCACTCCCACCTTTCAACAAAGCATCGATAAGAACACCAATGGTTTCCTTATTAGTACAAAGAGAATCCCGTTCGACAATGTGAGAAGGATTGTGGCAGACCAACAAACAGGTTATCAACTCGAGAACAAGAGTTGACCGGGCCTAGAGAAAAAAATGCCGTAGTCTAAAAAAAACTCACAGGATAACTTGGAAATTTCGGTAAGATTATGAAAAATTCTGGCCAAGAGTTTTTAAAATCTCGGTTACAGTTGTTAAATTTCAGTATTTTGGGTGCCCTAAGAGTTTTTGATGGTGCTGAATCCATTTCCATTATAAAAAATGCAATTCAAAGACTCCAACTACTTCATTTTTTGATTTTTTTTTACCAGATTCCGGCAAAATATGCCGTCCAAGCTATTCTGTTGCATCAGTAGACAACTCCAAAAAAACAGCTAGAAAAGACTAATAAATAAATCCCTTTTGAATACAATACTACTACCCTTATGATAACAGTACTATGAATTAAAGTGCCTAGGATATTCAAAATCAGAATTGATTAGGCTATCCCAAAAATTTCCTACCCAGATCCACTTTACCACCTGCAACCAATCAATGGAATTGATAGGCACAAAACTACATCCTACCTGAATTCCCTACAACCACCGGTTAGCCTTCCAAAGTACAATAGGAAAAACCCATCAATTGTTGCACTGAAAATTTGAATATTGGATCTCTGCCCTCTACGGGGAAGTCGAACTTCAAATCAGAGCATTCAAAATCGAATATACTGATGATCATCCTTGGCCCACTACTCCATCCTGCTCAGAATTAAGAGCTTGGGAGCAGGGAGATAACTTAAAACCATAAAACAATAAAAAACATGGTGATAAAAAGAATCTAAATATGACGCATATGTCCCTCTGTTGCTTTGTTGAGATCCCCTGCTTAGCTTTGTCTCGTTGGATTGACCAAAAATCTCTTTTTTGTTCTTAGCAAACCTGCTAAACACTGTTCTTAGTAAATGAATAAGCACAATGATCTTGACACCTTATTTTCCATGTTCTCTCTTCCCTGAAAAATACCATAAACTATAATCTTGTATTACCAAGACACGGTCTTAGATTCTGGCTTTGGACTATGCCAGTTGATCCTTTGGTTAGTACATTAACATGGTGCACAAATATTCCTTCCGAAATGCACCGTTCCCTTTGAAGAGCCGATGAACCTGTAAAAAAATTCGACAATATATGTGAACCTATATGGGGTCCAATCAAGTCTTTAGACTAAGAAGAACTAAATATAGCCCTCTGTAAGGATTTCAAAATTTTCAGATTCTTCCGGTTTTGAATCCTTTTCTGTAGAAGGGAAAAATAGTTCTACCAAGAGTTCCTCTTCCTCAGCATTTTTCTATTGAATCTGCATTAACCAAAACAGATTAGCCCTCAGACCTAAGACTCGGTCATGGCTGCTTACTTAGAAGCAATCTGACATGTCCAAGTTTAAGTTATTGCGCAGGGATCTCATGGCCCTGCTAGTGTTCCTTTTGTGCTCTTTTTCTCCCTCTGTGCCATTTTTCCGCCCTTTTTTGTCCATTACACTCTTGACTTGCTCTGAAATTTGAACATATATACTACTACAAAACTTTGGAATTCAAATAGATCTGCTACTACAAAACTTAACTTCAAAATTCGAACAATTTTCCTTATCAGATGTGGTTTGCACTCTAATTTTGTTTTCAGAATCACAAAAACTCCTGGTTATTCTAGTCTTGCAGTTATGCTTAATACTTTGTAGAGTTGTGTAAATTTTGAGGTTGTCTCAGTTCCCGAATAAGGGTTTGAAAAGTGGTTCTAGAAGAAAAACACAGGTAGTTTCCGATGATGATTCTGAAGGATGGGAAGGATTAAAGGATGATAGTATCCCCGAATCTATTTTAAACGGTTCACTGAAATTAAGAGTCATGTGGACCATAAGATCCTTGATTGCGACATCGAAATGACATTACTTACTGAAAGAGATTATGCATGACCATCCCAATCTCCAGAGCTTGGCTTTGACTGATGCAGACGACCAGGGGAATCTCTGTATGGAGGATAACTCTGTGAGTTTTGGCATAAGCCCTTGACAACTTCACGATCTTAGAATATAATATAAGTATTGGCCCTGAATAGAAATTTGACCTATGTGCCCACTGTTCCCATATTTTGAGTGGATGCTGCTTTTGATCATCAATGTGTGTGATAATATAGGATTTGAACCTGAATTTGAGCTTTCATGACGAATAAACTCCATATAAATGGATTGGTTTACATTTACACTTTATGAAGAGTAGACAACACTGTTATCAATTTCCATATAAATCAATACTTCTATATTTTATGAAGAGTAAACAACACATTAGAATATATTTCTTATTACTATTTATTAAAAAATCGAACTTCCCATTAATTTTAAATTGGAAAAAGTTATTTTATTTTTATTTTTATTTTTTAATTGTATTAGTTTTGGTTTTAGTTTATTAATAGATATACTTACTATTTTTTTGAATGTCGTAGATATAAAAAATTTAAATTTAGAAAAATGTTTATATATATATTTATTTATTGTTGGTGATATTCCCAAACTTTAGGTCTTGCTTGGATTCTCATTGAATGGCCTTTGGAAATCACATTATACCTCATCATTGACTCATCTCTTCTAGTGATTTATTTTATACCGGGGCACAATCTAGCACGGTCCTAGGAGGTGTTCCTAATGGAAAACTACTAGACCAAATGGAAACAACGGGACAATGACATATTGTCACCTCAGTCAATGTCCCCTGCTCTTTACGAACTTTCATCGATGGGAGGAGTCTCGGTATAAAAGAAATCATTATAAGGGATAAGTCAATGATGAGGTATAATGTGATTTTCAAATCCCATTGAATGGAGAGGTTCAAATAAATAGCTTGCTTGCTTCAAGACCAAGATAAGGGCTTTCTAAGAAAGGCTTACTTGCTAGGAGGCCAAGATCTAGGACGAGGGATACTCAAGGCAAGGGCTATACCTAGATCAAAGTTTCCTAGGATAAGGAGGACCTATCTCAACGTTTTATAGGATAATAACGTTGTAATGCTTTGGGACCACAAGAGACCCTAGGGGATCCAAGCAAGACCTAATGTTTGAGAATATCACCAACAATGTGTGTGTGTGTGTATATATATATATATATGAGTTAAAATTTTATATTGGGATTATTATTAGCTACTTTGGGTTTAGTTTATATATATATATATATATTTTATATTATGATTATCTTTTTTTTGTAAGGTAAGAAGATTTCTATTATATTGGGACGTAGTAATTACAGTCGATATGGTGCTCGAATGGTATAAACAAATCTAGCACCGACCATCGGCAGAAAATAAGTTTTTTGTGCTTCCCGCCCTTACAAAAATTTACAAAAAATTTACTTCTTGCCTTTACAAAATTTACATAAATTTCACTTTAACCTTGTCTGAGTGGAGTGAGAGTATCTGAGCTCATCCAGTTGATTTTCAGTATGATTGGTTACAAAAATTACAACCTAGACATCAACTTAGGGATTAACAATAGTGACGAATTTTACATTGGTTTTTCCAGACAAGGGCCAAAACCATAGAGAGCGTATATCCGAAACAAACAATCCACATAGAATATCAAAAAAAGAGAATAACATTAGGAGAATTTTGAGGTCTAAAATGGGTCTCCTAAGGAAATTATTAAATAATAGTTGAAATAATAAAATAATAATAGATTGCATCATCAAATTTTAGTGGGAAAAAAGAATTTTTTTTTTTTTTCAACTCGTATTTTGAACTTATCTCCCTATGAGTTTACTCAAATTTCGAGCAAGAACACTTGTTGGATGCATAATTTGATTCCTCATCCAAGGAGTACCCATGTTGCATACTTTCGATGGACCCTGATACATGAAAAATGAGAAATACGTGAAAAAACGTGATTGCAATCACGTTTTTTCACGTATTTCTCATTTTTCATGTATCAGGGTCCATCGAAAGTATGCAACATGAGTACTCCTTGCATGAGGAATTACAATTTTCATCCAACTAATGCTCTCGCTCAAAATTTGAGTAAAAACTTAGGGAGATAAGTTGAAAATACAAGTTAAAAAATAGTTTTATTATTTTATTATTTTTATCTTTTTAATTTTTTACCCCAAAAATGGTGAATCATCCCACATGGTTGACATCATCATCTTGAATCCTATTTGTTCTTATAAATTTTATTTTGGTTGTATAATTTTCTTAGGAGGCCCATTTTAGATCTCAAAAGTTCTCTAATGACACAATTCATCAAACTTGTTACTCCGAGGGGTCCTCTTCCAACCTTATCGACTTTTCTAGCGTGCTATCAACCAGGGAGTCCTTGGAGGCCTGGTGACTGGTGGAAGCTCCACATGTCTCGCGTTTAATTCTCATTGTTCCTCCTTCGCTTTCCTGCATGATGGTTATACAACACTTTAACAACACGTAGTGAGACGAGTCCTTGGGTACAGAGCGTCAATGATGAATAATGTCCACGTAAACAATGAAAATTTCATTCAACATATCGAAATTTGCCTCCAAATTCTTAGTGTTCTCGCTTTTCCCCCGCATATCTAAACCAAACATGGTTTTGACTTTTCAGGAAAGCTCAATAGTTCGGTTGTAAAGGTTCTCCCCAACCCTGGTGAAGTTTGGGTCCAAGATCCATTTGAATTGTGCACCAACCTCCTCATTGCTAAGACAACGTCGCATGTCCCTAGCATAAATGTATAGATCCTGAATATGATCTTAGGTTTATGGAGAGACCGAAACGTTGTAATTAAGTGCAGATTTCCTAGTCGACCGCTTTTGTGTGGGTCCTCGACTGCACGCTGGAATCATTCTAGTGCTCATTGTTTCTTCCTCTACCTTGGCGGCGGCGGCGGCGGGGTGGGGGGGGGGGTGGAATTCGGGAAACGTCTAGGGGCCATGTCGAGGGAAGGGGAGTGGGGGTAATGCTAGGTAGGCTTCAGAGCAGAGGATGGGGGAAGGGGGAAGCAAAGGCTCAAAGGCGGAAATAATGATGAAGAGGAGCCAGGGGATCGGGGTATTCATAACCAAGACGGGTGGTAGAGTGGTAAAGGAGGAAAGTGGCTATAATTGCGCCATTGAATATGGCTAGATACAGGTACAAAGCATTCATGGTAGAGTGAAGTATTTTTTCCAGGCATTGGGTAAGAGGGCGACGATCGGATATCAACATTAAGATCAAGATTTTCATTCCCTCATGCAGACAGTTGGAGTTGATTCCGATGATGGATTTCATGATAACGAGTTAAGGGGATGGTACCGTCCTGGTATGAGAGATATGATGAGCTCCTATAGAGATATGATTGTCTTGTACTTCATTATCCTTGACATTCATAACATCACAATCCAGGTGGAGGGGAACTTCCTCCAGGTGCTTCCATGGAAGGGAGCGCAACCTTATGTTGGCAACTGTACTCTCTTTGGCTAGCCTATTAACCAAAATGTTTGCCTTTTGTCTGACGACTTGGAAATAGAGCCCACAAATATTGTTGGAGTTTAAGGTTGGCCAAGGTGGCCAACGTTGAGTCACCTTCGACGATTAGGGGCCAGAAGCCTTGATATTTGGCTATGGCGAGACCATGCTCCCCAAGTTTTGCAACGTTGTTAGTGGTGGTATCAAGGTTTCCGACATATACCCACATGATTTCCCTAGTCGATTTTCTGAATGCACCACCGAAACCCGCTGCCACGGGGTTTCCTTTGGCAACAACATCATAATTCATATTCGCCATATATTTCTAATGGGGGGACCAGTGACAAGGAGCTTCAGGGTTAACATTGGCATGAGATGAAAAATGCAAGTCCGGAAGGAGCATATTTCACTGATCAACAGGTCGGGGGTGGGTAGGGGGGGGGGGGGGGAATTGAAGTTGGGAATCTTGGAGATGGAAACAATTTCTAGAACCACCTTCTTGATGGAGGTAAGGAGGATTTCTTCCAGTTTTTTTTTTTTTTAAATGTTTTGGTATTGCGCTCTTTCCATACTATCCAACAAATGGTTCTGGCTAGAATGTTCCAAGCTCCGTTTGCCACAAGATGGGGGGATAAATTAGCATGTCAATTTTCGAGAGTAACGTGAATGAAATCTATGTATTTGTTTGTAGTTCTGAAAACTTCGGCCGCCCACTCCCATATCCTGTTGGTGTAGTTGCAGGTGTTCAGGAGATGGTTAATTGTATCTTCTTGCAACTCACAAAGAGGGCATCTTGATGGGTCTGCAATGATCAGGTGCTCAGTGCAAAAGCTCAAAAATTAAAGTGCTCAGAATGGAATGGAAACTAAACAAAAACGAAGAGCTCATCGCCAGGAATCCGACACAATTCGTTTGGTCGAAAATAGAGCCCGAATGAAGAAGATAGAGCTTGATGTTCGTTTTCCTAAACAATTAAAAAATTTATAGAACAGTGACAGGTTGATGACATGGCAACCCAGTGAGCATATAGGTTATATTCTCAGAATATTCTTCAGTTTTTCCCAGTGACACTGTGACAAGTGTCACTACAGGATTCACCAGTTTGTTTGAAGGTGTATTTTTTTTAGGATTTTTCTCCTAAGGTTTAAGTTGATTATATATATATATATATATATATATATATATATATAGGGATGGATTGCCCAAACGTGGTTCGGCCAGGGGCCGCCACGTGCCCCCTCTGGTGGACCCTATCAAAGGTAGAATTGCTTTATATTTCCAAGGGTTATGGATTAAGTCCGAAATTATTTGAAATAAAAGTTCCAACTATGGTATTCAGACTATATTACAAAGGTTGGTTTAATACATATATTATGGGTGCAATTATCATATACCATAGACCAAAGGTTTGATGTGGTTTGATATAGTCCAAAGGTTGGCATATAAATATCGCGTATTATACCAAAGGTTCAAAGGTTATATGTAAATTCGAGCAAAATTCATGTTCGGATGGGCAGAGGTCAGGGTTCGACCCCACAACCTCCCTCGTGCCAACGGACGAGGTTACCATTAGCCCACAACATGATCGTTGTTATATGGCCACCGACTCATTTGAAGTTCAAACATTTCAATGGCAGGGGTTTGGAGGGGTCTCACCCTGCGGGCCAACCCCCTCCCCATACAACCATCCCACAAGGCCGAGAGTAGAACACAGGTTTAAATGCGTGGGAATCATGATTAAGAGCGGGTTAATTAGCCCTTAAACTTTTATTATGCGCTAATAACTATTGTAATCTGGATTAATGTAAATCCGTGCTTTATGCACCATAATCCACACTTATCCCTTTTAATACGAGATTAGCATTAATTAACTCACATATTAATATGGTGGGATTTTCAGCAAAACCTCCAAATTCGGAGCTGTCTCCAAATTTGGCGCTCTTCACTGGAGTTTTCTCTAGATTTGGAGGAGATTTCCTAGGAAAAGTTGTTTTGACCATATCTGGAGAAATTTTCGACCAAATTAGGAGCAAGAAGAGTCATTTCTGATATATTTAGACATTCTGGAGTCATTGAAGCATGTTTCAGGAGCTGTAGGTGAATGTAAACATCAAAATTTTTATTTTATTTTATTTTTTATTATTATTTTTTCACTTTTGAGCTAATACAGAGACCCAAGCCATGGAAGCTGGACCAAGGAGATGTAGCCCAGGAGGGGTGAACTCCTTCATCAAAAATCTGTGTTGATGGATCAATTGTGATGGTTTGTTGTTTTTGTTTTTTCTTATGTTCAACATTTGTTATTCATGCTTTATGCTCTTGAATTTAATTTCAAAACTCAACTCATTTACCTGTTTGGCACACATAAACACCAAGGAAACCTATTCACATAAAAGCATAATATCAAAAAATAAATTTTAAATTTGAAGATGAAATTAGCACAACAAAACTAACATTCATACTCAGATCAAGTTGGTATCAGAGCAAGGGTTGCTAAGGTTGTTTGTTTGATAGTTGCTTGAGTTTTGTGCAAGTAGGGTTTTAATGGTTGAAAATTTGTGATGCTTACAAGATTGAAATTGCAGAGAGGTGAAGGGAAATTGTTGGTTGCAAGTCCCGAGATTAGGACCAAAAGAAGGAGAGCTACAAGGGCACCATCTCCACCCAAAGTTTCACTCACAACTGCACTTGAAGCACCTCAATTTTTATTTCAAGTAGCTGATATTGAAGAGGTACAAGCACCAGATAATGAGCTTGAATCCATAGCCATCATGTTAGGTGTTGGAGAAATTGAAGGTATTTCAAAAGAGGATGATGTCAAGAAAGACTTCAATGACATAAATAGGATGGTTAAAATTATGTTTGATGCATTTACTGCTGGGATGGCAGGAGAAGGTTCTAAGCCTCCACACGGAGAAGGAAATTCAGAAGATAATAAGGATGAAGAGAAGAGTTCAAAGGGTAGTGGAGGAAAGCAACCTCCATATCCACCATATTCATCATCCTCATCATCACCATCAGCGTTATCTTCCACTTCCACCTCCAAAACCACACATACTCACTCAAAATCCACAATAGGAAAAACACCCTTACTCAAACTTGATGTCAAATTTGAGCTTCCAATGTATAATGACGAGATAAATGCAGAAACATTGGACAATTGGATAAGTCAATTGTAGGTGTATTGAAAAATTTAGAGCCTTCATGAAGATGACATAAAGATTCAATTGGCTTCGTTGAGGATGGAAGGATCTGCACTTGTATGGTGGGAAGCAAGGACTCAAGAAGAGATTAAAAACTACCGTAAGATCTCTATGTCTTGGTCAAGTTTTATTGCTGCCATTAAAAGATAATTATATCCATTAGCTTACATGCAAAAGGCCATTATGGACTGGAAAAATTTTAGACAGTTGAAAGGGAAAAGTGTGTAAGATTATACTCATCAATTTAGGAGAAGAGCTCCTATTTTGGGTATTAATTTATATCCTCAAGAAAGTTTGTTAAATTATATTGGGGGTTTGCATAGTTACCTTAGACACACTATTCTCATGTTTAATCCCACAAACATAGATGAGGTTTGTGTTCAAGCCACACATTTAGAAGCAAGAGGGAAACATAACATAGATGAGAAAAGTGATAGTGAGGGTAAAAGAAAGGGAAATCTTTATGAAAGAGGAAAGATAAATAGCTATGTCAAAAGAGAGAAAGAGAATCTCACATGTAAACACTGTTTGAAGAGTGGCCACGATGAAGACCACTATTGGCAACTTCATCCAGAGTTGAAGCCAAACAAATTGAAAGCCAAAGAAAAAGAGAAAACTGTTGCTATCATTGAACATGACTTAAGTTCAAATTCAGGAGATGAAACAAAGATTACATCCATGGGTTTGAAAGGTAAGCATATAGAAAGAACTAGTTCTTCAAATTGTTCCAATGTCACTCAAGATGAAGATATAAGAATATAACTTTTCCATATTAGAGTTGTCTCTAAACATACAAAGATAGACACACTTTTTGATAGTGGGTCACAAGCTAATCTGATTTCCGAAGACTTGGTTAAGCAGCTAGACCTTGAACCTGTTAGACATCCAAGTCCTTATCCTTTAGGGTGGATATGAAAGAATGCAAAATTGTAGGTTACAAGGAAGTGCATACTAAGATTCGCCATCAATTCAAACTTTCTTGATGAAGTTGAACTTGATGTGGTGCTGTTTGCGATATCAGGTATTTTTTTGGGAAGTCTTTATCTTTATGATAAGAAAGAAATATTTCATCGCCATGAGAATAAGTATCACTTGTTTAAATATGGTATTGAGTACATACTTAGAGCGCATAAGAAGAAGATAAGATTGTCTCTTATACATGTAGGAGAAATGAAGAGGGTAGTGAATGCAAGTCAGAATTTGACATTGTTAATGATCAAACATAGATATGTTTTGAATAAAACCTTTCAAAAAGATGCATCGAATGAAACATTTAATTTCATTAAGGTTTCTTATTCTTGTAATGAGATGTTTTAGGATTCTAACAGGTTGCCTTTGAAAGGAGGTTAACAAGATGTGACAGATTTGCAGCAGTCAATATCAATGTTGAGCAGTGTTGGAAACAAGATGCCGGTGCAAGAGAGTGCAAAGGTCAAAGAGAAAGCGACAAAGCAATTTGACAAAGAAGGAATGGGTTCCACAAATGATTGGTTTTGGTTTCCAAAGGGTACATGGCAATGGCGAAGATACTTGGTCAAGAGTTGACGCAACTACAAAGCGAGATTAATTAAGAATCGCCATGATGATAGTGTGCAATGTAATACAATTTTTAAGTTTCATTTGATTAATGACTGAGGTAGAAACATGATTGTTTCTGCAAGAATATCTTGCTGCTCTGCAAATTCATGAGAATTGTAGCATGACAATGTCAAAGAAAGCAAGATAAGGTCGCAAGAGTCAAGGAAAAAATTAACTTTTTGTGAAAATCTCAATTTGATGAAAATGAGAAATTTTCAGTGGATAGAGACTAGAAGGATAAGGGAAAAGTACCCTCATCCACATGATTAGTAATCGAAGAGATTTTTGGGTCCAAAATGCTTCTAGTGGGGAAGAATGATCAGGTGCTCAGTGCAAAAGCTCAAAAATGAAAGTGATCAGAATTGAATAGAAACTAAATTAAAACGAATATCTCATCACCATGAATCCGATGCAATTCGTTTCGTCAAAAACGAAGTCCGGATGAAGAAGATAGAGCCTATTGTTTGTTTTCCTAAACAACTAAAAAATTTGCAGAACAGTGACAGGTTGATGAAATGGCAGCCTAGTCAGCATACAGGGTATATTATGGGAATATTATTCAGTTTTTCCCATTGACACTGCAACAAGTGTCACTATAGGATTCGCCAGTTTGTTTGAAGGTGAATGTTTTTTAGGAATTTTCTCCTAAGGTTGAAGTTGATTTTTTTTTTTTTTTTTAGGAAAGGACAACCCAACCAGAGACTGACACGTGGTGCAGCCAGGGGCTGCCACGTGCCCCCTATGGTGGACCCTATCCAAGGTAGAATTGAATTATACTTCCAAGGGTTATGGTTTAAGTCTGAAATTATTTGAAATATCAAAGTTCCAACTATGGTATTAAGACTATATTACAAAGGTTGGTTTAATACATATATTATGGACGCAATTATCATATACCATAGAACGAAGGTTTGATATAGTCCAAAGGTTGGAATATAAATATCACGTATTATACCAAAGGCTCACAGGTTATACGTAAATTAAGAGAAAAATTCATGTTCGGATGGGTGGAGGTTGGGGCTCAACCCCACGACCTCCCTCGCGCCAACGGACGGGCTTACCATTAGCCCACAATATGATCCTTGTTATATATGGCCGCCGACACATATTTGAAGTTCAAACATTTTAATGGCGGGGGTTTGGAGGGGGCCAGCCCCCTCCCCATACAACCATCCCACAAGACCGGGAGTGGAACAAAGGTTTAAATGCGCGGGAATCATGATTAAGAGCGGGTTAATTAACCCTTGAACTTTGATTATGCACTAATAAATATTGTAATCCAGATTAATGTAAATCCTCGCTTAATGCGCCGTAATCCAAGGCTTACCCCTTCTAATCCGAGATAAAATTAATTAACTCACATATTAATATGGCGGGATTTTCGGCGGAACCTCTAAATTCAGATCTATCTCCAAATTTGGTGCTCTTAACTGGAGTCTTCTCCAGATTTGGAGGAGATTTCCTTCGAAAATTTGTTTTGACCATATCTGGAGCAATTTTTGACGAAATTAGGAGCAAGAAGAGTCATTTTTGATATATTGGGATTCTAGACTCATTAAAGCATGTTTCAGGAGCTGTAGGTGAATGTAAACAACAATTTTTTCACTTTTGAGCTAATATAGAGGCCCAAGCCATGGAATCTGAACCAAGAAGATATAGCCCAGGAGGGGTGAACTCCTTCATCAAAACTCTGTGTTGATGGATCAATTGTGATGGTTTGCTGTTCTTGTTTTTGCTGTTGTTCAACATTTGATATTCATGCTTTATGCTCTTGAATTTAATTTAAAAACTCAACTCATTTACCTGTTTAGCACACATAAACACCAAGGAAGCCTATGGACATAAAAGCATAAGATCAACAAATAAATTTTAAATAAGAATATGGAATTAGCACAACAAAACTAACATTCATACTCAGATCATGTAATTCCTCTTCTCTAGAAATTGACCCAAGTGAGAATTTTCCCGTGCATGACCAACCAGAGAAACAAGGTGATTTTGGGCCACAACTGTCTCTCGCATAGTATTTTCCATTTTTGATGTTACTGAAGTTGATCGTGATTGACTATGTAGCCGTAGGCCTCTTTGAGATTTAAGATCTTGACTGAGTTCTTTACCCATCTTAGCTTATCTTCCCCCCGATCGAATTGAATTTTACTTTCTTGAATGGTTCAGGAAAAGGAGTTCCAATAGAGATTATCTAGAAGGGGCTCCAAATCTTGGGCCTCCAACCATTCTCTCCACCTATCATCCAACGTGTTAGGATTCAATAATGTGTCACATTAAATTTCTGTCTGACTTGCATGGATGTTTAGAGTGAGGCATGTTGATCCCTATCCAGGGCTGGTAATTGTTGCCAATCATCCTCCCATAAGAGGGCCTTTTCCCCATTGCAAATTTCCCAAAAGATTTGCTTTTGAATTATGGTTTTGTTCTTCCAGGATTGGTTGCATATGATGGAGCCATTGATGTTTCCTACGAGCCTAATAAGATCTCCATTGGAGTTGTTAGGCGCATATTTCGCCTTCCAAATAAGACCCTAAGGTGTGAGTGGATTGTCCAACCATCTCCACAAAGTTTTATCCCCTAGGGATTTCCCTAGAATTTCTGGGTCTCTTAAACCTAGCCCGCCAACATTCGTAGGCTTGCAACCCTGTTCTTAGGCTACAAGGACCTATTTTTTCTTGATATATGAACCTCCATAAGAAATTATTTTGAATGCTACTGATGGCGTTGGTTACCGACTTAGGGGTAGCCAGGGTCGAGAAAATATATAGGGGCATGACTTGTAGGGCAAATTTTAAAAGGACCAGTCTGCCCACCAGATCGAGGGAGAAAAAGGTCCAGTTGGATTTTTTTACGTAGCCTGTTAAGGAGGTCCTCCCAATTAGATTTCTCATAGGATTTATTCGTGATGGAGGCTCCCATGTATTTTGAGGGAAGAGAGCACATTTGGAAGCCAAGAATTATGGTGATGTTTCTTTGAATGGCTAGGGGGGTATTAAAGAAGAAGATTTTGGATTTCTCAAGGTAGATGGAGGTACCAGAGGCTTCCAAAAAGCAGTTGAGAATGCGCTTGAAGGTAACTGCTTCATTGATCGTGGGGATACCATCAAGAGAGTGTCATCAACGAATCGCTGATGGGTTGAGGATGGGGCAAGGTTATGGAGCTTGAAGCTAATGAGTCTGTTACTAATGTTGGCAGCGTTGAGGGTTCTAAACATAGTTGCCGATCAAATGAGAAAATTACCGATTACCCATTTTTTGAGGTAGCAAAAAAAACACTCAATTTTGAAAAGTGGTGATGCAGAATCACCTTTTTTTTTGGAGCATATTTTGGCGCTTTAAATTTTCTTATGATTTTTTTTTAAAATGTCATGATTTTCATGTCGATTTTGAAAAGTGCTGATGCATAATCACCTATTTCTTTTGGAGCATATTTTTGGCACTTTAAATTTTCTTATGAATATTTTTTTTAATAAATGTCATGAT